>OY282599.1:6253183-6853183 GCA_958298965.1 Chrysolina haemoptera | reverse complement strand
AGAGCTTCTACGACTGAAGTGATGATGTATTGAACACCAGCCTGTTGTATACTAGTATTCACTATAAAAAAAAATTATAATGAGAAATTGTAATTTCATTATCAATGTAGTTGATGTAGCTTATCGATAAAAAACGTTTTTTTTTCAGATTAATTTTCAGGACTGACTTTTATTGTTTGCCGAATTTGTAGTTTATTATGGAAAGTTCAACGACATATTGTGATGCAGTATAATAAAATGATCAGACCATCGACATCGTATGCGTTGATATAGGACCACCCCTAAGTATTTGATTGATGACACTTTTCCAATAGGACACCATGTAGTTTATTGTGACAATTTGCAAAGTGGGGGATCCAGGAGCGGGTAAAGGGGGTAATCACCTATTCCAAAATACTCATACCGCCGCCCTAAGGTCTGAGGATGAACGCAGTATGTTTCAAAATACAGTAATTTGAGTGTTTCAAATACTTTTATTCGCAATTCTTACATACCGAACCACTTTATCGCTTGTTTTTATTATTTCATATGTCTATTGGAAATATATACATATTTTACTTTTCTTAAATGAGAATATTTATATTCATTACCCCCTCCCCATACCAGTACCCTGAATCCGCCACTGGTTATTTCAACAACAGATTATTTGGTCGACTAACGACTGTTGTGTGAAGGTCACAAATGTTGTTCTCTCAATATGTAGGTTATTTATGACTTCTTTGAATTTTTTTCGGTATTATGTTTAACATCGTCCTATTTTTTCCCCGTAAAAATTAAAGCTGTGTAGTCAGCACAACAATTATCGAAATTTGTTACATATAGGGGTGAGGATGCTGCCGAGAAATTTGTTACAAAACTTGAAGATGATTTGAGAAATATTTATCATTTATCACAATCATTCGAGGTATCCAATTCCTATGGCTGCCCAAACCCCCGCGGTGATGTGAAAGTGAGAGACCATTGCCACCTCACTGAAAAAAAAAAGATAACCTACCGCACATTCCGTATGTAACTTAAATTTCAAATTGCCAAATTTTGTTCCAATAATTTTCTATAATCTGATTGGATATGATTGCCATTTTTTTCATAAAATAACTGTATAGAAACAAAGACAAAGTGGATGGTGTCCCACAAACTGAGGAAATAGTAGTTTACCTAACAAGTGCGGAAAGTTATACTTTTCTGCACGCGATTGAAGATGGCCGAACGACGCGTGTTAGGTACACTATTTTTTCGTGTTAGGTACGCTATTTTTTCTACTAGCAGAAAAAACACCCAACAGTTAACATACAACCATACTTGGTAAGCTTTCTATTTTAACCTTCTGTGACGCAATATTTAAATGTCAGTATAATCCGCAAAAACTAAACAAATCTACTTTTCCGCACTAAAATGTTTTTTCCACACTAGTAAGGAAAAGTAACTCTTTCAAAACTAAAATGAGTGCGGAAAAGTGGATTTTTCCGCACGCTAGTAGAAAAAATATATATCTTTCACCAAGCATCTATTCACTCACACATACACTGAAAAAGATGGAAAAGGGAAAAACAATTTTTTGAAAATTAGATTAACAGACAGTTTCAAATTCATGTCGAATTCTTTGCAGAACTTAGGTGTAACTAGACATCCTAGACATCAGTTTTCACGAATGACTTTGTCTGATCTTCTCAAGTTGTACGTTTTTATATTTTCCTTATAATTCATTCCTGGCAAAGTTTTTCAAAACTTAAAATCAATATTCAATGGTAGATAATGATCATCTTCCGTAACAAATGGTAAGTCCTTAATCCTTAAATACATGGCAATTCAAGTTGTATTGGAGTAAATCGAGGATATGACCATTCAAAATGGCATTATGTTGCTTCAAGTAAAAAAGGTGACAAAATCGTGTTATCTCAAAAAATTTCTTTTGGTGGTTGTACTTTTTCATTTGATGAATATTGGCTATTGGAGTCACCTATTTTCAAAATAATGTTCCTCCTTTCGCATGTTGTTGAAATAAAGAGTTCGCAATAAGGAAAATGGAATTATTAAATGGTTTTGGGATGAATCAATTTCACTAGCTACAAAGTAATTTCTAATAGTTCGTCAACTAGTGTTGTGTAAGTAGAAAGTAGATATCAGGTTTACGTCACTACAATATAAAACGTAGTTGTCACGGCTAAGAACATGTTAACATCCGGTATACAAGATATTGAGCAATTTTTCGAAGAGTGAGACAACTTCGATTATGTCGAATTTTCTCTTTTCACATACTGTCCTACATAGTAAGAAATGAGGTGAATATGTACATATTAGAGAATAACTTTTCTTGGCCAATGCCACGATGGACAATGAATCATTAAAATATCGAGAGATTTTCCCAATTATCAATCACTTCGACGTCAACTTTTTGAATTTTCCTATTCTTTTTTTCAGTTAATCTCTGAAAGAAAGTTTGCATCTCGAAAATAATTATTTGAGTACTTACTGCCATAGTAGTATTGATCCACAGTTTTGAGCCATCCCACATCATTGTGTGAGTGTGGTATTAAGTGCACATTAATTTTTTTGTCATCAATTGGGTGACATTTAAGACATCCAATTACGAATTGTTCACCGGAAGATGTTGCACTAATTTCAGTGCACGTAAAGGTTACCAATATAAAAAATATAGGTAACATTTTTGTCACTCTATTATAGAACAGAATATTATATAATAGAATATTGTAACAAAGCAATACAAACTCTGTAATATATAATGTGTATGTATCACTTTTTTCGAAGTTCTCAAGTGAAGTAGATAAGTATGATGCAGAGCTATGAAAAAATAGTTATCACTAGATAACATCAGATACTCGATCTCTAATTACGATTTTCACTTTGATCACTTGAAGTTGTGATTTTAATAAAATACTTGAATAATGGAGTGATATAATAGATTATGCAATCTCAGAAGAAATTAGATGCAACACAAAATCGTACTTATTTCATATATACAAGGTGTTGATTAAGTACGTTGACAAACTTCGGGAGGTTGTTCTTTAAAAGTTTTCAGGACGAAAAGTTCATATAAACATATATCCCAAACGGCTTGGTTTTCGAGATACAGGGTGATAAATATACATTTTTTTCAAGAATTTTTGGAGTTAACTTCGACAATCCATTCAATAGTACGCACGATATAAAGTAATTCATTTCTCAAATAATTAACAGGGTCCTCCTTTTTTAGAGTCAAGCCTTGTTCAACCCTCCAGAATTTTTTTCCGTCGTCACTGACCATGAGACAGGAATGATCAATGTTGTTCATTTAACATCTTTTTGTTATTCTAAAGTTTTTCATTTACTTGTACGGTTCAGGAGCTACAATGAAAATATTAATGAGAACATTTTCTAGTATCGCATAACATAAAAAAATTGAGAAGAAAATATTCTCACAAACTTCTAAGGGTGATTTTTTGATAGTTTTCAAGACGAAAAGTTCTAATAAACATATGTCCTAAACGGCTTGGTTTTCGACAATAATCAGTTCAAATTAGGCGAGTACAATTCAATAGTACACACGATACAAAATAATTCATTTCTTAAATAATTCACAGGGTCCTACTTTTCTGTGAGTATTAGATTGAATATCTTTCTGTACAAGATTATCTATTTTGTATCCGCGGAAGCTTTTGAACTTCTTTACATGATTTTTTGAACTTGTTACTCACAGAATAACCTAGATCAAACAATGAATGAAATAATTTTTTTATTTTCAGTGCATTGCAAAGCTTGTCTTAATATTTTTTATTTTATAACTTTTATTTATCGTATTAGATTTTTCTAATTCTGAAAAAATATTTCTTCCAATTTACAATAATTGAGAATGTTTTATTTTCAAATTTTTCCAATGTTATAAAACACTGTAAAAAGTTTGCACTAATATTTTCGTTACAGCTCCTGATCCGTACAAGTAAATAAAAAACTTCAAGAAAACAAAATGATAATGAAACATCATTGATGATTCTTCTCTCACAATCCCCTATTTTCTTTCTGATTATTACTCATTATTTTTCACCCATTACTAAATTTGATAATTTATTCGTATTCTTGATAGAGTTTTCTATGGTAGCCTATTTTTAGAAAACGAAACGTTCCCATTAGACTAATCACTTTCAGATTTACGTTTCCTTTTTAAACTCATGTCTGGATTAGTTCAATTTCTATTTGAGTTCTTTGAATCTATGTCACAAATGTCAATGGTCACTGTCACTTGTCAATAGTGTCATTGGCATACATTGTCAATTTAAATTTCTTTTCCACTTCCGCTTCAACATTCAGACAGATATGATGTAGTATCCCATATCTTTATCTTTAATAATCCTTAAACAGGATGAAAATTATTCAATTTTAAATATGTTTTATATTTTGTAACATTTTAATTTGGTCCATGGACATGATGTTTTTATATGGCTTCTTGTACACCTGACGAGTAAGTAACCTCACTTTTCATAACTTTCAAATTTCAAAAATTTTCAATTTTATCAAATTCATTTTCAATCATTACTTACTTGCAGGTACGCACTGATGATGACTTAACAGTCGAAAGCGCTTTGCTACAATTTTTAAAATAAAAATATTTTGCACGAAATACAAAGTTTCTTCCTTCAAGTATATTGAAGCGTGCACACAGCTTGACAATTTTACTACTTTTCTCTCTTATATTATTTTTTTGAGGTAATGAAAGCTCAGGCCGCTTTACTCAATACTCAAGCTTATTTATATTATGTTCTCAGCGAAATACTATTATCAGTTTTTATTCTTCGTCTCTAGCAGAACTTAAATACACCAAGAATATTTGTTTAGTGATCCAACGATTTCATCTCATTCAAGTATTCTCCGAACTCCGTAGAATCAGAATTCCTTCTTTACTTGGATAACACATCCACTGTTCAGTTGGATCGATAGAGGTGCGACCGAGAAACCGCCACCTGCTACCGCCCTCCCAAAACATTTCTGAATATGAGCCAAGGTCATCAAGACCTATTTCTTGAGGGCTACAAGGTGAAAGGTGAAATGTAGAAACGCAATATTCAATCAAGATAATTCTAGAATGAATAGCTTGACCATACTGAAACATTTGTATTTCAATGAGAATGACAAAATTTTCTCATTTTCTCCACACCAGTGAGCACTAAATTTAAAAAAGTGGATTTTGTCAAAACCCTGACCGTTACATTGGTTCGTATCTAACAGTTAAATCAGAATTCCACGACCATTGTGATGATAATAATAATAATAATGAATAATGAATAATAATGATAACAATAATATTTTTATACGCGCGAATACTCTTCGCAGTTGATCCGGTGAGCAAAGAGGGTCAAAGAGAGGGGTCGCTGGCTGCAAGGAGAACCTGCTCATCGACAGATGTATAACGCAGGACTCCGTGCAGTATAAGCGGAACCTTTCGATGACCTGGATTGATTACCGCAAGGCATTCGATACAACATCGCATGAACTAATCATGCATTTGCTCAGATACCTTGCGGTGCCCGATCAAATAGTGAGATGCAATGAACAACTGATGCCACTCTGGAGGACTCGCTTCACCATAAGATCTGGTCAAGTCAGAGTCCAAACAGAGCAGGTAATCTACAGAAGGGGCGTATTCCAGGGAGACTCCCTCAGCCCTCTTCTCTTCTGTATCTCACTATTGCCATTGTCCGGTGCACTCAGGATAACCCGTGAATACAACTGCGGCAACCCCAACAACCGGAGTTATAAGGTCACCCATTTATTTTATATAGATGACCTCATACTGTATGCCTCTGGAGAAAGGGACCTACATCAGTCCTTAAGGGTGGTGCAAGAGTACACGCGTGCTATCGGAATGGAGTTTGGGACAAATGTGCCACGGTTCATCTCAAAAGAGGACGATGCGAGGGTTATGGAGAGGATGTCCAGCTCATAGATGGAAGTATCCTACATCATCTTGATGCCAGAGAGAAGTATACCTTCTTGGGAGTGGAGCAACGCCGCTCCCAAGAGGTGAACACAGTTAAAAACTCTCTCCGCGGCAAGTATCAGCACAAACTCCGACAGATCTGGTCGTCAGAACTGTCGGGGAAGAACAATGTTGCTGCAACTAATATGCTTGCCGTTCCGATCTTACTCTACTCCTTTGGAGTGGTGAAATGGACCCAAGAGGAGCTGCGACAACTCGATGTGAAAACTCGTAGGATGATGCATCTTAATAGGAGCTTGCATCCTAAATCGTCCGTTTCACGGTTATACTTTCCCCGAAAACAGGGAGGCCGGGGACTTTTGAGTTTGGAGTGTCTACATAACAGGATGGTGCTGGATGGAGCCTGTAAAGTCATCAGGAGTTCAGATCCCATTCTCTGCATGGTCCGCGACCATGAAAAAACAGGGATTGGAGCATTTCTTCTCAAGGCAGCAATCCGAACAGCTGATGAACTTGGTCTCGTATTCGACACTGAGCGGGCAAACCCAAACTCTGTCACTGAATTGGAACCCGTTCAGCAAAAAGCTCACATCAAAGCTGCGAAGATTGAGGTCCTCCTGCAGCTGCACAAGAATGAGCCAATGCATGGGGTCTTCTTCAAGAACATTGAGGACCTTGGCTTATCCAAAAACTCGGAGACCGAGGGATTCATAATGGCTTGCCAGGATGGTGTCTTTAACACCCTGGTCTACCGTAGCCGCGTGATGGGTATAGAGATCCCCGACACTAGATGCAGAGCGTGTCGTGGGGCGCCTGAGACCCTTATGCATTTGCTTTCAGCATATCCAGCATATGCGGTCTCAGCCTATATCCACAGGCATAACGCGGCTCTACGAGTGTTGTACTACCATCTACGACACTCGTACGATATAGACGAGACACCGGTGTTGCCTTATGCTCCGGGGGATATTGAGTCCGTTGTGGAGAATGAGAAGTGCCGAATATATTGGAACTACTCATTCCCCACCCTCAGGCAAATACAAGCCAATAAGTCTGATGTAGTCCTCCCCGACCATCAGAATAAGACGATTTTCGTCATGGAGATTTCGGCTCCTGGTGAAACGAACATCGTCCGAAAAGAGGAGGAGAAACGGACTAAATATCGAGACTTACTATTTGAACTCCGCAGGCTCTACCCAAACCATTCTGTTAAAATGGTGGTTCTGATTATAGGGGTCTTTGGTGGAATGATGGGCAGAAGGCCGTCATCCTTGGTTCACCGGGTCTGCTCAGGGCACATGATTCTCGGACCCAGTAATCGCTTACCCCACGGACGTGGGGAGTGGTTACCTGGGAAAACGATTCAGCGCGCCCTCCGGATGTGTCGGAGCTCCGGATACAGGGCCTGACTGGAATATCCTCTCAGGAAAAAAAAATAATGTGTTTATTACGGTTAAATGAACAATACTAATCTAATGTAATATAAATATAAATGAATAAACATATATACTCACAGAAGCAAGTGATTGCTTGTGCGTGAGAGTTTACAACTACAAATACATAAACATTATCAAAACAAAATATATATTTAATGACAAAGTAGGGATTTAATGCCCATTTCATGATATACACAATTTGAATATATATGACATAATCGGGATATTCGACACAATCAGGATATATTTGACATAATCAGGATATGTTTGACATAATCGGGATCTGCTTTTTTTATTAATTAATTATTTAATTTTTTCTCAAATCATTATACTGTTAACAAAGTAACTGAAGAATACTGTTTCCTTGTTTAAAATCCACATTTTAACCATATATTTGAAAGAGTTTTTATTAATTACAGATTTCAGTTGTGGAAGAAGGAGGTTATATGATTTAGGGCCCAAGTACTGTGAACTTCTTTGTCCAATATTCTTATCGCACTTGGGTATTTTAACAGTAGCGTTTCTATTCCGAGTGGCTTAGTTGTGGTCTGTGGGTTCCACTACAATTTAAGATGTGTCGATGTTAATTTCTGACAGTATAATTGCCTTAAATCTAGGATTTGACTACTGAGAAAGAGTTCATTACGGGAAAAGGTGATTTTTTTTGTAAATAATTCTCAAAACCCATTCAGTCTTTCTAGATGACAGTCGAGGACTCCTCCCCAGCCTATATCAAGTGAGACTGAATGAGTGCATAGTATACTGTTTTTAGGTGATGAATATCTAGAAATTGCGACAAATATCTAAATCTACCAATGAGGCCTCTAATTTTTGAATGCAACGTGTAAATCCCAACGTAAATGTTTGTCTATTATGACACCCAGATACTTAACAGACTCAGCTTCAGGTATTGTCGTAACTTCATCGATATTCAAATTTCCTAATTGTGGCAAATAATCAAGATAGGACGTAAATGGTAGGTTTTATTCAAATTTAGAGTAAGTTTGTTACATTGAAACCACTTCTTAATGACTTGGAAATCAGTTTCTGTCTTGATTTTTAAATTTCTCCATGTATCAGCAGTATATAGTAACACCTTATCATCAGCAAAGCTGAGAATTGTCCCTTGGGAATCGATATGTAAGAGGCTATTTATATATAATGTGAACAATAGAGGGCCCAACACAGTGCCTTGGGGAACACCAAATGTGACAGTCCTCGGTTCACTGATATTTTCATGCAGGCATACTCGTTGTTGTCGATCTGCCAAATAACTTTTCAGAAGATCATAAGTTTTACCTATAATACCGTATGAATATAGTTTTCCAAGTAACACCTCATGACTCACGGTGTGAAACGCTTCCTCTGTGGACTTCCCCTCCCTGAAGCCATATTGATGGTTTGAAATAATTTTATGCATGGTAAAGAAGTTTGTTAGTCTACTTTTTATCAATTTCTCAATTTTTTTAGATAATGTTGAGATTAGTGATATTGGTCTGTAGTTATTAATATCTGATTTATTACCTCCTTTATGTAGTGGCTTGATAATAATAATAATAATAATAATAATAGTTTCAGAGTTTCAGCTCTCAGTATGGTATAAATTCTAAAGTGACTTAGGAAACATAACACATGAGTGGCATACAATGTTTTATCCAACACATGACAGGTATGACCCAATATTAATGTCATTTCAGACAAGTAAACTATCAAATAACACACTAGTGAGTTATAATCCATAAGTCATAACTGTCATGTGTTGGATAAAACATTGAATGATCATATGATCAAAACAGAGAATCAAGAAACCCTGGTTGGCTTGAATCAATGCAATTATGCATGGATGCAAAATATCTTTTTTATCAGTGTGGGTTTTACTCCTGCCTCAGTTTTCAACTCACCCATAATCCCAGTAATTTCTTCAGTAAATGTTGAAAATAATCTCTCATACACATCCTACATGAAAAATGAGGTATGTGATTTCAAGCTTGAGGTTTGCACTTCACAACAGTGTTATTAAACATATATGCAGGATATGAATAAGCGATTATTTTCAACATTTACTGAAGGGAATGCCGGTTTTATGAGTAAGTTGAGCAGGGGATGCCCACAAGGAGGGGTACTATCACCTCTGATGTGGAGTCTCGTAGTAGACGAACTACTCGGAACACTTACCGGGAACGGAGTCACTTGCCTGGGATATGCTGACGACATAGTCATTATGGCCAAAGGCAAATTCGAAGGAACCCTCTGCGATCTCATAGAAAGGGAGCTAGAGACTACCAGAAGATGGTGCCTCTCTGTGGGATTGAGAATTAACTCATCAAAAACCACAATGGTAACATTCACTAGAAGAACAAAGCTTCAGCACCTAAGGACTGTTCGCCTCGACGGATCAGATTTAGGATGGCAGCAAGAGGTGAAGTATCTAGGACTAACCCTAGACTCAAAACTGCTCTGGAACAGACACGTAGAAAAGATCGCTAACAAGGCAAAATCATCACTGATGGTGTGCAGGAACATTGCAGGAAAAACGTGGGGCTGTAACCCATCAATACTGCGATGGATGTACACCATGATAGTGAGACCTATGATCACCTACGGAGCAGTAGTGTGGCACGGTAGAACCGAACTCGCCACAACAAAGAAAATCCTGGAGAAAGTACAAAGACTAGCATGTCTTTGCATAACAGGAGCAATGAGGTCAACTCCAACAGCAGCAATGGAGGTCATTCTGGACCTCACTCCTCTCCATCTCACGGTGAGGAGAACTGCTTGGGGAGCAAACCTGAGGTTGGCCAAAGTCGGACTTAAAGGGACAGCACACAGTGTAAGGGGCTCAACCCCCACCGGAAGTGCACACCTTGCCGATCTCCCAACTGACGAAATTACCAGGAAATTTAGTTTCGAGATTTTTTTTTCGAACGGAACTAAATACCAAGAAACAATGGAGCACAGAATCCATTCGAGCACTGGGTAAGAATACCATTACATGGTACACGGACGGGTCTAAAACTCCCGACGGAACTTGAGCAGGAGTATTTGGACCTCGTACCAAGTACTCCGAACCCATGGGACACTTCCCCAGCATTTTTCAAGCGGAAATTCACGCCATAGAAAGATGCATTCAGTTCAACCTCGATAGGAACTACCGGAACAAGGAAATTGCAATCCTCTCCGATAGTCAAGCAGCCATCAAAGCGTTGGGCTCATATAACATCAACTCGAAGATGGTCTGGGAATGCCTAGAAAAACTCAATGATCTAGGCAGGAACAACAAGGTGATCCTCCTCTGGGTGCCTGGGCACGTCGGAGTAGAGGGAAATGAACAAGCAGACACCCTGGCACGAAAAGGAGCATCAACGCCACTGATCGGGCCAGAACCATTCTGCGGACTTGGAAAATCTTACTTCCAAGAAGAACTCAATAAAACTGAAGAAGCAATGAGAGCAACATACTGGCAAAGACTTCCAGGGCTAAGGCAGGCCAAAAATCTCCTCGGCAATTTCAACCGAGCAAGATCGAAGACACTGATTAACCTCAGCAAAACTAGTCTAAAGACAATCACAGGATTTCTAACGGGGCATTGCAGACTCAAAGAACACCTAAGGAAGCTAGGCTTAGAGGAGGACAACACCTGCAGATTCTGTGGGGAACATCCTGAAACACCTCACCACATATTGATGGAGTGTTATGCTGTACACCACAAAAGATTAAATATACTGGGATCACACCAGCTGACTGTGGAAAAAATACCACAAATGGACCCCCTCAAAATCCTAAAATTCCTGAAGGAACTTAGGCTTGAGGGGATGCTGTAAACGAGAACACCTTGAGATAGCAGAAGAAGATGGGGCACAATAGATCTAACTAGGTCGCAGCGCATCAGTCACCATCCATACCAACCAATACCAATACCAAGTTGAAAATGAGGCAGGAGTAAAACAAAGTTTTTATTACACTTTAAAATTGTTGCGTATATAGCCCAAAGAGGGTATGGATTGCTGCTTCAGTATAATAATTCCATATTTACTAAATTATTCATGATTTACGAATCATCCGCAAACATTTCCGTGAAGTGCGACAAAACACATTTCAGGTACACAAATACTCGCATATTATGTTTGCGTGAGAAGTGAGAAGGTGGGAGTCTTCAGAAACGATATGAACTTTTCCTTTTTCTTCTCCAATCATTTTTAGCAGAGTTATGACCAATCAAATGTTCGGCTCCGCCAGAATTTTCAGCGGTGGGTAAGGATGAACCTGAAAGTTGATGTCGGCGTTCAATCACGTTTTCTGGGAAAACGAAGGCATTTCATGAGAAATTACTAAAAATAATTTTTGTGGAGAATTGAATTGTCTTTCACCTTGTTGAGTTGCTTTCCCGATAAATCATATAATTTCCAAGATTACAGCAAAAATCTATTTATTTATTTTCAAACGAAAAAAAAATATATTCTACCCCTTGAATTTTGGTAAACAAATTTTTTTCGTGTTTATCATGGTTCCAACTACTGGCATACCAAGTTTGGTGGTGCTACAATCGATCCTCGTCTCAAAACCCAATCGTACTGGATTATTATTATTGAGCCAAATCTTCAAAGGACACTGTATAAATAAAAATTGTTTTATGGCAATCTTGAAGTAAATATTTTGTTAAACTCCGAATCCGGCAAAACGAGATATAACGATATATTAAGAACTCATTTGTTTTCGCTGTTTTCACCATGTCATATTTGTTTATCACTGGCTCTCAGTATCACTAAATGAACAGAATAATGATATGCTTCCTATCGAATGCAAATGAAATAAATAAATGTTTTCATTTAATGTTCCACTGATACCGTCTCAGTTAGTAACCAATCTGTAGTTCTTCCCTGCAGTGTGCATCTGTTATCTCCTTCGAAGTGCGTTCTTCCTGTCAAATTACTTTGGCCGTCACTAAGTACGTGGAATACTCGAGTACTTATATTTGGACACAAGAAGAGGATGATATTGAGCGTGAGTTAATTTTTTATGTTTAAAATAATAGTTGTACAGCTACGAGCAAGAACAAGATTTTTATGGAATTTGATCGAAAGTAGTGTTTCTGATATAGTAGGTACAGTAATCACAGACAAATGGAAGCCACAAGTGAAGAATGAATCGTATAGCACTTTGAAACTCGGCACATGATTTCTTGACATCATGTATTGTTAAAAAAAGTGTTCATCAAAAACTCAGGGGTGGAACTGAAGAATTTTTATTTAAAAAAATTATAATTTTTTTTGCTGTTGTTTCGGAAAGTATAAGATTTATCAAAAAACAATTTCGACAAGGCGAAAGATGATTTAATTCTCCACAGGAAATATACCTAGTAATATCTTAGAAAATGTGCTCGGTTTCTCAGAAAACCTGATTGAATTCCGAAATCAAATTTCAGGCTCGCGTTAGCCGCCACTGCTATTTTCGGCAGGGCCGAAAATTAGATTTGTCATGACTTTGCTAAAAATTATAGTAGAAGGAAAAGAAAAGGTGTATATCGTTCCTGAAGAGTTCTACTTCCTCATGCAAATATAACATGTGAGTATCTGAGTACATAAAATGTGTTTTTGCACTTCCGGGACTAAAGTGCCAACTTTAGTCCCATATAACAGGGACTAAAATGTATCTCTTAGTCCCTAGGGAGATAAGTTGCATTTCAAACATTACCGCAGCTACACTATTAATAACTAGGACAAAAATTAGGAAATATTACATTATAAATCTTTATTGCTTGAATTAACATTGTATGTGATATTAACATTATTACAATTGACGAAACTAAATGGGCGATTATTTTGTATTTGATAAGTGAATATTAGAGGAAAGTGAAGAGACGTCATGTTCTTGACGTATCGGTTAATGTCAACATTAACTAAAATGACACTGCATTGAACAAGTTTGTTGACACCGTTGCTATGACGTTACCTACCGAGTAATCCAAGTATCATGTTATATAACTCATCAAAATAATTAGTTGTATTATTATTGAAATTTATAATACTGGGAAGTGCAAAAAATAGCGTATATGCCGCAGGACTAAAGTGATATTTTATCCCTTACGTGATAGATTATAGATTAGGGACTTTCGTGCTACAAGCCTCTACACCGCGACCTTTTCAGATCTATTGTGTTCGTCCTCGAGATCATTTAGAGTTCTTTGTCTAGCCCTGTCTTCTTTACGAGACTCCACAGGCTAGTTTTTAAAACTCCCATGAATCTGGGAGCTCTTGGTTTTTCTTCTCCCAGCGTTAGAAACCTTTGCCTTGACAAGCCCTCGCAGGGGCATATTATGTGTACTGATGTTTCCTCTTCTTCCTGACAGAACCTGCATAGCATTTCTTCTGCCAGGCCTATTGTACTCATATGTTTGTTGAGCCTACAGTGCCCTGTGAGAAGTCCTACTACTATTCTAGTAGTGTTCCTCTTCTGGCTTAGTAAATAGTCTGTGAATGTTGGCTGCGGTTGTTTGATAAACTCTTTGGCCTATCTTGTCCCTGGTGCATTGTTCCACCATTCTTGAGACTTCTGTTGAATCCATGATTTGGTGTTTGTTTTTAGTACAGCTTTTGCTATACCGCAATACGGTTCTGGGCCATTCAGGGCCTTACTTGCTCCTTCTCGGGCTAGTGTATCGGCCTCTTCATTGCCTCTATAACCTGTGTGTGCTGGTACCCAGGCTAGTGTCAGTCTATTCTGACTGCCCAGCTCTTTTAGGGCTTCTATGCAGTCCCAAACAAGTTTTGAGGTAACTTGCATTGAGTTGACTGCTTTTATCGCAGCTTGGCTATCTGAGTCTATGGCAATGTTTTTTCGTGAAAAATCGTGCCTTATTAGCTCTTGTGCACAATGGTGTATTGCAACGTTTCCGCTTGAAATATCGTCGCATGTTTGCCCAAGCTCAGTGAGATTTTTATCTTCGGCTTGGTTCCGTAAATGCCGGCTCCTGCACCTTCATCCGTTTTGGAGCCGTCAGTGTAGACAGCGATTTCCGCATTGATGGGAGGCCCCCCCTTCCACGCATCCCTGTCCTGTCCTTACGTAATTATTGGCCCTCGGGCTCTACGAGCCCTCAGGCAATAAACATTACGTACAGGATTAAAACATTCACTCTAGTTCCTTGCTAAATAATATACTATTTGTCCCACTTCACATAACCCTTCTACGATATTTACGGAGGATCCGAAAGTCATGGATATTTCAGTTGATATGAAATAGTTATACTGAAGCAGGAATCTGTACCTACCCTCTTTGGACCATTTTCAACGATTTTAGAGACACGTCTCACTAATACATGTCAAAGAAAAAATTGGGTTTTAATAATCCCAGCAGTTTCTTCAGTAAATGTTGAAAATAATCGCTCATACAAATCCTACATGAAAAATAAAGTATGTGATTTCAAGCTTGAGGTTTGCACTTCACAACAGTGTTATTAAACATATATGCATGATATGAATAAGCGATTATTTTCAACATTTACTGAAGAGAATGCCGGTTTTATGGGTAAGTTGAATATGAGGCAGGAGTAAAACCAAGTTTTTTTTGGCATGTATAAGTGAGACCTGTCACACTACACTAAAATTGTGCATATAGTCCAAAGGGGGTATGGGTTGCTGCTTCAGTATAATAATTCCATATTCAATAAATTATTCATGGTATTAGGATCATCCGCAAACATCTCCGTGAAGTGCGACAAAACACATTTTAGGTACTAAAATACTCGCATATTATATATGCATGAGAAAGTAGGAATCTTCAGAAACGATATGAACTTTTGGTTTTCCTTCTCCGATAATTTTTAGGAGAGTTATGACCAATCAAATATTCGGCTCAGCGGCGGGTCAGTGGGAACCTGAAATTTGATGTTTGCGTTCAATCACGTTTTCTGAGAAAACGAGCGCATTTCATAAGAAATTACTAGGAATCATTTCTGTGGAATAATAGTGATATAAAATAAACTCGATATTTTTAGAATTATCCGATTACACTAAAGCTCGTTTCGTAATAATTGTTATGACTACGATTCATATTGTAGTCACTGGAATATCGTTTGAAAACTGAAATAATAATTTATTTTTAACGTCTCAATAAAAAACTAATAATTTTCTCTCTCATAAACACCCGTATGAGTTCAAGCAAAGGCATAGCCTGTTCTGTTAGAGGACGGCTATTATTTTTATTTGCTAAAGCGCTTCGGGGCGACGACTTACTCCATTTCTTTTCTTGGCGTTTCTGCTTTTCCGTTGTAGGAAAACCCAAAAAAAACTCAAGCAACTCCCAGTTGTAGGTATTATTCAAAAAAACATTTTTGTTTCTTGAATTGGCATCTGTGTAAGTACCTGGCCATCCAGGCAAACCATTTTTCTTGCTAACACATGAAACACACATGGATGCATGAGAATCACAAAAAACTATGATTACTTTCTTAAATTGGCAGCTAATAAAAATGGTGGCTAATTCAAGATTGCGGATGTTGACTTTATTGAAACGATTATGGAACTTTAATATGGGCATCAACTGGAGTGAATACTGTCATACCAATACGACAAGATATACTCTTTTACAACCGTGTATACCCACACACCATTGGTATTCGAAGCTTAATATACCCCGTAGATTTATCACGACTCTTACAAGATTAAAATTTGGACATGCATGTTACCCTCATCATCTTTTTCGGATAAATATTAGTTCCACTGAAAACTGTGAGCACTGCGATCAAGAAGGAGATCTAGATCATATCTTTTTCGCATGTTCCAAGTACTCTGATCAGTCGAATGAGCTGTATGACAAACTTTGTAATTTGAATGTTCCAAAACCATTCAATCTCATGTCGATTTTAGTCTCAAACAGCTTGAAATGGTACGAATGTTTGATTGAATTCTTAAACAAGACTAAGATCAAGTTGTAGTAGGTTTAATTTAGACTCGTTATCCATGTGTAGACCCATCCTTGTGTTCCATATACCTATCCTTCCGTGGTCTATTTATTGTGTGTCTTCGTGAAAAGTCGTCCCGACGGACCCCTGGACGTGAAGCGTGTGTACCTGTCTATTCCTTTTTCGTTTTTTGCTTCTTCTATACTCAATTTCCCATTTTTCGTTGTTTAGTAGGTTTTTTTTTATTATTACACTTCAAATCATTATTCACATTATACATTCTTACACACTCCACAACTTGTTTCTGGCCGAATGACGAAATGTCAAAGCCAAAAAAAAATTATGGAACTTTACAGGGAATCAGTACTATGATAGACAGCAGGTGTATGATTTTTTTATCCATTTTCATGCTCTTAAATTACACAGGATGGCAAAAAATTTATTCTCAATTCGGAACTTTTTTAAATTGAATTTTCTTGTGTTTTTCAAATGGAGCACTCTGTATATTTTTCTACTATATGATCAAGTCATGACTAGTTTTTTATCGTCCCTATGTCTATTTCTAGCTATTTCCGATTAATTGAATTTTCAATTTTTTTATCTTCCTATTTTCTCTGTACAATACATTTCTTTCTAACATAAAAACACACGCCTTCAATTATTTGAATGACTCTCAATACAATTTCCTTCATTTACATTTGATTAAAAAAAATTGAAAGCAAATGAAAACAATTCAAAATCTATAAATATTGCTGCTTATGTCGCCTTATATGATTGAAATACATCTCTTCACCGTTGAAATTGATTTTCTACTCATCTTAGAATAGCCAGTTGTTTACATCTGAAAGCAGTTCTTAGCCTCCATATATTCAATGATTTTTTCGGCAAACCTCCGGGAAGTCCCTACTTTCCGGACGATTTTTCTTTAAGAAAGTATCACTTCCCGGACTAGTCCGGGAAGTACGTACTTCCGGACTTGTCTGGGAAATGCTCGAATTTCAATATAAATATTTATATAAATAAGAATTAGAATGTTTCTGTTAGTACCTATCTTCTGTTCGCATTTCGATATTTAATACAAATAAGAATTAAAATGTTCGAAATTTTCATCTACAAAGAAATATAAAAAATAAATGTATCAATGCATAATTGCATTGATACAAGTCGATTGTATTCTTGAATAGTTCCAACCAAATATTAATCCTCTTGACCACTTGAAAGGAAACTGTTTTGAGAATAATGGGAGTTGTTTGGTGCAAGAATATTTCAACTTTGATAATGAACACTATTGTGAATACTTTCTTTGCTCGATGGTGTGAGTTGGTTGAGTCAAGAATATTTCAACTTCAATAACGGACAATATTCTTCTTCATAATGCAATACATTTTTTATTGAATATTATCTGCATTTCGAGGTTCAGTACAAATGTGTACTCGGTAATAAAAATATGCGATGGGATCCATGTTCATATGGTACAGTTCAACAAATAGAGAACAACTGCGAACAATTGAGGTATAATGGTTATATATGAGAATAGTTTTGTAATATTTCAATTTCAGAAACTATATAATCAACGTAGGTAACTCTTCGGTGACGCATAGAAATGCGATCGGATATAGAAACGACATCGTCATTCGTCATTATCACACACCTGTTGAAAACAAAAATAGCTTCAGCCTACCTTCACAAGTGGTCCATAAATGACCTAAATTCAAATCGTGCAGAAATAATTGGACCACCATATTGCACTTCTATAGCAGCACATTTTCACATAACCACTGTGACAAATACAAAACTGAAAACTCAAATTATGATTCAAACACAACCCCCAAACCAAACGCGGGTAACAGCAAACAAGACAGAGGTCCCAGTCGGCAGTTGTAGTGCGCACTTTCGCGTGGGTTCGCGTGCACCCGCTAGAGTAAAGCTCATTGGTTGACAGTGCCAAGTGCTGCTTTCTCCTGACCTGCGCCAAGAAATTATGTTCTTGAGTCAAAAGGAGCATTTTTCACAAGTAGGTGTTCTCTAGGGTAAAGGGTTGGAATGTATTAATGCAAACAAATTCATTTCAAGAGAATTTATGTAAAGGAGGAAACAGTTCAATAAGTTTGAAATAAGAGTATATTCATCGATTAGAAATAATTATTCTTTTCAGAAGATTATTCTGTTCAAGAGGATATATATATATATTTGATTAAGGCATCCTTTTTATCAGTGTAGGTAATATTTTTTCTATTTCACTCACCGCTTTCAAAACTGCTATCTCATTTACATTCTCTCTATCATTGTACCTTCAATTAACCATATTTTTTATGGAGCAATAGAAAATAATTGAGACGGTTGCTCTCTCTCTCTCTCTCGTAATAAATCTGAAGCATATCACGCTTTTCTTCATTTGAAAATGGCATTAGAACTTGAAATAATTCAAAAGTTCTGCTCGAATATTTGACTAAACTGTAAAAATTTAGTTTGTTAAACAAAATTGTTGGCGATCTTTTCAAAGCACTCTTCGCAAAAACAATTTTTTCCTTATTTTGATCAGCATGTAAGGTTCAATCATATTGTACAGTTGTGTTCAATGAAATGTTGTATAGCGATTGTATGCTGTCTAAACTTCAAAGTTCGAAAAAGGGTTGTACAAGGTTTTGATTACCAAAAAACTCCTGTGATCGTTGATTGAACACCATTTCAATCAAGAAACATAGCAGTTATTTGGTAATCAAAACCTTCTACAGCACTTTTTTGTACTCTGAAGTTTAGACAGCATGCAATTGCTGTACAACACTTCAATGAACACAATTGTACATCGTTGTAATCAGGAAAAAAATACTTTTCAAAAATGCAAATATCCAATATGACGCTCATAAGAAAAACCGAAGTTAGGTGTTGTAACTCTGACATCAAGAACGCCTTGGAAAATACGGTGACAGATTTAGATTCCTTATAAAAAAGTGTCTTAGGAACGTCTTAGTTAAAAACGTCTGGTTCTTTTGGTTTTCGCTTGAAAAAATAAAAATTCAAAAACACTTAAAATGACACATCAAATTTTCTTTCAGATAATTGTTCAGCATGAAAAACACGCCACTCTGCCCTAATTTAACAGACCTCGTATCTCTTCTAATAGCTGGAGCTCGAAATACGGGCACCCGGTATACACAGATGAGTACAAAACTATAACAATGATGAACTCAGTGACGGTTCAATAGTGGTACCATGGTTCAAATTTCTTACGGAACACCCATCAACACCGTTTTTTCGAACTATGATTCAAAATTATAGAATAAATTCAAAGCATATCGATCGCATGCGTTGCCTTCGCCGGATCCAGTTGATTAATTTTATTATGAACAAATCAGCTCTTCGAAGATAAGCATGAATGAAAAGATATTTCCTGTCAAAGGTCGCCTATAACGTTCATGTCACTTGCTGGTACGGATAATTAGAGACGATAAAAGTTCGTTCGCTGAAAAAGACATGTTATCCGTGATATAGTTCAATAATAAGTTATCTATATAAAAATTGAAATCCATTTTTGTGGAACTTTATTGCTTGGCCATGATACGAGGGTGAAACTAAAATTATTCATAAACTCTGAGAAAAAATTTGACGGTTTACCCCACTTCTAGCGTGAGCGTGCGCATGCGGAACTGCGGGATAAAAAGTAGAATGGTACGGCTAGACGCTTTTGTACTAACATAATAAGGATAGAAACAGTGTTTCCTCTACTACTTCTAGGTGATTTTAGATGCTTATAATCACCGCGTTATTCATCAGTATATTTTAGTCACTCACCATATAGAAATCAACTTCTGTAACGTATTTTGTATATCGACATCTTATTGAATTATTTCAGTTACAAATGAAGTACACATGCATGAATATTACGAAATGTGGGAGGGAAAAGTGTATCATAGCATTCCTTTGGTAAAAGTTTTTATTAAATTCCAATGAACATAAAAACAACATATAAATTCTTCTTCTTCTATAGTTCTGTCATTAGATGATACTATGTTTAATGTTGTCTTGTTCCATGGAAGCATGGGACATCTCATTCTGTTCTCTGTCACTTTGAACCGGGAGTATCCACATGACCGATGTCATTCATGTCAAATTATAACCTATTGTTACTTCCTCTTCCTAGTTGTCTCTCGTAAACACATGGCGCATGGTCTTGTGATTTGAAAATTTCAATTTATTATGATGTTTGGATGGACCAACCATAGTCCCTAACATAGGTGGACCCCGCTCTAGCGGACTCCACATGGTCGTAATTAGGACCATGTAACTTTAATTTCAATAAAAATTTTTTCAATAATGTTTCAAATATTTTCTTGTGAGTTTTCCACCATAATATGGTTGGTCATACATTTCATTGTTATTCAAAACTCTGTTAACAATTTTATCTTTCTTAGATCGACTTATAACTAACCCAAATTTTGCTGAAGATGAAGGATTACTTAATTCTTCGAAACATGTCCTCTCTATCAATGTTAGTCTTCCGACTACATGGTATCTACGTGATGTTAGTCCTCTGACTACATGATATCTATAATAAAGACTATTTTTGGTGAAGTTAGACTGAACATTTTTTCACCTTCCTATTAAATCTCACCTCCACTGTATGTGATGGATCGTCTCCAATGGATGTGAGAGACAATGCTAGATAGCAAATAACACAACTGGAGAGGCAAGTCATATAATGGGAGCTTGGCGAGGAGTCCCTGGTTCCGAACGCAATCAGAGACATCTAATGCCGTTTTTCTTCATCTTCGAATTCAGTTATCGTTTTTGTTTGGAATAAGTGAATATTTATATCCATCAGCGATAACGAACATACTTTTTCAAAAATGTTCTTGAAATAACAGAAACACTGTGAAATAGCAAACATATTATTCAAAACATTGTAGTAATGCTTCCATGTTACGCAATACGAACATCATTATTAGATCGATGTTTATTTGAAATAGGAATCCTAATATATAAATTCACTAGAACAAAGTTTAAGTATAAATACTAAATAAAAATAAAACATAACTCTAAGTATAGTACAATTTGAGATAAGACAATATACATTACTGACATTTACAAAGTAATTAATAAGACGATATACATACATTACTGGTAGTTATAAAGCAATTGAAGTTAATCCTACATGAATGAGGTAGTAAACTGGTAAGTCAAAAATACAAAATTGAGAATGGTTGCATCAAATAAGTTCACCTAAGATTACATATTTTCACAACAAACTAGGAATAGTTTTACAATAATAATAAACGACAGCAATAAAAATTCACTGATTACTTATGAAATTCTTGAGATTTCTTTTGAAACTTTATAGGGAAGAACTATTTTTCACCAGTGAAGGCAACTGGTTAAATTCATAAAACCATTTGAAGAACAAAGATTGCATTGTGCTTTTACGATTTATTGTGTTCTAGGGATATATAAATTATCCCGGTTTCTGGTGAGGTGGGTATGTATATCTTTATGGAGAATCAAGTAATTTTAGAAATAAGTTGGTGCCAAGTTTTTCAGTATCTTGTAAACAAAAATAATAGAGATAGTAGATTCTTTGTGAGTCAGAAAACCATTTCAACGCTTAAGCATTTTAGCAATATGTGTGTGTCTGATTGTTTTCAAAATAATTCTCATCCCACGGTTCTGTAGCTTATGAAGTTGATTTGAATTTTCCCCAGCTTTGTGACTTCCATGTTGGTTTCGGATATAATGGATGAATGTGTTTTGGGTATGGATATCATGGACCACTTTATCCCCACTTTCAGAAATAATTTTTTCGGATCAGCGATAAAAAAAAATTCCCGAGCAACCACAATATCCAGACGATGAAGATCCACGTTGGGAAAGATGTAGAAATTAAAAAAAATCTGAAACCAACAATATGGTCCGTCTGGATAGAAAGTCTGGAGATGTAAGAACTGAAATAACTTCAAACAAAGAAATCGAATTCACATCGACGAGTATTGCTGAAAAATAATGCAAACTACCACCGTAAGAGTCAGAAGAATGATAACCAATTGGAGTTGGCTGAAGCTGGCTGAAGAAACAAGTTGAATCTCTGTGGCAGGAAATGTTCAAGTTTGATTCAGTTTCCGAAAGATACTGTGCTTATTAGGATTCCCTATGTGTTCGTGATGGCTTTTGCATCGCAAATGGGAGAGCTCATTCGGATCAGCTGTGGTGAAACTACTGGTTCACCAAAGAAAGGACAGATATTGGAAAGGTTCTCGAATAACTTCTGGTAGTAATGCAGGTGGACAATTTGAAGTCAAGAGGACACTCGGGAACGACTATATTGGAATAATTACCGTTAAGATGTTGGAGAATGGTACCAAATGTGAGCTATATTATTCAACGAAAGGAATACGTCGGAGAATTGCGACAAAGCTAAATTTAAGAGTTCTACAGGCAATGTTTTCAAATCGCAAGCAATAAAATTCTATTGTAGTCTAGAATATCTTGTTGAGATTTAAGAGAGTCAGTGAATAATGTCAAGAGTATTTTGAACTGTCAAGTAAAGTAATCTGATTTAAAGCTGAATTTCAGTCAGATCTAAAAATTGCAGTTATCAGCAATATTTGCATGTATTTACTTCTTTTTCAGAAAAACGGTAGAGAACAGAATTGAGCAAACTTAATCTTTTTCTAGATTTCAGCTCTGCTAATAATTTTCCAGGAATGGTATGGCTCAAGCAATATTGCCATACTTCCTTTTTATGAAATCAGCTACCTGCATATCTCGATTTTCCGGGTGTCCACGACTGGTTGGAATCCAGCCATACTTCCCATCTTCTTTTTTATGACCTCTGCCAGTTTCATATTGAGTAACAATCGAAATTTTTTTTGAGAAAAAACCAGAAGATTAAAAATATTCTTCCGGGCGTCCAGGGCTCTAGCAGTAATTACCAACTCTGCAATTAGTATGACAATCAGAATCGGTTGGAATAGTAGTTTACCTAACAAGTGCGGAAAGTGATACTTTTCCGCACGCGATTGCAGATGGCCGAACTCCGCTAACGTGTCGTTCGGCCATCTGCAATCGCTTTACGCTCGTGTTAGGTACACTATTTTTTCTACTAGCGGAAAAAACACCCAAAAGTTAACATAAAGAACATTTATCATTAAATATATATTAAACTATACAACCATACTTGGTAAGCTTTCTATTTTAACTTTCTGCGACGCAATATTTAAATGTCAGTGTAATCCGCAAAAACTAAACAAATCTACTTTTCCGCACTAAAATGTTTCTCCGCACTAAACAGAGTGTGGAAAAAACTTTTCCGCACTAGTACGGAAAAGTGAATTTTTCCGCACGCTAGTAGAAAAAATAACCACAAGATCAAAATAATTTTTTCGGAAGTCCAGGTCCGGTTTCACTCCATAAATATTCGTCAATTTCCTTATTAGAAACACTGCCAGATTTATAATCTAGTATGATAATAAGAATGAGTGGGAAAAAAGACCACATGATCTAATTTTTTTTTGTGGACGTTCAAGACCGTTTTCACTTCAGCAATGTTTTTCATTTTATTATGATCCCTGCCAGCTTTATATCTCAGTATGACAATCAGAATGGATGAAAAAATAAATAAATAAATGATAGGAATAATTTTTCCGGGCATCCACGATCAGTTATTCTCAAGCAATATTTTTCAAAGTGCCTATATTATGATATCTGCCAGCTTCATATTTCAGTTTAACAATCATAATTGACAAATAAAAAAAGTAACATATGGTTGAAATTTTAAATGATTTTTTTCGGGCGTCCTGGGCTAGTTTCACATACCAGCAATATTTCTTAACTTCCTTATCATGAACTCTGCCAGATTTATATTTCAGTATGACAATCAGAATGGGCGGAGAAGAAAAACCACATGATCGAAAAAAAAATTCCTTATTATGATATCTCTGTCAGTTTCATGTTTCAGTATGACAATGAGAATCGGTTGAAAAATGAAACACACGATGAAAATAATTTTTTCTCCTACCCCTATAAAAAGTACTTTTCCTCCCCCTCATTTCAAGTAAGTGGTAAATAATTTACCACTGAATATAAATAAATGTAAAATAATGACATTTTCTCGTAGACATCCTATTCTCCACGATTATTTGTTGAATGATACTATTGTTGCGAGGGTTAATGAATGCAAGGATTTGGGAATAACTTTTGATACGAGGTTAACATTTTCTACCCACATAGAAAATGTTTTTAATAAACCAACGCGCCTCCTTGGATTCGTTATACGCAATTGTGGAGAATTTCAATCAGTTGAAGCAATGAAACGTGTATATTTTTCATTAGTTAGATCAAAAGTGGAATACCCTAGCCAGATTTGGAATCCATACCACAAAAAGTATATTGACAAACAGGAAAATATTCTAAAATTCGCTTATTTCAAAGCTCATGGCTCGTATCCAATAAGACACTATGAGTATAATATACTCTTGGATGAATTCAATGTTGTTTCCTTAAGAAAACGTCGTGAAGTTGCTGTCCTCACCTTCATTCATAAACTCATCCACAATGAAATCGATTCATCAACTTTGTTGTCACTACTGAATTTCAATGTACCTCGTCCAGCCTCTAGATCTAACCTAACTTTTTATATCAATGTCCCTAATTCTCAACACCACTTTCATGATGGTATTAATTATATGTGTAGATGTTTCAATAATTTGCCCACAGTAGATATTTTCTTTTTTAGTTCAACTCACTTCAAAAAAACTCTGTACAGTTTAATATCGAACTGACATAATGGGTTGGAAACTGGTTAGTTTTTGATTATCATTTTTTGTTTGTTAAAGAATATTTATGTAATAGTTCTAACATTGATTTAAATTCAGTTAATTGTGTGGCACACACTCTTTCTTGTTATATACTCCTGTAAATGGACTTTAGTCTGTTGGATGTATTACTTCAATAAATAAATAAACGATGAAACTTGTGAATCTATTATAATCAAATTGTTTCCGTAATTTCTAGAACATCTTATTTATCCTGTATGGTGGTAAAAATCAAACATGAATGTTTTTTCTACTTTAGTTTTTTAATAGTTATTTGTGTAATTAGAGCGCTAAGTGATTGATTGTCGCTCGACAAAAAGATTTATCTTTGCATGGAGAACGACAATGACACTTCGTCAAGCGCAGCTCTTAGAAACATAATGATCGACACTTCATTCAAATAGGCACATAGCATTACTTATGAAAAAATCACTCAATAGCCATCCGAAATGTAAAAGCTATCTAAATGTCCAATAATTCAAATCACTAACAAGAAAAAAGCAAAATAACGTTCTTAAAAAAAAATTGCAATTGCCAGGAGCTGAATCCGGGACCTTCGGATTATAAGCCCAAAACGCTAGCCATTGCACCACTGCAGATTCTCAGATTGAAATGACTGTATCATTAGATTATATAGATTATAGATTATATATTAGGGACTTTCGTGCTACAAGCCTCTACACCGCGACCTTTTCAGATCTATTGTGTTTGTCCTCGAGATCATTTAGAGTTCTTTGTCTAGCCCTGTCTTCTTTACGAGACTCCACAGGCTAGTTTTTAGAACTCCCATGAATCTGGGAGCTCTTGGTTTTTCTTCTCCCAGCGTTAGAAAACTTTGCCTTGACAAGCCCTCGCAGTGGCATAGTATGTGTACTGATGTTTCCTCTTCTTCCTGACAGAACCTGCATAGCATTTCTTCTGCCAGGCCTATTGTGTATTTATATGTTTGTTGAGCCTACAGTGCCCTGTGAGAAGTCCTACTACTATTCTAGTAGTGTTCCTCTTCTGGCTTAGTAGATAGTCTGTGAATGTTGGCTGCGGTTGTTTGATAAACTCTTTGGCCTGTCTCATCCCTGGTGCATTGTTCCACCATTCTTGAGAATTCTGTTGAATCCATGATTTGGTGTTTGTTTTTAGTAGGTACAGCTTTTGCTATACCGCAATACGGTTCTGGGCCATTCAGGGCCTTACTTGCTCCTTCTCGGGCTAGTGTATCGGCCTCTTCATTGCCTCTATAACCTGTGTGTGCTGGTACCCAGGCTAGTGTCAGTCTGTTCTGACTGCCCAGCTCTTTTAGGGGTTCTATGCAGTTCCAAACAAGTTTTGAGGTAACTTGCATTGAGTTGACTGCTTTTATCGCAGCTTGGCTATCTGAGTATATGGCAATGTTTTTTCGTGAAAAATCGTGCCTTATTAGCTCTTGTGCACAATGGTGTATTGCAACGATTTCCGCTTGAAATATCGTCGCATGTTTGCCCAAGCTCAGTGAGATTTTCATCTTCGGCTTGGTTCCGTAAATGCCGGCTCCTGCACCTTCATCCGTTTTGGAGCCGTCAGTGTAGACAGCGATTTCCGCATTGATGGGAGCCCCCCCCCCCCCTTCCACGCATCCCTGTCCGTTATATTTGTCTTGAAAGTTTTGTCAAAGCTATATCTGGGAAGAATGCCATCTGATGGCATTATCCAACTCTTCATATAGCTTGTTGTAGTCTCTCCCGTGCATATTGCTAATGGGTGCTTGTCCTCTAAGCAACCTGCTCGTGACAGACCTGGCTTCGGCTTGGATGTATATGTGTAGTGGAGGTAGGTTGAGCAAGACCTTCTAAGGCGGCTGTGGGGGTGGTTCTCATGGCCCCGGTGGCACTCAGACATGCTTGTCTTTGTAGTCATCCAAGCCGTCGAACCACTCCTGCCTGCTTGGTCTTTGGCCACCAAACCACCGACCCCGACCCGACTGTATTGTCTATACTTTCCATCATGCAAGTATAGGTCCGTTTTAGACAAAAGCAGTTGAGATGCGTTTTAAATTTACAAAAAAAATAACCAGTTGTGCAAAACAACCACTTGTTCAAAATAACTTTTCCTGGTGTCCAGACCCGTTTCACTGAACTTCCTCATCATAAACTCTGCCAGTTTCATATTTCAGTATGACAATCCAAGTTGATTGAGAAAAAAAACAGAGGATCTAAATAATTTTCCGGACGTCCAGAGTTGGTCGGTCTCCAGAAATATTCTTCAACTTCCTTATTATGAAAACTGCCAGTTTCATAGTTGAGTACTTATAACAATCAGAATCGGAATGAACACGGTAAAATTTTTATTTTTCGGCATTCTGAGCCGGTTTTCCTTCAGCAAAATTTCTCAACCTCCTTATTATATATTGCTCGAATAAAATCGGCCCTGGAAATACGGACAAATTATTTCGATTATGTGATTTTTCTTCTCAACCCATTCTGATTGTCATACTGTGATACAAAACTAGTAATGATCATATTAAGGAAGTTGAGACAAGATATTCATCAAGCCAAGTTGCACACCGAAGCTAAATTGGGGGAATCACCGAGGTTACAGTAAGCAGGCCCCCGACTGCTCGCTGACGAATAGTAGACTAGCGTTGATCAAGTATAAACAGTGTCGGCTAGAGAATAATCGTTTTTGTCTGATTTAAGTGATTTGTCAGTAATGGAATCGGAACCTTTTCAAAGCAGCGGCTCAGAATATATCGTAGATAAAAGTATCGTCGATGAAAATGTGTCAGAATTTGATGACATCGAAACAGGAGGAGAAAGCGCAGGGTCGACGCCATCAAAGGCCAAACAATTTGAAGTTAATAAAAGTGTATCTTATAAAACAAAAAAAATTACGAATTGTTTCATAGTCGAGCAAGATCCTAAGAGTAATGTACCCTACATACGGCGGTTTTGAAAATTAAAAACTGCGGAACATCTTCACTTAGACGAAATTTGCAAGCTTAATATACTAAAGTTAACGAAAAAAAATTTGGTATATCCAGCCCACCTAATTCCTGTGCAAATATCTCTACAAGTTCAAATAGGCGTAGCACAATTTCAGTTTCGAGTTGGCTTGAGAAGATTATATAATAATTGAATCTCAGCTATAACTATGTAGTAGTTTGTGATACAATTGAATAATCTACACGATGGGTCAAAAAAAAAATCCACATCTTATTTTCTTTAATGATTTTTTATTTGTTGCTGTTTTTCTTTTTAATTTTGAATATCTACAAAAATCTATAGGATTTAAGCAATCTTGTAAAAATTGTAACACATATTTTACATTTTTTGTACAGGGCATTTCATAAATATAACCTACTTTGCCATTTGAAAGTAGGACATTATAACGAGAATATTATTGTACTGTATTTTACTAACTCCAGTTTTGTTAATTTTGCATCCATATATTTTTATTGTTATTGCGTATTGGCAGTTAATACAAAATAGTTACTAGTTTTTCAAGAAAAATCAAGTAGGTAGCTACTGTGATACGATACTGGTAGGGATCGTAATAAGGAAGTTGAGAGGAATGAAACTGGCCCTGCACACCCGGAAAAGTTATTTTGATTGTCATAGAATCCGGGTAAAACGATATGTTTGTTCATCATATCTTTTGTGTTCCCTTTTTTGAATAAAATAAAAATAAATATTGCTGAACTTTTTGCCAAAGTAACTACTGCAGCTTTCCAGTATTTACAAAAGTATATCACTTATTTTTAACGTGAGACTATGTGTGAATTTTCTGCTTGCTCGATTAGTTTCTATCCCATCACATTGTTTGGAAGCATTTCAGGCTTCGACAATGTCAACTGTTCTCATCTCAGTGTTGAGAATCTGGATTATCAAATCACTTAAATAGATCAACAAGACGTTCTCAAAAGTTATGAAGGACCCCGCAAAATCCTTTTGAAAAATGGCTTTCGGTTAAATTCGACGAATTCTTGGTATGTTGTAGATTTTGACTTCCTCGGCAAAAGTGTCCTTGGACACAAAAAAATCGGCAAAAATCAGAGATGAAAAGTGAAGCTTTTTGCTAAGAATTTTTAACAATTCCAAGAATTGACAAAACGCCTATTTATTTTGCGAATACCATGCCTCAATGATGGTACAATGTCACCTTGATCTCTAATCCATTACACTTTTTCATTTTTTGCTCTGCAACAGGCTGAACAAAGAAAAATCCAATTGGATTAATTTTATACCAACCAAGTGTTAGTTCTTTAATGCGAAATGAATACTCAGTATATCCAGATGAGAAAATATTTTATATGATTTTTGTGAAGTATGGGGTTTCTGCAAAATAGGGGATATTCTCCAAATAAGCCGATGAAAAACTAGGAGGGATATTTGGCATAAAATTAACAAATTAATGGTGGAGGTGGGTATAATACTTCCCAGAATTCTACAAGATATTCCGTGATACTAAATATCTACATTTTGTGGACATTCATTCAATGAAATAATTCTGAAATGTATTCGAATATATTTCGCACAAAAATATAACTTAATTTGAATAAAACACTTTTGAAGACAAGCTTTCATTCAACATGTATATAGAAGGTATTGTAATTTTGGAATAAGTACCACACTAATAATCTAGTGCAAATATTTTCAAATAATAATTGCTCAAAAATAGCTCATTTCGGTCTTCGATATATGAGGTATAAATAAAATCTGTACACTCAAAAGTATGTTGCCGACAAATGAATCCGGAGACTCCGCGTCGTTCGTGCAACTGCCGTCGCGTGCGGAAAAGTGCTACTTTCCGCACTTGTTAGGTAAATAACTATACTTTTCATCTTTGACATCCTGTATCTCGAAAACTAGTTGGTCCATTTTGTTATGCCCAAGGACACTTTTGCTGAGGTAGTCAAAATCTATAACATACCAAAAATTCACGGAATTTAGCCGAGAGCCATTATCCATAAGGATTTTGCGAGGTCCTTTTCCGTGAAACTGTCAAATGCGCAAATTTGAGGGCATCCGATTTGAAGAAGTTGTTCACATGGAAAACTTTTACTGTAAGAGTTTGAAATTGCACTGGGATATATTATTTGACGACCTCCACCACGAAGACATCTACTAAATGATATCCTTTCTTTTCAGATGGAAAAGGAAGTATGGACTATTCTAGTACTTGCAACACTCACCAGGCTGACTTCTCCAGCCATCGTGACAACGAGTGATTTAATGAAATGTTCGTATGGCGAAAGAGGTTCTCTGACAGCTACCTGTGTTAACGCCAACCCTGCGTACTTCAGAAATACGCCCTATAGGTTTGACCAACTGGATGAAACATTGAGATGTGTAAACTGTACCTTGACGATAGTAGAATCAGGAACATTCGATATATCTGGTAATCAAATCAAATATCTGGATCTGAACAACAGTAGAATTGAAAAGATACAACAGAAGGGATTGGTGGGATTGATATTCCTAGAGCATATAACCCTTAGCTACAACAAAATCCGGTCTGTCTATCCAGGTACATTCAGCGGAATAAAGAAACTTAAGATCGTCGATTTGTCTCACAATGAATTGAACATACTTTCTGATGACGGATTTCTGGAGCTCGTAAATTTGGAGTCATTAGACTTGAAGTTCAACAAAATCGAAGCTATCGCTACTAAGGCTTTCAATGCTCTCAACAAGCTCCTCAAACTCGATTTGTCAAACAACCAAATCAGTCAACTGAATAAACTTTATTTCGGCAACCTCACATCCTTAGAGATCCTCAATCTGCAATTCAATCACATAACCTTACTGAAAGGCGACGAATTCACAAATCTCACTGCTCTCTTGGAACTCAATTTGGCTAACAATAAACTCTCATCTCCAGTGATGGAACTCAAACCGAACAACCACCTTAGACGCCTTCTTTTACACAGCAACGTCATTTCCAATGTAGACCCTGAGTTTTTGAAGGGGCTGCATTCTCTGGAAGAGCTGGATCTGAGCAACAATGAGATAAGCGAAGTTTTTCCGAAGTCCTTGCAGAGCCTGTTTCTACTCCGCATTTTGGATCTATCCTACAACAAGCTAGTGGCTTTCCGAACTGGGACATTCACAGGTTTGCCACAACTAGAAAGGTTGAACTGCTCACATAATTCTATAAATGATATAGAAATCACGGGAGTCTTTTCGTTGCATAGTCTTCATGCACTGGACCTTTCTTCCAATTTCATCGCCGATTTAGACTACGTCGGACTCATATCCAGAGTACCCAGAATATCCTACCTAAGACTGGAGAACAACCTACTACCATGTTTCCTCGAGGATGAAATGGCAACCTATTTTTCTGAGGACAACTTCAAATTCGTCTTGTACGATAATAGAATTGGTTCTTTGAAGTGCGTGGATGAACCTCCAAGAAAAACTCTTACGGTGGTGGTTAATGAAACAGCAACGACAGAGCCGATTCCAACCAATGTCACCGGTGCTGAAATTGCCCTGATGGTGCTTATGTGCGTTATTTTCGTATGCCTCGCATTCCTGTTCTACTTGCAATTCAATACTTATAAGGAGCTCAGTAACAAATCGGCAGAGAGGTCTGCATCGGTTTCCAATCTGATAACGTCCGACGGCACTGGAGATGAATTCTTGAGGGAATGAAACTTTTCTCCATATCAGAGCATTCTTCTTCGCCGGAGAAAGGAGAACATGGAGTTGTGATTTGGTTTCGATGAATCTGAACTGTAAATAAGAAAAACTAGATGAATAAATTTTTTAATATATTTTTTCCAATCGTATGCATGCCATTGTGGCATTTATTGGTTGCATGAGAAGGAAGTGAGTAGCGTAAGTTCGCATCAATTTTAATAATAAACATCATAGCCACATATTTTTGGAAGATGGCATAGGATGGTGACTCTATTGAGACGGCCACCACCGACTTAGTAAGTCGGAATCATAAAATATAATTACTGTGGCCCTTCTACGCCTTCGTAGTAAATAAGTACCTATATATAAATATTTTTTTCTTCCTACCCATATAGAGTACAGAATAGAAGAGGATCAATTATGGTCGTTATGTACATTTTTTGTTTATCTGTCGTTGTTCTCTATCTATTGCACAAAAATCACCCACTGCGTGTTTAGATCCAAATAAAATCATCCTACGACAGAAACCGTGTCCTCCAGATGATTTCATTGTGAACCCTTATCGTCATTGGTTCATTTGATACAAACTGGCAATCGTGCACGTCCACATGTCACCCGATTGCAATGAGTTATACAGTGATTGTGTTTTCGGGGGTAATACCACGAGTGGTCGCAATACTATCGATAATTCTGTCAGAAATCAACGAGATCAAATTGCTTGGTAACACCACGAGTCCGGTAGGGACGAGTGGTGTTAAAGATTTCTGACAGAATTATCGATTGTATTGTGAGCACGAGTCGTATTTATTGAGATAATTTCACGAACCAACCAAGTTATTATTTGAAATTTGATCGAGTAAACAAAGTGAATTCTTAAATAGTTGCAACTAATGAATAATAAACATGAAGTCTGTCAACCTGACGTTTATGTCATATTAGATTACAAGATGTATTATTGCTGTTTATATTTGTGGTTGACTTGACGTGGTCTTTCCGGATCGGAAAGAAAGGAAGCGAAAGGAAGCGTGTACTTTCGCGAAACCCCATTCTGATTGGTCCTCATATCGCAGGAGACGCGACTTTCATATAGTGAGTGAAATTGTCAGTAGTAATACCACAAGTGATTGAATTTTCGCGACTATTCCACTCATGCTAAAATACGCGTTTTTGATTGGTGGAGATTTTCATATTGATAATTGAAAACAGCATGTTTTCGATTTTGTAGTTCGGCACTTGATTGGCTATTAGATACCTTTGTAGATCGCTTCGTCATTGGTTGTTTTATAAAACAAACTTACGCCACCAGCAAGTTGGTATAATGACACAACACCGAACTTTGACCCAAACCATGATGAGCACTAACTATTAATTCATATCAACTTCACAATTTTCGACAAATTTTTGACACAACACCGAACTTTGACCAAAACCATGATACGCTTCACTTTTCATTCATATCAACTTTTCGACAAATTTTGCATACACGTAAACCAAAACTCTGCACTTTCAATTCCCGTAAAAGCATGAAAATGAACGATGAGTCACTATCAATGAACTAAACAATTTAATAGGCTTGCTCGCGTTCGACGCGTTCACAAAATAAATTGTCCGAAACCCGAAACCGTCACAAGCATGCGTAGTCCCACAGAACTCAAAGAATGCGTACAGTTCTGTGAAACTGCGCATGCATCCGATGGTTTCAGACTGTTTGTTTTATGAACGCGAACAAACCTAAAGACAACCAACGAAAGACGCGCCCTGTGAATGGTCACTGAAATAGCGGAAAGTTTGAAATATCAAGACAGCTGCTCTGCGCAGTTTACTCCAAATAGTACTTTTAAAAATGGTTTTGATTTCATTCATGGAATAGTCTTAACCAATAATACAACTACCGATGATTATCATAAATTCCATCTTTTTTTCGAAAAAAATTATGTTGCTTGAGGAAACCAAGCCAAGCAACATAATTTATTTCTTAAAGTCGAAGGAATTTTTATTTAAATAATCACCAATACACTTGTTGTATTACCTACGATAAGTCTGTCGATTCATTTCTTAGCGACCACCACGAGTCCGCAGGACGAGTGGTGTTTTCTCGAAACAATTCAGTTGAGATCACAAATGAAAGACAGACTTATGAGAAAAATTCAATCACGAGTGGAATTTTATTAGACTATTTCACAAACATTTTTGAATGCGTGCACAGCGTAATCACTTATGTTTGACGTTTAACTGTCACATGCACTGTAAACACATCTGAAAACACCGAACTTGATGGGAATCAGAGTCAAGAGTCAAGTTTGGTATCATCGGTAATCCTGCATTTTCGCCATTAGGAAGAGGGGAGGTGCCCGAAGAATATAAAAAACATCTTAGCTTTGTAATTAAAATGTATCAAAACTAAATATTATGTGAACAAATAAAAACCAGATTGTCAAAAGTGGTCTGTTATTGTAAAAGTCGAAAAATTTCCAGTATAATTCGCTGTTGGGTATCCCACGAGAAAAAAAAATTCCACTAAAATACCTCCGTTGCCATAGTGATCTGTCAAAATAACGTATTTTGATTGGTTCAAAATTACAGGTGTGGAATTTTCAGTTTTTTCGTACATCGATACCGCGAAATATGCCAGTGTTCACCTCTCGCGACTATTGTGATATGACACCAACCAACAGTCGACCATTTATTCCAACGTTTATGGTGCAGTGAAGTGTTTTGAAAAAGCAATTTATTTTGCAAATTCTTATTGAGCGACACGGTAAAACTTCACTTCGAACCACCAGCTTCAGTCTCACAGTTGATGAAGGCTATCCACCTTTGTACACCCAGGGGCGGCGCTTTCCTACTCTTACGGAGAGTAATTTTTTGGTCCTTTCATTGTTTTCCACTTCTTTTGGTGGGGAGGGCATGCCATATAATTTTCGGTAAGTGGTCATAGTTCACCCTGTATAGTGTTGATAAAGTTAATACTTCAGATGCAACCGATATTTGTTGAGTCAACGTTCATGATTTGGTAGCCGTATTTTCACGTTGCTAATCTAAGCAACTTAGTGCTCAACGTAATAGTCTAAGAGCCTGTGAACCCCAGACTTGCGTTATTTTATAAAAGCTGAAAGTTTGTCAGCGCATGCTCGCAACACAGGTAAGAACGATGAATCATTATGGAGTTTGGGTTATAGTGGCTTTGGCAGGTAAACGGTACTAAAGGTGTGTAAAATACCGATCTAAATACATCAAATAAGAAAGTGCCATTTTTCGGTATTACCTTCAGAATATTATTAAAAATTATCTTAATTATTGCCGGACATTTAACATCGTGGCAACCCCTTGCCAGACACCATTAATGTTCATGAAATTCTAATTTTACTTACGTTATAGTATAAAAGCTGAATAATACTTGGGTAATAAGTATAGGATGTTTCCTCATTAGCCAGACACTTTTGATAGTTCCAACCCCTTGCCAGACAAGCATGTAGGGTAGCTGTAGGAAAGCGGCAGGCAGTATGCATATGGGTGAGTGCGAGTGAGATGGCGAGTTAAGTCTACCCGGTCCCTCACTGCGCAGTTGTTATTTCTACTGCGCATGTATTGTTCAGTACTCAGTACATGTTTACATCAGCTAAAATAATATTATATACTTACTATCCTCAAGTAATATTGATTTAATATTCATTAGTAATTTACAAAATAAAATATTTCGAATATATACCGACTATAAAGTAAATTTAATATAATTGGTGTATGATACGTAGATTATATGTTTACAATTTGTTTATGTGACTTTGTAAATGAAGACCACAGGGGGGAAAAGGGGGAATGTCACAATAAGTTAGTTTCGAGAAAAACGAATTTTAAAGTTTGAACGAGATAAGCTTTTGCAATAGCAGATATCTACCTTTACCAATGTATATATCCGGGAAAAAAATAATTTGAAAAGTCAGATTTTAGTACCTGTCAACAGAGATAAAATGTCAAACTTTTTTCCCGTCACAGAAAAAGCGATTTTATTTAATTCTATTACAAATGTTTTAGCGTTATGATAGTATAACCACAAGGTACAAGCTACATACACATATTTTTTCGTTTCGTAACTTTGAGTGCCATCTCTTAGCTACTGGAAAAAAGTAAATCAATTGTGATGTAGATATCTTCAGCTTACAATCGGTATAAGTGCACTTGTACCCATTCATTCCCACTGATTATAAACACTAATAAATAATAAGAAGAGATGATAGCCATAATAATGAAAACTAAAGAAAATTTAAAAAAAATCAACTATCTGAATGAAAATGCGAATTTTCACTTTCAGATTTTTTCTTTTCTTCTCAGTTAGAGTCTTTTCACACTATGTATCAGATGTAGTTCAATTTCCAGCGTGGCTTGTGCCGGGGAAGTAGTTGTTTTCATGGAGAATGTTTCCCTTTTCAACATGAATACCTCAGAGGTTATCTTGAACGATGGAAAATAGCGTCTAAAGTTCGTCTTTCAGTCGCAGATGATTCCACAACAAATTTTTTTACAGAAAGTATTGATTTTAGTGTTAAAAGAGACACTGTTGTTCACAAATTCCCAAAAACTTCGCTGATTTTTGAGTACTCATTCTAGAGTCCCCTAAGAATATCTCATCTAGAGTACATCCAAAGGTCATAATGCATGTTTTTGAAATATAAAATGACAATTTATTTGTATCATAACAGCTTTTCAACACATATATGTCTACAGCTACGTCTGTACTCAGTCTTTCCATGTTGAGTGAGGATATTTGTGTGCGCTCCGATGAGTATTATTTTTTTTTTCTTTCGTTCGTCAACCAGCTTCGTCCCCCTACAAAGCCCTCAGAAGTCGAAGCTTGTACGACCCAAGGATTAACGAGGTCTTACCTTTTCACCTGTCATTCCTTTCAAATAAATTTAAAAAATTCCTAACGCCTCAAAATTTTGCGACGAAATGAATATGAACTGAAAATATCTCTCAGTAACCTACCTTACTGATCCACGTTTTCACGGTGTGACCTGATGGAATAATGAGTTATTGTTAAATAAATTCTCCCCTCCCTGTTAACTCCTGAACTCTGTTCACTTCCTGGAATCTTTGCTACTGAGGAATGTTTGTTGGTTATTTCCCCATGGGTGGCGCTAAGACTAACTTTCACTGTAGGTCGCTGCTTCATTTGCGAGGAGATATTAGTTACACAGTGGATTTTAATTCATTGGGCTGCGGCAAGAACATGAAGAACCACGAAACACGTCTGCAGGTGGTCTTCCCCAGCCGAATGGAGGATAATCTGCTGTATAATCACAATAATTATGCAATTAGGTCCTTGAAAGAACGTTGCACAAATATCTGTCAGACGTGATTCAATGTCCGTCGGGCATTAGCCAGGGAAGTAGTTATTTTCTGTCAGATGTTTACCTTATATTTTCCACCTGATGGAAACATTGTCGATTTTCATTCTGAACGGTTTGACGTACAAACATGGGACAAAAACCTATAGGAGGTATCACCAATACTTCTTCTTGAAATCAAAAGCATGGTGATTGCTAGACAGAGGGCGCGGGGGCACATCAAATTACAAATTCCAATTGGCATAGGGAGTGAAGTGTCATATCGTTGAAAAGAGAATGCAATTCTTTTCACAACCATACCAATATTTTTTAATTTAATAAATTTCTTTTTTGACAATTCCGATATTGATGCCTTTCGGAATTTTGAAGTTGCTGTCTCCAACACCATCTGTCCAGTATTGCGATGTATTTCCTGTTAAAAATTTGCAACGGTATTAACCTTCAAAATATTTTTGGATCCATTGTTCCACATCAACCCGTTGAAATATATTAAGGTATGAGTACCATTCAAATTCGTACTTAAACCTGATATTTCGAATGGGAATTTCAAAAAAATATATTAATTACATTCAAAAAAATATATAAATTATATTCAAAAAATGTAGGTGGTTAAAAGGAAATTGAATTCCCTTTTTTGACAATGACATCCATAAATAAAGTGCGTTGGGGTTTATTACAGTTGGAGCATCTGCCAGTCAGCCTTGTAACCCGAAGATCGTGTGTTCGAATCCTTCTGGAAATTAGTTTTTTTTTGTTTTTTTCTTAGTAGCAGTAACTATTGTACAAAAAAAATTGTATGATATATTTGTTAAAAGTGATTTTATTTTGCTCCCAACTCACAAAATAAAATGCCACTTTTAACACTTGTATCATAAATAACTATTTTTAGTAAAGAATTGATTTATCATTATTAATTTCTTCTTTCAGGTTACCTGGATGATGCTGCTTCTTCCCCCACTTTTAATCGCATCAAAGCTGATGGCATGCAACTATGGCGAGAGAGGATCTCTGACAGCAATTTGCACGAATGCAACAGCATCCTACTTCAAAGCCACCAATTACAGATTCGATTATCTTGATGAAACTTTAATATGCGTGAATTGTACTTTGGATATTATCGATGTGGGTACCTTCGACATAGCTGGTAACGAAATCAAAACCTTGATAATCAGAAATAGCTCCATATACAACATTCGCCCCAAAGCGTTCATCGGAATGATTTATATGGAAAGACTGATACTTTCTGATAACCCCATAGAGAATATCAATCCTGGAGCTTTCGTTGGCATCAGAAAAGTAAAATATTTGGAACTAGAAAATGCAGTGCACAAATTGGAACCAAACGTGTTCAGAGAACTATTTATGTTGGAGATATTGATATTGAGAAAGAATGCACTCACCGAACTGAAACCAGAAACTTTTGAAGGGCTCCACAGCTTGAAAATTCTTGACTTGGGAAGAAATTTATTGACTAATGTAAATAATACTTTCGATCCTCTGGTGAATCTTTTAGTACTGAGGTTGAATAATAACCTTATTCAAAGAATTCATGGAGATGAGTTCAATCATTTGAAGTCCCTATTAGTTCTCAACTTAAACGAAAATCACCTAAGAAACTTCTCGATGAATCTCAGTCCCGACAACCATTTGAGAACTCTCAACATAGCTTCAAATAGCTTATCACTGAGTAGCTTCACTCCCGAGACTTTCAAAAATCTGAACAACGTTGAAGAACTAGATCTGAGCGGAAATATATTCATGAACTTGACGCCCACATTTCTTCATGGTCTTTTTCGACTAACTGTTCTGAACCTGAGTAATAATAAACTAAAAAATGTGAATACTGGTTCATTCACAGGTTTGCCTTACCTCAGGACATTGAACTTATCATCCAATCAGCTGCAGACGCTAAACCTAACTGGTAGATTGCAGTTACATTCTTTAAGTAAACTGGACTTGTCAGATAATGATATACAATCATTGAATTATATAAACCTGGTAACCAAAGCTCCAAGACTGAGGTATATTAATTTGGCGAGTAATAGTTTGTCTTGTGAACTATCAGCAGAGCTTGAAACTCTTTTGAATGAAGATAACATCAACTTTATGATCACATTCGATGGTAAACTACCAGAAGGTTGTCCGAAAGTAACAGAATCTTATGATCAAATTATGACAAATATCACCAAAGAACTTGTTCAGTCTGAGGTTAATACCAATGTTTTGGTCTGGATGTTCGTACTCATCACTCTAGCGATTTTATTGATAGGTGTATTATTTTATGTGCAATTCTTCATATTGCTCAGGATGAGTAATTATTCTTATAAGAATGCAAGAGTTATGAGAAATCTTGGTTCGACTCGAACAGAAAATGTCTGAATTGAACAGGAGAATTAGCATGTAATAGATTTCATTACGTTCATATTTATTAACTTTTTGTAATAAACGTTCATGAAGTGCTACCAATAAGAATTTTTTCTACCATTTTCTCACATCCAGTTCCAACCGACAGTCTGGTTTTTAGGACCAGTTTTTTCCTGGTGGTGAGTTCCTTGGTGTAGCTATGACAGTCCCCATTCACCATACTCTTGTAGAAATGCCTCTTTGTCGGGAATCCAAATACCGACAGATGATTGTAGTAGTAGTAGCATTTTATTAATCACCAAATTACATGAATTTATAAAAGCATACAATAGAGAAAAAAATATATGGGCGATTAATATAGGTAGAAGAAGAAAGGTTTGTCAAACCGAGTCTTATTACTGAATTTTTATCAGCGGAAACATAGGCATTGATGATTCACTTAAGTTTTTGGAAAACTTGTATGCAAAACATGAATATCAAAATTCTTTCCGTTGAAGATGGTCAAGCATTATATCTTGACCATTTTGAGATACTCGGGCAAACATTATAGTGCTTATATTTCTAAATATTATTAATAATATGAGTTAAGCTAGTACGTTTTTTTTTTTTTATAATATTCTTTGTATATATACTACAAAAAAGACTCATTAAATATAAAATCTAAAAGTATGAAATCCCTAAACGTGTAAATAATAAATGTAAAACGTAAAATTTTAAATATGTAAACGTATAAAAATATTAAATGTTACACTATAAAATACAAACTCGTTTTAAATTAAAAGTATTTAAAATGCTAGGTAGGGATGTATAAATATATGTGAAAATTGAGAAATTAATTCAGTAGAATTTGTTCATAGTAATGTTATATTTCCACCAAGTTCTCGAACAATTTAGACTGTGAAATTTGGAGAATATATAAATACATTACAAAAATTGCGGAAGTAACAGGGATATCTGATATCTCCACGAGAAGTGAGACAAATTTCGATTTCTTAGAACAAAAAAAAATTGATATAATCGTTTTTCTCCTACTATGACTATCGGTGGTTTCATCGCTGCTAGCGTGCATTACGTTTGTACATTTTTGTAAATTGTAAATTTGCGTGTACGATCTCTAGCAGAAGGAATTTCCGACTTCAAAGTCGGAATTTTATTTTTCCTACTTTGAAGTCGGAAATTTCGACTTTAAACTCGGGAATTCCGACTTTAAACTCGGGAATTCCGACTTTAAACTCGGGAATTCCGACTTTAAACTCGGGAATTCCGACTTTAAACTCGGGAATTCCGACTTTGAACTCGGGAATTCCGACTTTGAAGTCCGAATTTTATTTTCCGACTTCAAAGTCGGAAATTTCGACTTTAAACTCGGAAATTCCGACTTGACTTGAAAGTCGGAATTTTGAAGTTTCAAATCGATATTTCAGTTCTTTTGCTTCATACAAGTCACACATTGTTAATCTAAAATATGAGGAAAACATCTGAAAGAAAACAACTACTTCCTTGGCTAATACTACAACGGATATTGAACGTTCTTTCAAGAAAACACAATTGCAATTGCTTATTATTTATAAATATTAGAAATATTTGGAGAGAAGGGTACTTCGATATTGTCGATTTTACTATTCATTTGATACTCTCCGGCAAAAATTCTTGAACACTGCTCAATTCCTGGAGTCTTTGCTACCCTTGGGTGGCGCTGTGACTGACTTTAATTCAAATCGCTGCTTCAATTGTGAGAAAATATCAGTTTCACAGTGGATTATAATTCCCTGGCTGGGACAGGACGACTCTAATGTTGTCCGACCTACCCTGTCGCTGATGAGAGTCAAGAACCTCGAAACGCATATGCAGGTGGTCTTCCCCAGCCAAATGACACATAAATATCTGTCAGATGTAGATCAATATCCGTCGTGGTATTAGTCACGGAAGTAGTTATTTTCTGTCAGATGTATCTAATCTAATATCTGAAGAGAAGGGTACTTCGACAATGTCGATTTCACCATTTCAACATGTAACCAAACAAAATTCTGCTATTCGGTTATATGGAGCACTTGTAATTGTGATCTCTGCAATGAGGAATATTGCATAAGTATCTGTTAGATATAATGCAATACCAGTCGTGGTAATATCCAGGAAACTAGTTGTTTTTCGACAGGTATTTGCCATAATAAGCCTACGTCGGTGTATTTGTGACAAGTGTGAAATATCAAGACTATCGTTACTAAACGATCTCCCAAAAACTATGAGCAAGGTGGAGACCTAGGCCCAGTTTCATCGCGCGAGACCAGAGCAGCCAAATAGTCGAAACGATGAGTTGATTCGAACAGGGAACAGATGACTTCAGAGCTGTCTGTGTTGACCTACACTTGCATTGATGAGAGGCAAAACTTCGAAACTAATCTGCAGTTGGTGTCCCTGTCCGAATAAAAACAAAATTCTGCTAGTTTGTTACTGGGAGCACTTGTAATTTTTGTCCTCTGCAATGAGGAACAGTTGGTTTGAGTAGATTGGATTAGGTAGGGTAGGAGAGGTTAGGTCGGTGGGTTAGGTTGTTTTCCCCTTTTTTGCCTTAAAAGTTTGGATCTGTGTGTAGTTAGGTCGCGACGTAATAAGAGCGAACGAAGCGAGTCTAACGACGGTGAGCGCAGCGTGAGCCTTCTTTTATTTATGTTTCAGGTTAGGTTAGGCTCGCTTCGCTCTGCCTTACAACTCACCGACCTAACTGAACACAGATCCAATCTTTTAAGGCAAAAGAAGGGAAAATAACCTAACATACCATACTTAACATACTCTACCTAACCCAACCTAACCTAAACCGTAAATTGAAATTATGCTCGATGCGCTCGTCGTCATTAGGCTCGCATCGCTCGCCTTTATTACGTCTCGACCTGACTGGACACAGATCCAATCTTTCCTGGTTAATGCGATTCGATCTGGAGCTGTCACATATCATCACAAAAAAACGTAGCTATTAATAAATCTGAAAAGTTGGCAATAATTGATTTCAGTGTTACCAACTATACATACAATTCGAATTCACTAATACCTATCTGTCATATTCGCTAGCTTATTGTCTCTGACATGATTATAAAAAACACGATTTTTTCTTAAAAATATAATGTGCCGTTTTCAATGAAAAAAAGCTTGGACGGAGGAAGCAGAATGTGTATATAGGGCTGGTGAAAAGAAGGAGACTTATTGAGAGTTTTTTCGCGGTAGGAACGTCTCTAGAAAATGCCAGTCAAAATCCAAAAATAGGCCGTAGCTCCGAAATTACTTGAGACCACCGAAAATTTCATTTGGATTTTTTGTTCAGGAGACCAAAATAGGTAAGAACCAAATTTTTTGATAGCTCGTGGCGCCCGATAAACGGAATTTTACGAATTTGCCCTTCTACACTTGTACAGATATCTTTGGATTAACATTTTTTCCATTTTCAGATTATGGAAGGTCAAGAATTGGATTTCCTCGACAAAATCAAACTCAATCAATATCAGTAATTATTTATACAGGGTGTCCCAGAATAAAGGGAACAAACTCTGAGGGTAGAATCCTCACTTCATTTCAAGGCTGAAAGTTCCACTAAACATATACCCTAAAATGAGTATTAACCGATTTACAGGGTGTTGAAAGTGACACAAAAAAATATATTTTCCAAAATAACGCCATAACGGTTTAACTTTTCTTAATGAAATTTGGTATATTACTCATATTTCAAGGTAAATCATGTGTTTGTAACTCTAAACAGGGGCGTACGGCAGGTGGGTACCCTATTCGCCCCTCCCCAACTTTCACGCCACTGGATTAATATCGATTTCGTCTTCTTTTTCTCAATCCCCAATATTTCCTATACAAAACAGGATTACGTTTCGTTTTCGAAATAATTGAATTTATACGCATTGCAAGGTATGAAATATGTTGGTTATAATGTTATAAATAGTTACCTTCCTTTCAAAAATAGTAAAGATTTTGATACGCACGCACTTATTCAACTTCAAATATTTCGAAAACCGTTGATATTTGTAAAACGAAATTCATTCCTTTTTTGTATAGGAAATATTGGGGAAAGTTGTGGAGGGGCGAATAGGGGTACCCACCTGCCGTACGCCCCTGTTTAGAGTTACAAACACATGATTTACCTTGAAATATGAAACTGAATGCTGTTAAGTGATATACCAAATTTCATTAAGAAAAGTTAAGCCGTTATGGAGTTATTCTGGAAAATATATTTTTTTGTGTCACTTTCAACACCCTGTAACTCGGTTAATACTCATTTTAGGGTACATGTTTATTGAAACTTTCAGCCTTAAAATGAAGTGAGGATTCTACCCTCGGAGTTTATCCCCTTTATTCTGGGACACCCTGTATATTTCATTCATTTATAAGTCGCAATTCAGTAATGCCACGTCCCTGTTAATATAGGTCGTGGGCAGCACTCTCTCCTCAAATGCCACTATTTCATTCTGGCACCGATATCGTGGGTGTAATTATGTACAGATGTTACACGTTCTTTTTTTTTTCTACTGGATAGCTTTATATTTTGAAGTAGAGTCTTGTACCTGTACCACGAGAAGAGATGCTATCGTTGGATTACATATAATTACCTGTAGTGAAAGAATTAATTAATTTCCAAAGGATGAGATGTGTATTTGATCATTATCGTTCATCGATGCTTTGTTGAATTTATGTTGAAAGTTTCTGACACACTACTTTTATAATATTGGTTACAACCGAAAGGTCCGTATTTGAAAGTTAAATTTTAATTTGGTTATAATCCAGTACGATTGGGTTTTGAGACGAGGAACCATGATAAACACGAAAAACAAAATGTTTACCAAAATTCCAGGGGTGGAACATTTTTTTTTTCGTTTAATAATAAATAAATAGATTTTTGCTGTAATCTTAGAAAGTACAGCTTACCAGCCGCTGAAAGTTCTGTCTGAGCCGAATATTTGATTGGTCATAACTCTGCTAAAAATAATCGGAGAAGGAAGAGGAAAAGTTCATATCGTTTCTCATACAAATAAATAAAATGTGTTTTGGCGCTCTTCACGGAGATGTTTGCGGATGATTCGAAAATCATGAATAAATGAGTAAATATGGAATTATTATACTGAAGCAGCGACCCATATCCTCTTTGTACTATATGCAATAATTTTAAAGTAATGTGACAGGTACCACTTATACATGCCAAAAAAAATACTTTGTTTTACTCCTGCCTCATTTTCAACTCACCCATAAAACCGGCATTCTCTTCAGTAAATGTTGAAAATAATATCTTATTCATATCCTGCGTATATGTTTAATAACACTGTTGTGAAGTGCAAACCTCAAGCTTGAAATCACATGCATACTTAATTTTTTATGTAGGATGTGTATGAGCGATTATTTTCAACATTTACTGAAGAAACTGTCGAGATTATGGGTGAGTTGAAAACTGAGGCACGAGTAAAACCCAGTGTTTTCTTTGGCATGTATAAGTGAGACTTGTCTCACTAGTCTAAAATCGTTGTATATCAACTAAAATATCCATGACTTTCTGATCCTCCGTAAATTTCGTAGAAGGGTTATGTGAAGTGGGACAAAACACATTTTAGGTACTCAGATACTCACATGTTATATTTGCATGAGGAAGTAGAAGTCTTCAGGAATAATATACACTTTTTGTGATACACGTGATACATGTGATACACTTGTAACCAAATAGCCCGGGAGGTACTGTCACTTTGGAATACGTCGTAGTATGCAAGCTGAATTTTTTTATCGTTGGTAGATCATGTGATACTCATCACGAAATCAGTCTCCAGACCCTTGAGTTGCGGTGGGTTGCACAGATACAGGGTGTTGAAAATAAAAAAGTTAATCTATTTTTTATTCATAACATCCACATTTTTGGAAATTTTTCGGGTTAATTAGGAGAAACGTTTTAAATAAGAGCTTTATTTAAAAAAAAATTACATTTTTAGTTGCCACCAGTGGCGTACAAAAAGGGTATATTGGTCCCTTTCCTCCCCTATTTTTTATGAAATAACAACCAAATTTCATCGTGCATACTATGACGTATTCCAAAGTGACAGTACCTCGCGGACTAAAACATTACAATACACGACTTTGGCCCATGGGCGTCGCCAAGGAAGGACAGGGGGGGCAGTTGCCCCCCCTAGAGATCAAATGTAGCCAGCCGGAAAGCGAACAAAGTCCTAAGGCCGTGTGAGCAATTGACTTCCTTCCCTATTAATAAATTCCACATCGCATGACAAAACGTGAATAATTTCACAAGCTTCGTGCTCTCGACTGTACCAGGCGTTCATATTTTTTAACCTCCATAATATTGCCCAATTGCCCCCCCCTTAGTCAGAAGCTGGCGACGCCCTTGCCTTTGGCCCATGTAACTTAGGAACTTTCCACTCATTATATTGCGTATATCAGAAGTTGAAATCAATCTGAAACCAGTGAAACCTTACCTTATTTATGGGATTCAATCGGAATAACCTCTGGTGTCTGGCATTATCGATTCAGTGCAGATGTTCATTCGGTTTTCCTACACCCAAGTTCATCCCGATAACGGAAATTCAATACCGTCGCGGCGCGGTAGGATCAAAATAGAATTCGATGGTTTTTATCTAATTTCTCTGCAGACTGGCCATTCCGTTGCAGCTGTGTACTACCAGCACGAAATCGTATGTAATATCCGGCCCTGATCACGTAGTTCACTAATATTAGAGTTTAAATTTCTTTCACATATTATATTGTGAAGTCAGGTACGTTTTAGGCCAACCCGAGGAGGAAACCGCTGAGAAAATCCTAACTAATTTCTCTATATGATATGACACGATAATATTCACATATATATGATGAAGGTAACTGATGAAAAAATATTATGAAATAATCTGAAACCATATAACACTACATAATATATTCAATGTAAAATCAAAACGTATGAAGAGAAATTGCTTGGTGTTGTATAACAATAACCACAATTTGTATTATTTTGAAAAAACGATGTAAAAAGATAAAACGTTTGTGGGTTAGGCCATGGATTTTGCAAGATATACATTCATAACCAATTACTGAAAGAGCTTCAATGTGAAGATCACAAACATTATGAGAACTACATGAGAATGGATGAGAATACGTTTTGTTATATTAGTGACCAAAGTGTCCAAATCAATCTCAAAACGCACTTTTTCAGTAATTTTCTCTGCTAATAATGACAGCTTAACCTGTTGATTTTCTTCCTCACATCTGCTGCTGTACAACCACCAGTAATATTGTTATTAGCCTGTTCAATTGGCGTGTACAGTATCAAACGTTTATTCTTGTTCTTATAATCACTATTTTTAGCGTTTTACAGCATTTAATTTATGGCCGATTTATGCACACCTACCTAAGACTTAAGAACTAGAACTGAGAGGTAAACGATGCAAAAGTTCTTAGTACTAGTTACAGTTCCATAAACGTTCGCGTTGTTTCCCTATTGATGAACTTAGGTAGATCTGCATAAATCGGCCATTACTTCATATCTTGCAATTAACATTTTTGTTTTAGCTGCTGTCCACATAAACTCAACCGACGCCATCTTCTTTTTTAAATATGATCATAGGTTCTCTTCACAAGAACATCTCATAGATATATGATAATATTTCATCTATGATCAAAATTACTTATTACACTGTCATATCTTCGATCAAATAGATACACTAGATGTCCGTAGGACCGCTCATTGCAAGTATCCCATACAATGGGAATATTTGGATCGAAAATACATCAGAAAACAACTACTTTCCTGGCTAATACCACGACGAACGTTGAACGTGGTATTAGCCAGGAAAGTAGTTGTTTTTTGATGTATTTTCGATCCAAATATTCCCATTGTATGGGATACTTGCAATGAGCGGTCCTACGGACATCTAGTGTATCCATTAGAAGCTCATTGCGAATACAGATGTTATTATTCTGTTCGATCAAATATTTATGAAAATATATCTATGGCATAGAAATATTACCGTGTCATATTAGCCTTACCCAAGTAATTCCTAACTAATAGCCCGAACTAATGGCACTAATGCCCAAGTAATGAGCGTTTCCAGTCATTTTCAAAAAAAATATATTTCGATATAGTGCCTTCTTACGTAATTCGTGTTCAGTTTTCGATATATTTTTTTTTTCGTCAATTTATGTAGATAAAAATTATTGAAAACGCAAAATAAACTTCCGAATTCAAAATATAAGAAGGGAGGAAAGCCGTCAGTGTACGAGTAATCCCAGATAACACGATGACCATGTTGGGACCAATATAGGAGGTTCCAAAATTGTCCGAGGGATGTTCCTAGGCATCCCAAATAAGTCCCTGGGAGATGAAAATGTTACCAAAGTCCGCTCCGTTAGGATGTCCTTAGGATGTCCCATGCAAGTCTTAGGGATGAAACAGAGGGATACAACTAGGTCACAACTAGGATCAATTTCTGCTCAATTGGAACCGGGAATGTTTATAGGTATTCCAAACTTGTCCCTTGGAGATGAAAATGTTCCCAAACCCTGAATCCTTATGATGTCCTTAGGATGCATGTCTTATGACAACCATGGGATATCCTGTCTCTGATCAATGATGTCCTTAGGACATTCCACAATCATTTTATGGTTAAAAATGCAGTTTAGGGATAATCCGGAGATTACAATTTTTTTGTTGGCAGTCTCGATTCCTTTAAAAAATACAGCCTTCGGATTTAACCAAATGGTGATTCTCACTTACCTATTTCGGACACTGAAAAGACAAAATTCTTTTTTCTTTAAACCATCCACCACACACATTCTCTATCACTTGGTTTCAGCCATTTATTTCTTTTTCAATAAAAAATCGAAACGCATGATAAAATATTGGGTGTTCCATTTAAAAAAATATAATCTTATGAAATATTTTGAAATTGCGACTGTTACTCTTTTTTGTTGTCGGCATCGAGGAGGCTATTAAAAATGCTACTAGTATGCTCATTCACGCTCATTCAGGCAACATTCATCCCTCGGGCCAAACAATGATAGCTCATTCCGTTTCCGAAATTGAGTTCATCATTGGTCAACTCACAGATCTTCAAACTTGGTACTAATTTTTCAGGAACATTTGAGTTCAGTTATAAATAAAACTTTTCTGAGTAGTTAATTTATTGAACTACAGAAAAAACATTAAGCCGGCGTTATGATTCATAATGCCCTCCATAACTCCCCGGGCGTTATGGGTCTGTAATAGCAACCGTTGCCAAGGTATTATAAAGCAGTAATGGCCAAGTGAAAAATGAAAATATTAACTGAATTCCATTTTTCAAATACGATAAAGACAATTTTGGCCTATATTTTCTTACAAAAAAATCCATTCTATTCTTCCACGAGCTGGACCAATGTTGGCACGATTTCGAAAATCACTGTCAGCAAAGGAAAAACGAGGAGGAATCGAAGCAGAATTGATGCATCACAGTTGATTAGGTATTTATGGGACTTATCTGCTCAGTTAGCGCTGCAAATGACCCAATTAGTAAACCATGATGATGCGGTTGTGCCCAATTAATTGATGCAGTATATCCGAGAATACCGGCAACATAGATTGTTGGAAGTTTGTAATTCTATCCATGCCCTGTGAAGTATATATTCTGTTATTAGTAATTTCACTCATAGTGTCAAGATCGTTTGTTACGAAGGCGTAGAAGGGCCAACAACAAAATATTTTTTTTGGAATTGCCACTTTGAATTGACAATTGCCACTTTGAACTGGCAATTGTCAATTTGAACTGGCAATTGTCACTTTGAACTGGCAATTGTCACTTTGAACTGGCAATTGTCACTTTGAACTGGAACCTGTTTCTTATGTACCTATGAATCAGAAGGTTTCAATCACATATTATTGTTTAGGAACACTCACTATAATTATCAGAACCTATATGGACCCCGAATGGTGTTCCCTGGTGTTGTTAGAAAGTACGCGCAACCCAACATCGCAAAAAGAGCGCGCCAAAACAGCATTATAAATGACGTGCCCGGAACGAAAGCTTCGGTTTCAGTTCTCCCAAGATTTGAAAGTCAGCAGCTCCATAGTAAACGAACTAACAGGTATTCAGAGTCACATCAGAAGAACAAATCTGGATGTATTGCTCTGAAAACAGTAATATAAATTGCAAATAATCAACGTTACAACTCGTCCTGTATATTTTCTATTGCCAGCAATAACATAAATAATTTCTGTAACTAGCAAAAAAATCGGATTGAAATTGTTCATGAAACTGCATCGGAATGTCCTTTCTAAAATTTATCGCTGTATCCAATAGGATAATTTAAACCTCGGTAGTTATTTATGAGGACATGCCTAAGAACATGTCCAAACGAGCAAATAAAGACATGCATTTAATTTACAACTCTTTTGTACGGTTCCAACTTAATTCAAGAAGATCGCATATCTACTGGCCTGCTGCAGGTAGGTATGCAAATAGATGCAATAAAAATGAATTTATGCTTTATGCAAAGCAAAAGTTGAAGAATTTCTACATATTAAATATTACTCGGAGAGAGACAACGTGAAATTGTGAACAGGATATTACATTTTTTTTAAGTTCTGGTTCCCACAAGAAGGAAAATCCTGTATTGTTCAAAGAACATCGTGAGAGCCGAGAGTAAGTAGGTAGGAATTGGTGTTCTTCTCGAATTTCTGAATGCTGTATGCCTCAGGGAACACCTGGGAAGCAGATGTACGGCATGTCTCCAAAGTGACGGCATATGGATGTGAGGACTGAGCTCGACGGGTCAATCTCGATGAGACCGCTAACGGTGGAACAATCGATGATATTTCGGAACAGAGACAGATCGCCAACCTTTCTGCGATGTTCCAGAGGAGTGAGCGAACTTGTGAGCGAAGTATCACCGACGAGACGAATGGCTCTCTTTTGGACCGAATCTGAAAGTTTCAATGTGTTTTTGGGTGCTGCACTCCATATATGGGAGCAGTATTCCGAAACAGGTTGAATCTGTGGCTTATAAATCATAATCAGTTGACGAGAAGTAAAATGCTTCTTGGCGCGAAACACAACCCTGCCAAAAATGTCTAAAAGAGACTGATAAAAAATATATATAAAAGAGTTTATGAGAATCAAGTTGGATAGTGAATCCGCAAATCCGTATAGAGCCATATATTCGATATTCATCAGTATTTAATAGTTATTTAACGAACAAGTGTATTAATAAAGGCGATTAACAATCGAGATATTTCTCGCTCACGTGTTAATGTTTGAGATTGTTAATCGCCATTTAACGTAGTTTTCAAAAATAGAGATATCTTAATTTCAATGTTTATTTATTCAACGATACGATAAAAAACAATCACTATTTCTTATTTATATCAACTCAAAGATAGTTTAATTTTTTCTTCGGGGTAATTTTATTTTATTTTTTCAAATTGAAATTAAAAAAAATAAAAAATTTGCCCTTGTTGTGGGTGTGAACTATCGACCTCAGTATTTCCTCTCGGCTGTCTGATTGAATTTACCATTACGCCACGAGACTTCTTTGATATTTGATGATAACTACTGGTGTATTGAAGAGTCTCTCAAATTTCATTTCAGAATTGACAAATAAATAATGACAGATAGTACTAACCAATATAAAATGTATTAGAGCAATGTATGTTGGGTTGCATATAAGCAAATCATTGATTAATAGAAAATCATTCATTAACAGGGGTCATTAATCAACGATTTTTAGTGCGTTAAAATACATCATAAATGAACGGTCGACGGAAAAAGACATTACAGATACATATTCTTTTCATTTCTAATGACATTTCCTAACGTAAATCTATGATATTTGAATGTGTTTTAGACAACTGTTATCCGTTTCTGTCAGCGATTCCTGGGATGAATCCTATATGTTTCTATGAGGTTTCCAGTTTGAAACTGAATGCGAACATATTAGATTTTATAGCAGTCACATGATTATACAGGGTGTTCCTTAAAGATATGCTAATATTTGAGGGGGTGATTCTTTGACTTATTTTAAGGAAAAAACTTTCTATAAACGTATGTCCTAAAAGTCCTAACTTTTGAGATACAGGGTGATAAAGTTTTGAAAAAAAATCAGTTTTTTAATAATAACTGAGATAATATTGTAGACGTTTTTATAAAATTTGGTACATGTCTTCTATGCATCAAGGTGCATTTTTTAATGCACAAACATTTTCATTTTCTCAACCAGTGGCGTCCGTACGGGTTTTGCATTGAATATTTTTGGAGAAAAAAATACTACGCCACTGCTTTCTCAAAAAAAAAAATACTTTTGAAATCCTCATTTATTTTTGAGCAAATTTAATCTCTAGAGTTTTCTTTGTCCGCCGCATGGTTTTCGCTTAAAAAAATTAAAATCGTTTTACTTCAGGATCAATTCCTCAAAAATCTGATGTGGTGTGGAAATGATTGTGCATCGACTTAAAGCAAATAAAGGGATCAGATTTGTTCCAAAATGAATGAGAATCAAAAAAATATGGATTTGAGCTTGTACAAAAACGAATTTTATTTTATTTTATAAAAGTAAGTTTAAATGAACGGATCAAATTCATTAATTATTGACAATACTAACACTGATTATAAAAATTGTTGGAAATGGCCACCTTCACTTAATAGGCATGCTTCCGCCCGTCTACGCATGGAATTACGCACACGTTGAAGTATTTCCGGTGTATTTCGAATAGTTTCACACGAGGCAACTATTCGCTCTCTTAAATCTTCTAAAGTATTAACGGCAGTTTTATACACTAGAGTTTTAAGGTGCCCCCATAAAAAGAAATCTGAACTGTTGCGATCAGGGGATCTTGCTGGCCATTGCTGAGGTCCTCCACTTTCAGTCGATGCACAAACATTTCCACATCGCATCAGATTTTTGAAGAATTGATCCTGAAATGAAACGATTTTTATTTTTTTAAGCGAAAACCATGCGGCGGGCAAAGAAAACTCAGGAGATCAAATTTGCTCAAAAATAAATGAGGATCTCAAAAGTATTTTTTTTTCAGGAGAAAGCAGTGGCGTAGTATTTTTTTCTCCAAAAATATTCAATGCAAAACCCGTACGGACGCCACTGGTTGAGAAAATGAAAATGTTTGTGCATTAAAAAATGCACCTTGATGCATAGAAGACATGTACCAAATTTTATAAAAACGTCTACAATATTATCTCAGTTATTATAAAAAAACTGATTTTTTTTCAAAACTTTATCACCCTGTATCTCAAAAGTTAGGACTTTTAGGACATACGTTTATAGAAAGTTTTTTCCTTAAAATAAGTCAAAGAATCACCCCCTCAAATATTAGTATGTCTTTAAGGAACACCCTGTATAATGAAGATAATATAGCCAATGGATTATTATATGCACAAATGCACATACAGAAATAATAAAGTCTTTTTCCTACGAGCGTGCGGAAAAGTAAATTTTCCACACGATTTTTGTTTTGTTGAAAATATGGATATTTAGGACTTACTAAACGATATATGTAACTATTCTGTCTTATTAGTCATTTTGTAGCATTATTATAAAAACTTGTTTATTAAAAACCTTGTTTTTTCATAAATAAGATGGACAAAAACACTCATAGGAAAAATATGCCGTCGCGTGCGGAAAAGTACTACTTTTCCACTTCCGCACTTGTTAGGTAAATAACTATTTTCAACCAACTGCTGTGTAAATTTACATATTATATCAGCAGTGCTGATGGAAATGTATGTAAATTACACATTCATATCTATTGTTTCTAACAGATAACAGAAATAAAAAGGAGGTAGAGTAGATCTGTTCATTCTTTCCAAATATTTCGACCATGTGGAAAATATGAGGCAAACATCTGACAGAAAACAACTACTTCCCTGGCTAATACCACAACGGATACTGAACTACATCTGACAGATATTTGCGAAACGTTCCTTCAAGAAGACCCAATTGCAAATGCTTATTGCACTTCGTTGTCGATTTTACTATTTCATTTATTTGATACTCTCCGGCAAAAATTCTTAATCTTTGCTCACTTTCTGAAGTCTTTGCTACCAAGAGGTGTTTTTTGTTTTTTTTTCATGGGTGGAGCTGTGACTGACTTCACTACTGTAAATCGCTGCTTCATTTTTGAGAAAATATTGGTTTTACCTACCCTGTTACTGATGAGAGGCAAGAACCTCGAAAAGCATCTGCAGGTGGTTTTCCCCAGCCAAATGAAGGATAATCTACTACTTAATTACATTAGGCATTGCACAAATATCTGTCAGATGTAGTTCAATTTCCGTAACGGTATTAGCCAGTAGTTGTTTTCTGTCAGATGTTTGCCTCATATTTTCCACATGGTGAAAATATTTGAAGATAAGGGTACTTCAGCAACGTCGATTTCACCATTTTAACATGTAACGAAAACAAAATTCTGCTAGTTGGTTATATGGCGAACTTGTAATTGTGACCTCTGCAATGAGGAACATTGCACAAGTATCTGTTAGATATAATGCAATACTCGTCGTGGTATTAGCCAGAGAAGTAATCGTTTTTGACAGGTATTTGCCATAATAAGCCTACGTCGGTGTATTTGAGAGTGAAAAGGATGAGACATCGAGAGTATCGTTACTAAACGATCTCCCAAAAACTCTGAGCTTTGCGCCCTTTTAAAAATCTCTCAACCCGGAGATTCGGAGTGCTTCTTACTCTGCTCGCAAGGTGGAGCAGACTGGACCCAGTTTCATCGCGCGAGACCAGAGAGGCATTGGCCAAATAGTCGGAATGATGAGTTGATGAGTCGAACAGGAAACAGATGGCTTCAGAGCTGTCTGTGTTGACCTACCCTTGTATTGATGAGAGGCAAAACCTCGAAACTAATCTGCAGATGGTGTCCCTGTCCGAATCAAAACAAAATTCTGCTAGTTTGTTACAGGGAGCACTTGTAATTTTGCCCTCTGCAATGCGGAACATTGCATAAGTATCTGTTAGATATAATGCAATACATATGGTTGTATTAGCCAGGGGAGTAGTTAAATTTGCCATACTAAGCCTACATCGGTGTATTTTAAAGTAGTGTTAATACTCAGTAAACAAAAATAGCTTTCGTCACACTGAAGAAAATTAACAATGTGCGACTTGTATGAAAAAAAACTGAAATATCGAGTTGAAACTCCAAAATTCCGCCTTTCCAGTCGGAAAAATAAAATTCTGACTTCAAAGTCTGAATTTCCCAGTTTAAAGTCGAAAAAATGAAATTCCGACTTTAAGTCGGAAATTCCGTGTTTGAAATCTGAAAAATTGGAAAAAAACCATGTGGCCCTTAGACGCTTTCGTAATCCTTTCATTAGAATATTACATTGTTTTTATTTGGTAAATTTCAATCTGCACGTTTTAACACATGAAGATGCTTCGAATACAGATACGCCACTTAATCAGAATTTAAATCGCTGATATTGGGTAGACTAAAAAACACAAGCAATTTAACAGATATTTTTCCTTTTCCGTACACCGCTGTCAAGAGTTATATTGGATAAACCTGAAATATTTCCAGATTACTTCACGAAATCTCCTTTCCACTTTCCAATATATTGGACGAACACGATTGCCTCGCCAAAATCTGCCAATACCATTTTCCAATCAAATATTTTCGATAACTGATCAGGGTGGATTAGGGTAGCAGGAAAGCGAGGAGTAAACCAATTCCTGGAAATACGGGAAAATTCAACAGGAACATGGAAGAGGAGTCGATAACACTATTGATCAGTAGCGCTTCCTAGAGTTTGAACAATCCCAGAGAGTTTATAGCAGTTAGGCCAGGGGTACGGTTCAGTTTGTACGTGCTGGATTTTGTGGAGATCAAATCCCTCGTCCCTTCGTCTGAATGTGTTTAATGAAATGTCCAGTGGAGAAACTTCTCCAAAATTATAGTAAATTCTCAACAACTTTTTCTTTCTTTTTATTCCAGATCAAAATTGACAATTCTGTCTAAGTTCAACAACTGAATCACTACTTTTTCAAATCAAAAATAACAAAGGCATTTCAAATATTTTATCATACCTTGATGAGACTGGAACATCCTAGGCAACGGTCGCAGATGCATACATGAATACAAAAAAAAAGTTCACGAAAAAAAACGAAAAATTCATTTCGTATTTCAGAATCCACCAGCGGCGCACCACAAAAAGGGCTTGACCCCTGCTAGTTACAATCACTCGGCATGCTGGATGATGTAAGCCCTAAATCGTGACCTATATTTCAGATTTCATCTTTATATCTGAAAAACTGAAAATATTGAAACTTTAACGTTTTGTCGATTGGTAACGAAGCGTTTGCGGACACCGGTGTCACAAAGTTTCTCCACTTTACCTGCGATAAAAATCATTTTTGTGTTTCTAGGGATAATTTCCATAGCCGAGCTTTACCTGCAATTTTTTTCAGAACTATTTACTATTCATGGTTTAAAAAATGGTCATTATGTCCCACTAGCTTTTTGCCTTCTTTCTAGAAAAAAGCACTGAAATATATAGGTTAGAACAAACTAAATAATTACTCCTTGCAAAATGCATGTATTTAATTTTTACGTACTTACATAATACCTCAAGTAGCAAAATTTGTTTAATAAGAGTTTTATAAACTGCTATACAACATATCTAATAAAACTAGGAACATCATATAACGCCTTTTAAAGCTCTAATACAGTACGTAAACAATCAAAAAAAGGCCCAAATTATAAAATCTTCGTTCTTCAGCATATAGCTTATAACTGATTATATCCTCTGAATAAAATGTCCTGTGTGATTGTTAAAAAACTATTTCATAAGTATGTTTCTCAGATTATTTATACAGCCTGTCCAAATATGCGGTTTACAACCATTATAATTATATTTCTTAGAGATTCTACTTAAAACAGTTGTAAGAATAGCTATACAAACTTAATAAAAATGTTTTATAAGAATGAAATAACGCTGTGTGGCCATAAATTGGACAATCTGATAAAAATATTAAATTATGTAATACATTTTCCAAGTATATACCATATGGAAAAAAGTTTATAATTAGAGTATTGGAAAAACATTTCTTGGGAAAAGTTTGTGCATGTCCGATAACCTAAAAATCGATTTTGATACATGTCACGTGAACGCTGGTATGGCGGCAAATTGAAAAAAATTACTATGAATAGGCAAACATTCTGGTAAAAAGGCAAGATATCGAAAAAAGTTATTTGAAAAAATTTCTTAGAATTTTATATACATATACGAAGTTTCAAAAAATAATGTGAGAAAATTAATAAATATTTCCTAGCTGTATACAAATATCAAATTATTATCTTATGAATAGCTTGACCTTACTGAAACATTTGTATTTCAATGATAATGACAAAACTTTCTCATTTTCTCCACACCAGTGAGCATTAATTAAAAAAAAAATGGATTTTGTCAAAACCCTAGCTGTTACATTGGTTCGTATCTAACAATTATATCAGAATTCCACCACTATTATGATGGCATGACACTCCAGAAACATGGTGTTTTTCAGATTATAAACAAGTTTCGATGATAATCGTGCCAGAGCGTTTCACTTCGCATGCAATGTTGAAAACTCTAAGCCTCTTTAATTTGACGCACTATTTTTAAGATTAAGTGCGAAGTGAAATTTCGTGGACAATCATCATCAAAAACTGATGAAATTTGAAAATATACGATATTTTTGGATTTCCCTATCATTGCAATAATCTTGGAATTCTGATAAAACTGTTAGATAGGAACCAATGTAACAGCAAGGGTTCTGACAAAATTCAATTTTTTCAATTTAGTGCTCTCTGGTGTGGAGAAAATGAGAAAGTTTTGTGATTATCATTGAAATACAAATGTTTCAGTATGGTCTAGCTATCCAGAAGATAATAATTTGATAATTGTATACAGCTGGGAAAATATTTTTAAAAAATTGCAATTTTCAATTTTCTCACATTATTCTTTCAAACTTGTAAATGTGTATAAAATTGAATTCCAAGCAACTTTTTCAAAAAACTTTTTTTGATATCTTGCCATTTTACCAGACTTTTTGTCTATTCATAGTAATTTTTTTCAATTTGCCTCCATACCAGCGATCATGTGACATGTGTCAAAATCGATTTTTAGGTTATCGGACATGCACAAACTTTTCCCAAGAATCTTTTTTCCAATACTCTAATAATAAACTTTTTTCCCATATGGTACATACTTTTTGGCGGTCATTGTATAATGAAAGAAAAATAGATAGAGGCTTATAATGATGCTTTAGTGTTGGGTTTGCAAACAATCCAATTGTTCCAACAACCAGAATCTCAACTTTCACAGGTGAGTAGATCTTTTGTTTACAAATTAGAGATTGGCGTTCATATTTCCCATTGGCGTCACAGTGGGTATCAAATTTCTATTGAAAATTACATCCATACATATTATTACAAAACAATATTGTATTTACTGGGCAGAAGGACCTTGGTCGATAGCCTTTTGAATTGATTGTAATTCTGATTCAATCAACAACATTTATTATTATTATTGTTATATGAAGTTGACGATCGACAATAAAAAAAATTAAGAACAAACAAATAAAACGTTTTAAATGAAAACGAACGCTTTTTTCTAAATTGTGAACGACTGTTTGACTGCAAAGTTAGAATAAAAAGTATTTTAGTTTTCATCGTACGTAATGAACCTGATATTACTACCGAAAAACAACAATTTTTTTTCAGTCTTTCATTTAATTTCACCTCTTGGTTAGTTGGTTAATTAGTCAAATCTTGCAAATGAATTTTGACCCACTTTTAGTCCTTCCAACTTGAAATTTGTCAGATGGTTGTTCATAATTCCGGTTTCAATATATTATTAATTTTGTAAGAGAAAAAACAAAATGGCGGCTCCAAGATGGTGCGCGAAATGTGTGAAAATGGTTCGATTACATTCAAAATCGCTACAAATTCATTTCTTTTTGGCAAGAATGCATATTTTGTATTCGTAGCAATCTCACTCATAAAATTAACTATGTCATTCATAATTAAGGAATTTATTAATTCCTTTATAGCCCATTTGTATAAAAGCTGCCTGTTTTGAAAAAAAAAATGTATTAAATTATTATTAGTTTTCCATGAAATCCGTAGATTTATTGAAATTTGACAGATATTTGATAATCTCTTACCCAAAAAACTCTTTCGTTCTAATTTGAAATGGAATTTCCGCTCGTCCGCCACCTTGGAGTCGCCATTTTGAATTCATGAATTTTGCCAAAATAAAAATGATTTCCGATCACAGAAACCCCCTAAAGGGAGTTTTGACAAAAAAATCATAATACTCGACCAAAGTCATTATATACGTCCAAAAACCTTTATGTACCCATTTTCAATAAGGATCAAAATTCACCTGCAAGATTTGACTCAAACTGAAGAACTTACAAGTGAAACTAAATGAAAGCTTGTAAAAAATGTATTTTTTATATTAAACGTGCGGTGTAATTTTTCAACAACATCCACTGCTTCGAATGTGGAAATAATAAATATTTTTCCTTTAGAATCAACTTATCAAACACATCATATCATATCTCACAAGTTTTGCTAAAGTTTCCATATAATCATATATGAAATACCATATATTTTTGTTATTATCAATACCTATATCAATTAAATTACGTGCGCCACTGTCGGTGGAGGGTAAGTAACAGTCTGTGTTGCAAGAAGTATGGGATTGCCGATTCCATATTCCTTTTATATGATATGTCCATGTTCCAACCAGCCATATGCTGCCGGCCAATCTTCGATTGTTTCCCTACGCTATTTTCGCAAACATTGGATTATAGTCAATCCTAGTCTCTCCTTTCGGTCTCTTTCTTGTCTTTACTCTTTTGACCCAAAAAAAAATAAAACTCTGTATATCCACGTATCGTCAATTCCCCTCGTTCAGATCCAGTCAATTGATTCTTCCAGTCTCCAGAAGAAAGCTGGTAATAATCATTGGATGCCAACGCATTCTATGACAACGCATGCAATACTGAAACAACAACCACCTCAACTTCCCGAATCATCAGCAAATATCACAACAAGCACGGCACCTCGCGTTCGTATCAACACACATGATATCATTCGAGCCATCGGCATCGCGGCGGCCGAGTCTCAAGAAAGAACAAAACACATCCACCGCGAGTCACGTGATTCCAGCCAGCTTCTTGGGACGGCACGAAGACAGAATGCGAAAGTGCTCACGTGCATGCAGTCAGTACCGAATGCACGGTGCAATGCAGTTCCGGGTAATATTCAGCGTCGTCCTTCTCGCGATCGCCACCGGTGCCAAAAAACTCCCCGAGTGGAAAAGTCAGTCGATTTTTTCGCAAAATCACTCAAAATCCGCTTATAAGCATACGGGAAGTCATCGGCATGGCAATAGGGCTGTTGGTGTCAATGGAGAAAAGGGGTATACAGTCGCCAAAAGTGGTGACATGAATACATTGATAGTGGACACTAGTACTGGTGTACAGTATAATCCCTACAGCAAGCATCATCCAGGGTGAGTCATTATTTAACATCAACTCCAAGAATATAATCCATGAAACAAAAATCATTAATTTGTGACGATTAGTTGTGTCCTGACCCTTCAACTCCTCGTATTTACACTAAATTAATATTGATTGAAAGTTTTATTTTGTGGAGGAAATTCGATTCTTGACATGATTTTTTGGGTTTGTAACCTTCCACAATCTGAAAATGAAAAAAATGTTAATCCAAAGAAATCTGAAAGTGTAGAAGGGCAAATTAATAAATTTTCCCGACTATTTCACTTACTTGCGAATGAACCAATCAGAAGCTCTAGTCAAGTTCGGATTACCGATAATACCAAACTTGACTCTTGACTCTGATTGGCCTATCAAGTTCGGTGTTTTCAGATTTGTTTACAGTGCATGTGACAGTTAAACGTCAAATATAAGTGATTACGCTGTGAACGCATTCAAAAATGTTTGTTTTCGTCGTGTGTGAAAAATTGATGATTTTTTACGCACTTGTGCTAAAAAGTGTCATTTTACGTACTGTCCTTGATTTTTGCCAACAACTACACAGAGACAAACTAGATTTGATGTCATCTTTGGTGGCCTTTTGAATAACTTATGATGAACTGTTTACTTTCATTTCCCAACTGAACCATTGACTAAATCGAATTTTCAACCTCGAATATGTTGAAAAAAAATTTTTTTGGTAATATGTGAATGAGAGATACCTAAAATTTTGCATAATAACATAATAGTAAAACAAAGAACAAGATTTTGATTTCAGTTCGAAAATATGAATAGGACATTCATAAAATCTGTTATGGAATCATCTGCGACTCAAAGACAAACTTTAGTCGCCATTTTCCATCGTTCAAGATAACCTCTTGGGAGGTATTCATGTTGAAAAGGAGAACATTATCCATGAAAATTGAGAAATGAAAAATGTGATTTCTTTGTAATATCTAACAGAAAACAACTACTTCCCCGGCACAAGCCACGCTGGACATTGAACTACATCTGATAGATATTGTGAAAAGGCCTAACTGAAAAGGAAAGAAAAAATCTAAAAGTGAAAATTCTCATTTTCATTCAGATAACTGATTTTTTTTAATTCTCTCTAGTTTTCATTGAAAAAATCATTAAATAAATAAGATAAGGAGAATGTTATTAAAAAAATATCACTCACAGAAATCGTTCATTTCATTGAAGCAAGGTTCGCTTCTCTCGCATTTTATCCCCAATCATTTTCATTTCATTTTTCAATTTTCATGGAGAATGTTCCCCTTTTCAAAAAGAACAAGCGTTTATGATTTTCACTCTTAGTAGTCTATCTTCACTGTGGTTAATTTAATATACCTACATTTCGTCATTGTAATGAAAATCGTAAATACTCAACAATTTTTGATCATTCGATTTTTCATTATGTTGGTAGGTAATGGATTTCCACCGACTAAGTCAATTTAATTCTTACTTCACTTATATACCAACCTCTCATATGTGAATGACCCAGATTTAAACTGGACCTAAATTATTAAAAGAAAAATAATGAAAATGCGTGTTCATACCAAGAAACGAGATAACATCAAACATCAGAATATTTACTTATATTATTTTACATTGTTATTCCAGTGACTATATCTATGAGCACTATCTGCCAAATGACCAATTCACAATTAATTGTAACATTTTTATTCAATCAATCAATTAATTAAATTGTTCAATTACATACTCTATAAAAGGAATGCATATTAATAATCGAGCGTTAACAGAGACCAATTTTCTTGCACAGAATGACAGCGGAAGAATTATAGTATTCATTTGCCTTTATATGTTTTGTATGAATTTAGTTGAAATACAGGAAAAACCTTCATCTGAAGCAGTATTTCAATCTACGATTCAACATTGGCAATCAGGAACATCAATGGTAGACGTAAATGCATAATTTAATTAATTTTTTAGCAAAACCTGTTGGTCATTGAGTTGAACGAATATAATATAAGGGGTTGTTCAAAGCAGAGTTAATCTATTAAAAATTTTTTACCAAAAGGGGGGCCAAACTCCAAACTTCTGAGCCCTGTATGGGCTCTATGTCGACATAAAATCTAGTTATGAATATAAACTCTAATAGTATAAATATAATGACAAGACAACCTAAATAATACACCGGGGGATAGTGACAGATTTTGGAATACGATTTTACTCAGTGTATGCCTTTTGGAGGACAGTATTGTCCGTATATATTCTTATGACAATATATTTCCTTGCTTAACAACCAATCAGTTTTGAAATTCAGCCAATAGAATCGGAACTACAGTGAAAATATAGCTTGTCGCTGTATTTTCACGGTGATAAACCTGCTTAGGTTTTGTTTTACTATCTGTCAAGAGAAAATAATGATTTAAATTATAAACGTCAAATTTATGTGTTTTGACTAGTTATCTTCATTTGTCAATATAAGCGATCGTTGAGGACAAATGTCCATTGGTATCATAGATGGGGCCGTGGAAAAGAGTAATCCGTTGAATACGGCTAGAAGTAAAGCATCAATTACCAGGTGACACGATTTTTCTTTACTTCAAATCGATATATTGTCGTCCTAAATGTAATTCGTGGTATGATTAAAAACCTAGAATTTTTTGGAATATCAATTCATTGGCAATCCCAATGCAAGAATATACAACTCGACCTGCGGACTCGTTGTATTTTCAGCTTTGGGATTGCAATTCATTAATATTCCAAAAAATGATCGGTAATAATCATGCCACTTATTATATTACTCCTGATAATGATGCATGAATCAAAGAGACATCGTAGGGGGGGGGGGATCTTACCATTAGCATTTTAATAACACAAATTACGCAAGCCAGCCTTTTTCAATGTGGCGGAAGGTCGCTGGGCTATGATAAGCTTTTATTAAAAAATATAGGGATAAGTTATCTATAATGCATAAATTGAGAATATATTATCGTCAGTCACGTACTACGTGGCAAAACGGTACTGGGCCCTTAGAAAGGTACACAAATATTCAGGTATACTTCAATATTATAAGTTTATGCTAAAAAAATTCACACATTGTAAGTTGTACCACCTTAATCAAGAATTTGTCGCCGGTAATCAAGTGTGGAAAAGGCCCGCTAAAAATTGAAAACATACTTCATTACAGTGGGAATGCGCTTCATGCGCTACATGAAATTAGATAGATACATTTTAACTGCAGTTGGAAAAGTTCACACACAAACACGTGTGTCGAGAAATGGACCCTTAGGGGGTTATAGCCATTTAAAGGCAAGCCCAAGATGAAGGATTTTTTTTATAAATATTCTCGAAACCGTCCATGATAAACTATCCAACATTTGGATTGGAATTTTTTTTTAAGTCCAATATGTCGCAAAGTTCTCCCTAAGGGAGCTACAGCCATTTGAATGTGCAAAGTTGAAGATGTTTTAATTCAATACCTCCGTGTTGATTATACTCTTTATCATGGATGAAATGTATTAAAATTCATTTGAAGATTCCATTCAGGGATGGGTCAAACCACAACTTTTTCGCATGTATTTAGTTTGTGTTCCTGTTCAACTTGCTCAGGACGAATAATTTTCCATGTAAAATCGATTTGAAAACTATCTCGCACGACTAAAAACCAAAATCATGCTTGATGAAATCATCAAAAGTAACGATATCGAATGAAAAAAAAATGTATAACAACCGATAATACTCCTTTGACATTTTAGCAGTTTTTTTTTAATTCAATATCGATTAAATCTATGCTATCAAGCATTTTTAAATGGTATTTAGGCGTGTAGGGAAATTTTCAAATCGATGTAACTCCAAATATGTACGTCCTATCTATGTTCAACAAGAGTACCTTCGTGTAGAAAACTCTAGAATTTATTCTTCTAGTATCAAAACCTTAAAAGTAAGATACATGCAAAAGAGTTGAGGTGGTTTGAACTCTACCCCTTCCCCCTTTAACCCACCCCTGAATGAAATTTTGAAATGAATGGTTATTCATCTCATCCAGACTAACAAGACTAATTCTTGATTAATTGATATTCTTTTACGGAAATAGCGCCAACTTCAACAGCAAAAAACTTTAGCTTACATTCATGCCACAAATATGGTCATATGTGGTGGGTGCCCTTTACAAATTCTATTGAAGTAGGTAAAAAAACCCCTATGTTCTATTAACGTGAAGTTAGCTACACTTTTCTGGCCACAGTTTCTGGTTTTGAGTATACCTTAGGTGGAATTGAGGAGTGACCGTCTGCGGTGTTGCCACATCAATTGTTTTTACAGATATGTTCATTACCAGTTTTTTAGATTATTTGCAGCTAGGTAGCAATATTATTCAAGGAACTATTGAAATGTCGTAGGTACCTAATAAGAAACATGGAACTGTCCGAAAAATCCCGAATTGAATGTGAAATAGAAATACTGTGCGATAGACGCCTTCCAGAAATGTTCGTATTTATAAGGGGAATTTATAGGGGGAAATATAACGATTTATTATATTCATAATTTACAAAATTAAAATGTTTTTTCGGGCTATAAAATATAAAACTATGTCAAGCAGGCACGGTGCAAAAAAAACAAAAATACTAGTGGAAAGAGTATGAAAATCTTGACATTTCCAATACTTCAATTTTTTTGCAACTCTTCTACGGCCATCCTAAGAAGTGTTGGAAATATCATCGTACCTCATTTCCATGTCTTCTTAGTCACATACGTCACATACCAATTTAAAATCGATTCGTACCATATTCACAAATCTTGTTCGCCATATTGGAGCCGCTATTTTGTTTTTGTTTTTTTTTTCTCTAGAAATAATTATTTAATGCATTTTCTCACCGGAATTATAATCACTTGCCAAATTTCAAGTTAATCGAATAACCAGGAGTGAGTCAAAATTCGCTTGTAAAATTTGCCCAAAACGATCGAACGAACGAACGAACGAATGAGGTAACAAATGAAACTAAATAATAACTTGTAAATTATGAATATAATAAATCGTTGTTTCCTACAATTCCCCATATAAATACGAAAATTTCTGGAAGGCGTCTATCGCACAGTATTCCTATTTCATATTCAATTCGGGATTTTTCGGACAGTTCCATATTTCTTACCTATCACATTTCAATAGTTCCTTGAATAATAATGCTACCTAGCTGCAAATAATCTAAAAACTGGTAATGAACATATCTGTAAAAACAATTGATGTGGCAACACTGCAGACGGTAACTCCTCAATTCCACCTAAGGTATACTCAAAACCAGAAACTAAGGCCAGAAAAAAGTGTGGCTAACTGCACGTAAATCTATATTCCGAATTTTTAGGTATTAATATGATGTTGTGGCATGAGTCCCTTTTCAGCGATTGACAGGGCTTTATTCCTACTAAAAACAATTGAGAGGTGTATTTTCACATCCACATGCTTACGTTGTAACTACATTTATGATTCAAGAAATAGAAGCTACCGAAAACACCAAAACTACGTCGTGCGTCGAGTGAAAGTGACGTAGTTTTGGGTGGCTTCTATTTCTTGAATTGTATCCAAACCAAAAGTTTCGAATATCCATTTTCGAACATTTATGATTATCAGTCATAAACATTTTATAAAGGGTGCGGACATTTGGAAATTGCAAGTAATCTCTGAATATACAGATTTTCATTTGTTGACTGACAACATTCCACCGATGCATGAGATGACTGACACATGAATTAATCGATCCAGAAAGTCCACTTCAGGTAGGTATGTTTTAAAGTGTCAGTTGTCGAACTGCAGTATTGAAAAATTTAGGAGCTTCAATAATAGTCATATTATACCTGCACCTCGCAAATGCAGGGAAATTGCTACCAACTGAGCATTATCCATACTATAAACAGCTGAGAAAGGTGTTTTCATCTTTTTTTTTCTTACATATTTCGAGGGTTGCCGCGGGTGAAGGCCACGATGTAGGCGACTGACAATCAGCGAGCGTCGAATTATTTTCTTGAAATTTTTGCTTTCCCAATACTCTCAGTCGCATACTTACGAAAAATTTTGCTCGCTTTTTTGAAACAGATCGGTAAGCCCCCTACCCTAACTTCGCCCGAAATCATGTATGGTGAGAATCTCTGTAGGATCGTCGACGTCGACTACCAAAAATAGTGACACGGGCTCTTTCTTGGTCTATAATCATATTCCAACATTTCCTGCGCTGAATTATGGGGTATTGTTCACTGCTGGCCAACAATGTATGCGAAACTATTCCCAGCAAGACATTCGATATTCCACTTGATACATCGCTTTAGAAATTGGAAAGCATGACCCGAACCTGCAGTTTCGGTATCAGTTTTCAAAGTTACGTATACCTCGTTGAACTTCTTGAATATCAAACGGCTTCATTGCGCTATCGTAAAACATATCAGCAGTGCAATAAACAGAGATGTTGAGTTAGATGCAAGGTTCGCCATAAATATTTGAATACATCGTCATTTCTGTAACTGCCTTCGCAGAAATATCGAGTTACATTCCAGGGAAGATACAACTGAAGCCGAATTAGTACGAATTTTCAACTATACGTTTCGCGTTCCTCGTTCTCGGGAATTCTGTACAGTTTTAACAATTTTTCAAATGCTTAGCTAACTCCATTTTCATCTGCAAATGAGAAATAAAAAATAACAAATTAAAAAAATAGCTTGTATTTGAATGCACTAAAAAGATAGTTATTGATATCACAATTACCTGACGAGGCCCTTACTGCTTTGGTAACGGCTATAAATACTTCTTTTGCAACAGGTGTCTTCCCTTCCAGCTTGAAGTCTGCAATAGTGATACCTCTTCACAAAGGAGGAGCTATTGATGATCCCAACAACTTCAGACCAATATCCATTTTATCAATATTATCTAAAATCATCGAGAAGCTAGTTAAATGTAGAGTAATGGGTTTTTTGCAGAGACACAATATATTGGCTAAAGAACAGTTTGGATTCCGAAACAAAAAAAGCACAGGAGACGCCATTTTTGACTTTCTTGTAAGAATCTACACGAACGTAAATGAAAAGGAGGCAGCTGCAGCAGTTTTTCTTGACCTTTCCAAAGACTGTGTGAGTCATGAAGTTCTGTTGCGGAAACTTAATCATTATGGTTTCCGAGGTACAGCTCTAGAGTGATTCAGATCACATCTTATTGGTCGGAATCAAAGAATTAAAATGGAAGAAAATAGTTCTGAGAAAGAGCCAATTGAGAGTGGAGTCCCCCAAGGGTCAGTATTGGGCCCTATTCTCTTTTTACTCTATATCAACGATATGGCCAGCCTCGATATTTCTGGAAGCTTTACGCTATTTGCAGACGATACTACAGTTTCTTGGCACAACGAGGATCGTATTGCTCTAGTCCAATCTATCTCCGAAGATATAAAAAAAATCAAAAATTGGTGTAATGCAAATCAGCTGACTCTGAATATTTAGAAAACAAACCTAACAACATTCAAGTGGGACTTGAAACAAGTAACATTAGAGTCACAAACGATTACCTGTAAACCTGTTACGAATTTCCTTGGCTTGCACATTGATAGCAGTTTAAAGTTTGAGACTCACATAACATTTATCAGAAAAAAAGGCAAACTCGTCCGGAGAAGAAACTCGTTCCTCCGTTTCCCACTTCCACCCTGATGAAACAATTTTTTATTTACAGGAGCAAACAAATTTACAATCATCTGCCCAAGGTGGTAACAGATATAAATAACTTAAGGCAATTTAGAAAACATGTCAAGAAACTTCTCATGGGAAAGTGCTTTTACTCTATAGAGGAATACTTGGCATATGAGTTCTAGTCTTTCTATGAATTGTGAGATGCGGAGAACGATTTATTTATACTTTTAATGCGTGTTGTTTGTAAATTTTGAATGTGTACAAAGTACAACTTAATTTGTTATATATTTTAACGTGTGACTTTTTATACAAAAATATGAATGTTTTAGGTATAAGATGATGTCGAATTTTTGAGACTTCCGAAGGATTTTTTCTCGTCATTCCTTTGTGTTCTCATCTAGCTTCTGAGGGTGAGGGTAGCCGACAATTTTTTTTTATCACTTTAATTTTTGACGTCCAAATCAGTCAAAAATTCGAAGAGTCATGTTGAATTTTATGATGACCTATTTGAAATTCTTTTGTTATAAAGTTTTCTTGAAAAAACACCATTGAAAACTTGAAATGACTTTTATATCTACCAGAAAGTATAGTTATACTTGTCATACAGAAATTTTTTCATATACAAGGTGATATAAAACAATAATGAAAACATAACAATGAACTCATAAAATGGAAAAAACTTCCCTGAGCTATACAGGGTGTATCTTAAATGGTGGTGATTCCTTGTCATATTTTATGCAAAAAGGTTCATATAAACATGTGTCCTAACGTCGTTTCTGAAAAACGGGGTGTCAAAAGTTTATAAAAAATCGGTTTTTCAGGAATTACTCTAAAGTCTTTACGCCGATTCTGATTAAACTTCGTGTGTTTGTTAGTAGTAACGAGGGTCTTCTTTTCATGGAATTATATAATGAATTTTAGTTCCAGTTACACAAAAACGAAGCAAGTTAGGACATACGTTTATATGAACCTATATTCTTAAAATGTGACAAGGAATCACCTCCTGAAATTAACGACATTATTTAAGATACACCCTGTATACATTAGCCATTAACCCTATGTAATTATGTTGAGATATTATTTTTATGCAAATTATTGTTGTTTACTGTAATATTTATACAATACCTGCACGACCAAAGTGTGTCTCATAAATTTGTATCGACAATAATAGCAAACTGTTGAAGAACGTTTCAACGAAGAAGAAGAAATCACGAAACCGCTAATCACTGTCAGTTTCAACACTGCCTCGTGCGACCCTCTTGCACGACAATAATAGACCATCGAGCATAATTGCATTATTCATTATTAACTGCAACTGCATAAACAGAATGACTACCTTCTTTGCCACGATTCGTTTCAATTATTTCTTGTTGGTTGAATTTGGTTTGGTTGGTCTTAAGATGTCTAAAAACCCTAGTGTACCGACTGATTAGATTTTGTTTAGAATTTTTTGAAGACAAAACAAATGAATTAGTGGTCTACTTTTATAATCCACTCCAGAGATGGCGTCATCTTCCTCGTGTCAACACCGTTAACATTCCAAGGAAATGGTGATTGTGACTGCTAACTGAATTTTAAGGAATTTTATAAAACTTTTTTATTACCGTACGAAAGTAATAGTCCATACTCGAAATGGAAGATCAAAAGTTTAATTGAAAAAATAACACTTCTAAAATTGTGAAATTTTTTCCAAAAAAAATCTAAAAACCATTTGAAAGTCAATAGTTGTGGTGCAATAAAAAAAATGTGCAATTTTCTCATATTATTGATGTGTTTCTTCATTTTCCTTATATTTTGATAATTTGATCATGTTCCGTTTTCGTGCCGACAATCCAGAAAAATGAACCAAGTAGGTAAACTCTTTTATATTCAGTACAGAAATTGAGTACTCACCACTTAAAATCTGAACATATTTTGAAACAGACATTTTATTTCAAAACGCCATTCATGTTGACAATATTTTATGGCAAAAATGTTTTCTAATCAATTTAATCAACTCTGGATGCGTTTTTATATCTTACCGTTTCTTGAAATCTTCCATAAGTAGCGAAAGTCCGCGATAAAGTGAAAAATATCAATTTTTCTCCATTCCCACTGAAATCTATCAATGTTTTGTCCTCAGTAAGCTTGTTAAAGTTTTAGTTATTTTCCATGCATTCCTTTTATTTTGAAATGGGGAAATCTTTTTAGTGTAGTTGATCAAAAAATACACTTTTCTGTCGAACATAATTGCACAATAGAAATATTTTCACTATTAAATGTCATATTGAACGGTTTTTTAAAAGTGGAAGAACAATGTAACACTTTAACTCATCACAAATATCAAATCCCAAATGCAATTAAACCAATAATTAAACTCAAAGCCACAAAATTATTCTTTATTTCTTTAAAAAAGTTTATAGTAAAAACTCGGGCACAAATGCACAGATATCAGCGCGAGAGCATTCGCTGCGCATAAGATTGACAGGTGCAAATGGCGAATTTCCATGCGATGCAGCAGAACTGCAATACTTCTATGTGAAATTTGAAATAATTATATTTCAGCAAAAAAATCAATAAATCATGTTCTGGGACCGGTCTGCTGTACAAATTCTGACTTTTGGTTCCGTGTAGGAGACATATATGAGCGTATGAAAAGTGATGTTGGCAAGAAAAGTACTCTTGCGCAATATAGATAACAGGCAGCCATCTTGGAAAATGACAGTGCATGAAATCACATGGGTTTTTGGGCGACTGTGACTCTGACTTCAAAGATAGAGGGTTACTTTAAGTGATATATGGAATTTCTCTTGATATTTTATTGATATTTTATTTTATTTAGATTATCAACTTTTATATGACTATCATTTTATGTAATTTGTTGTATTGTATATCACACTGTAGATAATTATTTTTATTTATTTATTTCAACTCACCATGCGAACTGACATACCTTATTCATATGTATATGGCAAACAAAGGTGAATAAATATTATTATTATTATTATTATTATTTAAGTCTCAATCGACGCAGAATTGAATTGTCTAATAGAAATTTATCATACCATAACATATTCTACACAAAATGGCCACAGAAAACAAAATGGCCGTCATTACTATTAAAATTGTAATTGTGTAATGTTCTGTTAAAAAATTAGAGTTACAGTCGCCAAAAACTCGCGTGACTGTCATTTTCCAAGATGGCGGCCTGTTATCTATGTTGCGCAATAGTATTTTTCTGGCCAACATCACTTTTCATACTTTCATTTATGTCCCTTAGATGGATCAAAATAACCTTGGATTGGAATATACCCAGTGGCGCACTTAAAGATAATCCATCAATTAATTAAATGTCGAATTTTCATCTTTCAACTGTAGAAACGTAGAATACCACCGAATTGCTAAAACTGGGCCAATTCAACTGAATATGCTTATTGTCCACAAACTGACCATGATCAGGAGCTTCAATAGACCGGGAGCCGGCGACAATATCACTGTCAAATCTTATTCACCGCCGTATTGATAGATTTAGCTGTTTTCATCGAGTAATAAAGGTACATGATAGTGCCGAGGTCGGTTTTTCTACTGCACTTGTCAAATATTATTCACCTGGAAACTTATTCTGCAAGTTTCAAGGTGAATAATATTTGACACAACACCCGCTTTTTAATTTCACTCCCCCGCAGGGGTTGTCCCACCCTCCAGGTGTAAGAAATAATTTTTCTTCATCAGAAAGATGTACTCTATCGACTATATAGGCGTTCCCGGTGAATAAAATATGACAGAAATTTGTGTCGCCGGCTCTCGGTCTATAAGCTTTCTATTTACTAATGAAGAAATCTGAGAAACGAAATGTCAGGCCCTACCAGCACGACGCTTATTGCCATAATCCTATACAATAGGAACAATTGGGTCGAAAATCCATCAGAAAACAACTACTTTCCTGGCTAGTACCACGACGAACGTTGGATTAAATCTAATTAATTTCCGTGCAGAGTTTCTACAAGGATGTCTCCGCAATTGCTAGTTGCATGGAAATGTTAATTGAAACATTTGGATCACCTAAAGATCGATTTCTGGGTTCTTGCCCCCATCAGTATAGGGTAGGTCTCCACAGACAATAACTAATGTCTGCAACAAATGGTTCAATAAACTATCCATGTCCATATTCAAGGCAGAAGCTGAGACACCGCCCACAGCCTAGCGTTCACTATTAGCTTAAAACTCATAGCTCACAGCACCTGATTTACTAACTTTCTACGTTTTTGAATTCCAACAGAATCGATAACAACTGTCTCCATTGTTTGTACTGATTAAATGTTTTAGTTCAATTTTGTGTTCAATACTTCAAATCACACTGATTTCTTTATCTTTTCCATAAATGCCTTCATTTCGAACTGACTGTATCCGCCACAGATCATTTATGACCTAAACTTTCTTTAACGATCAAGCAGATCACGATTTATAGTCTAAGAAATAAGGATTCTGTGTTTCCGATTAAGAAGTCGGCTTTCATTTCGAGGCTCCTTTTATAAACTGTGAAACAATTAAATAGAAATGTCTACATATTATGTGGCTGTGAACAAGAATTTGCTTGTTTCGATTCAATTGCTGGAGGAATGCGAAAATATATAGGCTGGTGCCAAAACGAATTTGTAACGCTCAAAATGCAGTTTATGGGTTGAAAAAGATTTTTTGCGATTTGCGGGGAAACTTTTGTTTTCAACACTTTTTGACATAACCTCAAATCAACTATCTAAATGGCGAAAAATAGATTTTTCAGTATTTAATTTCGAATAATCACGTTTTTTTCGCAATTCAGAAGACGACTAGTTTTCGAATTATTCACATTTTTCGAAAAAAATACCCCTACCTTCCTCGAACAATTGTATTGATATAGTTGTGTATTTCGAAGGTCTATATATGATCATATTAATTTTTGAAATGTCTACTTCAAAATGGTGATTTCTGTATGATAGTAGTGACAGGTGTTTTGAAGTTCTTCTGAAATTTGATTCCAGTGTTGGTAAATTCTGCAATGATCGTGGCGATAGTATATATATTCTGTAACAAGGTTAGAATGAAAAATTCGATGCGAGTGGGAAGTTCAATCTGACATTTTAAATTAATTTCACTGCTTGTCAAGTCCACCATGTTTCGTTAAATAAAAAATATTACCAACTTTAGTTACACCAAATGCTAAAACTCAGATGGGTATTAGATCAGTCTATCGCCCTTTCATAATTTTAGGTCACTAAAGGTGGTAGAAATGTATTTTTTGTTAAAGTAATCCATAACACTTCTAATGTAAATAATAGAATATTAACATGGTTTGTTGCAGTAGGTGGCCGTGATATAGGCGGCCATGCTTTTGACAGATGAGGTTTATATTGATAAATTACATTGAGTTACTGTATAGTAAACGAGCAAACAAAGATATTATTATGTAAAACATTTCTTGTAAGCATTTGCGTTAAACAATTTGAGAAAAATGAAATGCTTTGAAAAGTACAATTTATGTAAATACTGCAAAGAGTTGAGTCAAGTACAAATATGTCATCCAAAATTAATATATTTAACGAATTTAATGGAAGATTGCGACCAGGAAGCGTTAGAGTCGAATGGTTTGTTTACGAAAATCGAAGAAAGTCTACTGCAGATATCAAGTGAATATGGCCTTTTGCGTAAAAGAGATTTGAACAAAATTGTTTCAAAATATTACGTATATGTCTTAAAACACAGACATCTAATTAATTCGTCACCTTCCTATTCACCATTAAGAAGAGAGGATGGGTTAGAATGCAAGCAACATTTAAATCTTACTATGTTTGTAGATCCTACGTTTTTTGAAATATAAATTGTTAATGCACAATAATTAAACAAATTTGTGTTTTCTGTTTAATGAAACTTTATAGCGAATAATAAATAATAATGTTAATTCTTATGGAAATTTTGCATTATTCACAGGTATATCTACAATGTTTAATGGTTGTAGATCATATATGTTTACCTTTTCAAATGTAAAAATATTTCCACTTAAATATCGTTTCCGGAAATTTCCGGAAATTTTTTCAGTTGCCACGGTAACTAGACAAAATTAAGGCATCTTATTGGTTGAAAAGTAGAGGTGTGAAATTTTCCATAAAATTCAAATGAAACTCCGAAAATTCCCTTCTTGGGCATTCATTACTACGCCACAGGATCTTGCAACACGAAGGGTGTAAACTGTTCACATAGACAACTCATTTGTGAACTGGTTCATCGAACCTCCATGAACGTGACCTTATTGATAACCGATGTAAATTATTGTGTGCTCTACAATGAGATATCAATCTTTATGTGGGTATATGGCATTGGTAATAAGTCTGGATGTTGAAATTAGCAATGGTTCTTTCAAATCTTACAACGTTTAGATACACAAATGATGACAGTTTACTGTTAAGGACGAAACCGGAAGTAGAGATAAATGTGTTCGCAATCAATCATCCCACCTTTGAGGAAACAAATAACTTTCAGAATTAATGTCGGATTATACTGGGTCGTTCACCAAAAGCTTCTATTAGATGTATCTGGACATCTAAACGAATTGATTGATTAAAATTTTGTGATATCAGATTATACTATCGATAATTCTGTCAGAAATCAACGAGATCAAATTGCTTGGTAACACCACGAGTCCCGTAGGGACGAGTGGTGTTTTCCTACGAAGAGGGGATTGGCATTCTAGAGTAAGTATATATATATTATAATTTCTATGGTGACCACCCACTGCCATCCACTTGCGGTTGCTGTGGTAGAAGGTTGCTGTGGTGTACACTTGCAAGTACAGTGAAACCAGCCTACCAATAGACGTGAAAACGTCGTAGCACAACGGATTATAGCCCGTAAAATATCCAGTGATAAGGCACTCAACATAATCGAACGCACAATTTAAAATCTATCGCTAGATTGGTTTCACTGTAATGAGATACTTCTACTTTTTGGAATATTATAAAGAAAATTCTAGAATGTTCTTGAAGCTTCTGGAAAGTTCTAGAAAATTCGAGATCTCCCTGCAATAAACTGGAACATAGTCTTCATAATGCTTTATAACATACTAAAAAGACCATTAAGCGTAGTTTATGAAAAGCCGGCCATCATGGAAAATAAACTTCTAGAATATACGAAGAAAAATTCTAAGAAGTTCCGGAAATTTCGAGATCTCCGTGGAATAAGCTAGAACAGAGTCTCCGTAATGTCTTAGAACATATTTAAAAGTTTGGTCACCGGGTAGAGGGCGAGGTGAACTGAAAAGACCCTCAAGTGCATTTTTCGAAAGTTCGGCTATCAGGAAGAGGGCGTGCATGGGGAGGAAACTTCCTGGAAATATATAAATGAAATTACTAGAGTATGAGAAAGAAAGGTCAAGAATGTTTTCGAAGCTTCTAGATACTTCTAGAAATATCAAGATCTTCGTTGGATAAGCTAGCACATAGTCTGCGTAATAATGTTCTAGAACATACTGAAAATACAACTGAGTAAGTTTTCAAAAGTTCGGTAACCAGGGAGAGGGCGTGGTGATGTAACTTTCTGGGGTATTCTAGAATATGAAAAAGACATTCCTATAATATAAGAAAGAAAATTCCAGAATATTATTGTAGCTTCTGGAAAGTTCTAGAAAATTCGAGATCTTCGTGAACAGGGCTTTCGTAATGTTTTTAACAAACTGAAAAGACCCTTAAATACAGTTTTTGAAAAGTTGTACATCAGGGAGAAGGCGTGGTGAAGAAACGTTCTGGAAATCTCCAGAGGAAATAAAAAATTTAAAAAATACTTCTAGAATATACGGAAGAAAGTTCTAGTATGTTCTAGAACCTTCTGGAAAGTTATAAAAATTTCGAAATATTCGTGGAATAAGCGTAATGTTCTAGAATGTACTGAAAATACACTCAAGTAAAGTTCTCGAAAGTTCGTTGAACAGGACGAAGAGCATGGTAATGAAACTTTCTAGGTACTTAATTTCTGGAAAATTAAATAAAAAACTGGAATATTTTCGAGATTTCTATAAAATTTTGGAAAATTCAAAAATAAAAATAATTTTTACCCGGGCAATGCCGGGTGTTACAGCTATAGAAACATAAAATAATATGAATTAATAAATAAAATAAAAGCAATGAAAAATTTCGAAGAATTTGGTTCCAATGCGCGTTCGATCATGTTGAGTGTCTTATCTACAGTATGACCCATTTAAGATGGAAGCACCCTTATAAAACTTACATTTTTTAACCAATTTGAATTTTTTTTTTTCGTTATTTAGACATTGAAAAAGTCCACTAGGTCACCAAATTTCATGAATAAATCTCCATTTTCAGGGCCAACTAATCTTATTTTTCAAGGTCAAAAATATAAAAAAATTACTAGCAATTTTTTTAGAAAAATTCTAACTACACCACTGGATTCGCAATATTTTGAAATGGTTCATTTGTCAATTACGTTAAAATGCGTCCATCAATGAATAAGTTATAAGGGAATGAAATTTGAAAAATATGCCGTTTAATCAACCCACCAAATCAATTTTAAAACTTTTATCAAATCTTGGACTACACCACTGGTTTAAGGGAGTCTCGAAATATCACTGACTATAATTTCATTGAAATCTGTTGATAAATACAAATTATGAGATAAAATGACATTTTCCTGAAATTACATTTAGATATTTTTCAAATTTTATTATCTTATGATTTTTTTATTTTAGAACAGATTTCGATGAAATCTTGACCAGTGATATATCGAGTCCTCTTGAATACAGTGGTGTATTCCGAACTTTGATAAAAGTTCTGAAATTGAATTGGTGGGTTGGTCAAACGGTATATTTTTCAAATTTCATTCCCTTATAACTTTTTTATTAATTGATGCATTTCAACGTAATTTACATATGAACCATTTGAAAATGTCACGAATCCAGTGATGTACTCAGATTTTTTCTAAAAAAATCTCTAGTAATTTTTTTATATTTTTTACAATGAAAAATAAGATTAGTTGGCCCTGGAAATCGAGATTTATTCATGAAATTTCGTGTCCTAATGGACTTTTTGAATGTCTACCTAAAAAAAAATTATTCTAATCGGTTGAAAAATGTAAGTTTTAGAAGGGTGCTTCCATCTTAAATGGGTCACACTGTATATCAATATGAGTATGGACTGAGAGTTTTCTTTATTGATTTATATGCGTGGGTCGCAAAATTGCCATTTCATTAGAAACGTTAATGCGAAGTGGTAAAATCAATAATGCATGTTGATATATCCGTGATCTATCGTTCACGTACTCAAGTTCTGTTGAATTATGAAGAGAATCATTGGGCAATTCACCAGTTTCCTTTGATTAATGTGATGCTTTCACTTAATATCATTACTTCTGGTATACTCTTATGATATAAATAGAAGTTTCAATTTCGCTGCTAATTATAGCTGTAATTCAAGTTACATAACCTAGTCTTCTGTAATCTCTCACTGTTACTATTTGTTTCAAATACGCCGTACTAATCTCCCATAGACCGAGAGATCATAACACCAAATTTTCGGTCATTTGTACCAAGTATGGCGACCCTTCAGAGCTCTAATTACATAATGACGAAAAGGAAAATGATGGTCATAGCGCTCGTACTGGCGGCTCAATCTCGTGGACTTTAATCGAACGTGTCGGATTAATTTGTTGCAAAAAAATTCTTGTATTTTTCTGTAGTCGATAAAAAAAAGTGGGCGGTATCTTAATGCCATACTTCTCCGGTGTGACACTTACAGCTCACCATACCAACGAAAACACATTAATTAAGAATACAAAATTCAATCATTTGTACCAGGCTAATTTGTGCACAGCTAATCATCGTCGAGTAGCCATTCATGAAAATCACCATGCCATACTTTTCCGACGATTCCAAATGGCCGCCATACTACCGCAAAGGAGTAATTCTTTATTTTTGTGTAAAACGATTTGTACCACCATATGAATTTTTTTACCAGTTCTCTGTATGATCATAAATTGAAGTCTGATAGTGCCATACCTGTGGGAGGTGGCGAACATGTTAATTTTTTTTTTTTATTTTAAAATTTTATACGTATTTTGAATGATTGGTACCAGTATGGCACTAATTTGTCCTGTTAGTTTGAGGTTCAAAGAACATATATACGAAATTTCAAACATATATGGCGGAAACTTTGTACGTTGCTGTCTTGTATCATTTGTAGCTGGAAGACCTTCCTAAAAAAAATTCGAGTATGGCACCACTTTACCATGAGTATGGTATAATTTTCTCAACGCATGGTTTTTTTCAAGTTTCGAAAATGTGAATTGCCATACTGTAACAATTCGTTCCATTTTTTTAAATTTTTGGCACTAATGTGAAGTATTTCGCCCCATGGTTACAATATAGGATAATATATTTCAGGTAGATTTGTATCCAAACGAACCAAATACAATTTATGCCAAACTGTGAAAAAATATTTCACGTATTGTACAGTGGTATTTTGAAAACATGTCGAATAAATAAGTTTTTCAAGTATGGCACCACTTTTTCCCCCTATTAGGAGTATGGCAGATATAATAATGGTCACATTGTCTCATATACTTTCCAAAAATCCAAATGCCATACTGGTACAAATCGTTTTCCAAAAAATTAAGAAATGCTACTTTTTGGTGGTATGGCGGCCATTTGGAATAGTCGTAAAAGTATGGCATGGTGATTTCCCTAATGGCGACTCGACTATGTTTAGCTGTGCATAAATTAGTCTGGTACAAATGATTGAATTTTTTATTTTTAAAAAATTTTGCTTCTTCAGAATGAGAGTTTTCACATTTATTTTTGAATTTGGCACAGTGCGTCAAAATTAATAATGATACAAATCTGTTTATCTTCATAGACGCAGAGCCAGGGCCGAAACATTTCTCTGAGACGATGTGTACTCAAACATACTCTGGTCAGTCAAGCATATCGTAGAACAGGTGACTAAGGAGCGACATCAAAGGTGTAGCATTTACCGGGGTAAAAAATGAATTCATCAAAGCTGAAAGTTGTTAAACAAGTTCTATAATGCATATCAATGAAAGTTATGTAGGTCAGTCACTCATGTATTATAACAGAGCTGGGCAGCCAGTTTGAATATTCAGGGTGTTTCATAATTGAATGCTAATCTTAAAGGGCGATAATCCTTGAATGATTTGAAGAAAATAATTTATATGAACGTAGGTCCGCAACAGCTTTATTTATGAGATACGGGATATTGAAACTAGGCCCCTCAATTGTCCTCTCTATCTTTCCATAAAAATAGTCATCTGCCTTTTTTTCGCTTGGCGAACGGTTTTCGACCTAAAAAATAAAATGCCTTCATTTGCTTGTACCTATGCGAAAATTTGATAGTCGTAATTTTGTTTAATAAATCGAAAATTTTTCGCCGGACGCAAAAAAGACATGGGGCCTTTTTTATAGAAACATAAAGAGAGAAACAAGAAGTCCTACAATACCAGGACCATGCTTACTGCCATAATCCTATACAATAGGAATAATTGGGTCAAAAATCCATCAGAAAACAACTACTTTCCTGGCTAATACCACGACGAACGTTGAATTACATCATAATGAATTTCCGTGTAGTCCTACAAGGATGCCTCTGCAATTGCTAGTTGCATGGAAATGTTCATTGAAACATTTGGACCACTTATAGATCGATTTCTGGGTTCTTGCCCTCAGCAGACAATAACTAATGTCTGCAACAAACGATTCAACAAAATCTCCGTGTAAAGGCAGAAGCTGAGACATCGAGGAGGATAAAAAACAAAAATAATATTTATTTGAAACAAAACAGTGGCGTATCATTATTATGATGAAAAATGTGGCACAGCATGTTAAGAGCGTCGCCACTGATGATAATTAAGAAAACCTTCATGGGAAAAATGTATTTTTAAGCGTACTTTGCAGGTACAAAAATTGCAAGGAAATCCTAAAGTGGTTTTAGAGATATTGGGGAAGAACTGTTTTTTTTTCCTGTATTTCATAAATAAAGCGGTTACGAACCTATGTTTATTAGAGAATTTTTTATCTCTCAAGGATTATCACCCTTTAAGATTAGCATTCAATTAGGAAACTTTCTGTATATTCGGACTGACTGACCAGGTCTTTTCTAATATAGACTGGTACCTGACCTACATACATTTCTTTGATATGCATTATAGAAGTTGTAAAATAATTTCAAACTATAATAAGTTCATTTTGTTACCACGTGTTTTACGATACGCTTGACTGACCAGAGTATGTGTGTGTACACATCGCCTTTAACTAAAGAACGAAAAACTAGATTCAATAAACTCAGAGAAAATCGGCTCTGGCTCTTGGACTATCAGCAGGGATGCGTTACGGGGAGACACCCTCAGTCCCCTTTTTCCGCATCACATTATTTCCAATAACTCATGGATTTACCTAGGGCGCTCTCGCATGCTGAAGGCATAAAATCACCCATTTATTTTGTGTAAATTATCTTCATACATTTCGGAGAGGACGTGTGAATCGTAGATGATAATGTCTTTCATACCTCATCTTGATAAGGTAGATATGGATAACTAGCAAGCCAGGCGAACTCAGAAAAACGTAAATAATGATTCACGTTATCTGCTCAGAACATATACTTCTCGGGGCCTATTATAATCCGAGGGGGAAACCGCTGAAGAAATTGTGTACACTAATTCCCAAAAATCGTAAGTAATGCCTTTAATACTCAAGTAATTCCCGAGTAATACCCAGTAATTCCCGATTAATAATACCCCCCAAGTAATGCCAGTAATGCCCGTCAGAAAAGTAACAAAAATATAAAATCTTGTCTTAATGTTGGGTTTGTTGTCAAGTTCAAGTCGAAAGATCTTTTTTTTCATTGCACAATTCTCATTTCCGCTGCTGCTTTCTAATTTGTCAGACAATTCCAATTCCTATGTTTTGAAGATCGTTTTTTTTGCCTCCACCGATTACTATTGTGCAGTAATTGTTCTCTCCCTTCCGAATAATTTCTGTAATACTCATGTAATGCTCGAGTAATGCCCAATAATTCCTAACTATTGCCTCTAATGCCCAAGTAATACACAAGTAATACCTGTAATGCCTAATTCCCAACTAATACCCGAGTAATGCCCCTAATTCCCGACTAATACCCGAATAATGCCACTAATTCCCAAAACATGTACCAAAATTCATCCATCCATTGTCGATTTTACTATTTCATTTACTTCTCAGAGTCCACAAATTCCCTATACATCTACTATGCAAACAGCTGACGGTGTGTGAATTGAATTGGTAATCATTGATATTAACCGGTCATCTAAGAAGTAAGTCGAAATTCTAAGAAGTGAGTCGTAACTAGCAAATACCGACTTGGTAAGTCGGATTTCGCGGGCTAGTAGTCGGAATTATTAAAAATTATTACTGTGGTTCTTCTACGCCTTCCTACATGCAGACGTAACCTCGCAATGTGTTTTTCTTCAGAAGTTGAATATATTATCCATAGAATTATCCATAGAAACTGAAAAAATATAATTTCTGTGTTTGATAAGCGACTCGAGGAGAAAAACCTATTATGAATTTAAGTTAAATATATGTATGTATATGTATGTATAACCTCAGTCAAGCAGAGGCTTAAGGATGTTCCTCCGTGTTACTGATAACTGTTCGATAACCTCCCCGTATATAGAAATGTTATGGATGCGAATTATAGGCGTGGTCATACATCGCCAGATTCAATTAACACTATCTATCGCTTCCAGTGATCCATGAAGGCTGTGAAATCATAAAATAAAGCAAATCCCATTTGGCGCTGAGAAACACTTAGATAATATCGATACAATTTGCAATATATCACGAAATTGGTATGTGTGCGAGTTTGTACAACATTATGGCACCTCTAGCATTTATACGGGGTGTTTCCAGGTGGTCAATATTCGTTTCTCAAAATAGAGCACTACTGTCAGTGACGTTATTTGACAGTTGTCAAACATTCGATGGGGCACTAAGAAAATAAAAGGATTTTCTCTTTACTAAATGAATGGTAATGCCGATTGAGTTTCATTGAACAAATTACATGTTTGTGATATTACTTTTATGAGTGCTCAATATCACGACAAATCTATTGCATATCACATCCAAATGATTATTTCAATTATTATTGACTAATTCATCAGTTGAAGTGTTCAATAACAGGTTATTATCTATTATCTATATATTAGGTTCAGGGTGAATATAACTTATCCAATATTTTTATTTACCACTACAAATGATAGCACGTATGAGATTACTTCCTGTGATGTCAAGATTTACCACTACGAAGAGTATTATTCGAATTCCGAAAAAAGCCGAAAGATTCTGAACGAGCTCGCGATGCACTAGCTCCAGATGTTTGCCGTATTGCCGTTCGTGAGTCGTGACGTTTATACCCATTCTCATTGTTTAAATTTTGCACTACTCAGGGTTGCCGTTTTTAGTACTATTGTACTTTTCTAGTACATTTCATCCACATTTAGTACGTCAGTACAATTCAGGTGAATCTAGTACAAAAATGAAATTATATGAATCCCATCATTTTAGGCTGCCTTCAGTAGTGACTATAACCGAAACCGAAGAAGCAGAAGTTTTCTTAAAAACCATTAATTCAAGGCGGAACACAGAGAAGTTGGGTAATTAGCATTTCCAAGTCTACTTTTGAAAATTATATTTCTTAATGCACAAGCGCATCAACGATATTCGAGGGACTCGGGCGATTTTATTCAATTTAGTACCATTCAGTACAATTTTGAAAGACGATCTAATACGAAAAAAAATCTGAAGTGGCAACCCTGGCACTACTGTTAAAAGTTGAAGTTCAAGGACTACGAATAGTTACCTAAAATGGAAATGTTACTGATTCAATGGAATTTGGATATTTTAATAGCAGTATTCAACGGTAAGTCATATTTTGTTTTACGTAAAATTTGGAATGGCACTAATTGTTTCAGTAATGTCGGAATTCAGAATCGCTTATTATAGGTACGTAGTAGTTCCTTAGTAGTCCTTTCTTGTCATATTTGAATTCATTTATTGATGTTGAAATTAGTTTATTTTTCACCTTCATATTTCTGCTGAAATGATATTGTGATAAAACAATGAAAGAAAATAATGTATATTTATTTTTGTATTGTATTTGATTATCCACCCAAAACCTGATAAGATCATACATAATAACAATTGGTTATGTTACCGAAAAACAACATATACGTATAAAATACTCATTTAGTGAAGATATAATTAACTTGCAAAAACCTCTGATATTACATCAGTACAGATAAACAATACCCAAAGATTCATGAACAAAAAAGGATAGGTAGTATTGTACATTGTCACATAATTGCTAGGTAATATCCTGATTTCGTTATGTTGTATTCCATGCCACCGATAAATAAGAACAAATCGACAAGTAGGAGTTACTTGTCTGTAGTGGTAAATAATAACCGAACCGTTTGTTTGGATCATACTATTTTGTAGTGGTAATATTTAATAAATGTAGTGATTGTCGCCTATTTGATCACAACGCTTGGTATAATATAGTCATATTTAGGTATTCAGAACGGATTATTTTTCTCAGTGGGGACAAACACAGCCATTTTCCATTTTTTGACCTTGAAAAATTAGATTAGTAGGCCCTAGAAATGGAAATCAAATCGATTGGAAAATGTAGATTTTATAAGGTTGCTCCGGTCTTAAGTGGGTCACACTTTTGGAGAGATGGCAACGAGGTGCAAAATTTTGGTTAGAATAATATTTCACTTCTTTATTAACTAAGCGAATGAATTTTAAACAAATCTGAAATAATTCAATGCACTATATTGGTCATCATGAGTAGTCCTGCAAAATTTTCAGCAACTAGCTAATAATTTTCAAATGTTAAAACAACAGCACTCATTCTAACAATGCAACTTGACGGCCATATCTAATTGTCAGTTGTCATCAGGTGTCACGTGTCATCAGTTGTCATCACTTGTTCTCATTCTAACAATGCAACCTGACGGCATAACTAATTGTCAGTTGTCATCACGTGTCAACTTCACTTGTTATCCAGATTCCGAAATATTAAGCTAGGCCGTCTCTTCTCTATGGCTATATCTTCCCTCGATTTACTTCAATGTTCGTAACTTTAATGGTCGTAATGAATTCATTTATCCAACACATGACATTTATTACTGTCATTATTACTATCATGTTTCTTGGGTAATAAAGTTGATTGATTATTAATGTCATTTTAGACAAGTAAACTATCAAATAACACACTAGTGAGTTATAATCCATAACTCACTAGTGTGTTATTTGATAGTTTACTTGTCCGAAATGACATTAATTGTGTTGGATAAAACATTGTATGCCACTTGTGTGTTATGTTGCCCAAGTCACTTGAGAAATTATACCACTCGGCCTAACGGCCTCATGGTATAAATTTTTCTCGCGTGACTTATTTTCAACATAACACACTAGTACAATAAATAACTATTTATGAGGGCAACAAGAAAATTATGTAATTTTCTTCTGGCCACACAACTGAAAGCTTCTGAACTTCTTCCATCCAACTTTGTTGGCGAATTTTCCGGTTTCCGCAAAACCATATCTAGCCAAAATCGAGAAAAGTTAGTAAATGATTGACTTATTTCTTTGTCAAGTTTCGCGCTAAATTGCATTCTTGGTCGAAATGAAACGAATTTATATTTGGATATATTTCCGTAATATGGTAATATGAATGTAAATCTAGAATTAGTTTTCTAGCATTTGGTTTTCTGCTCACCGTTCCTATATAGGGTGTTCCTAAATGTCATGTACGTTCATAAGGAGGTGATTCTTTGGCTTATTTTATGAATAAAAAGTGAAATTTGTAGTCTTTATTTGAAGGAGACTTGAAAAAAAAATGTTTAATATTGTTTTTTCCGTTAACCAGCTGTCGTCCCCTTACGAACGGCAGCCCTCAAAAGTCGAAACTTGTGCGAGTCAAGGATTAACGAGGTCTTACCTTTTAACGTGCGATTCCTAGCACTTTCTCGGGCCATCAGATAAAAATCTGAAGTCGCTGAGTATTCGAACCTAGCCGACCAGCAGTCAATGGTTTTGAACGCTTCAGTCTCAACCACTGAGGTACTTGACCCTTAAACAGTGTGATGTAACATTTATGTTTAAGTTATGTTTTCATGTATTGGGAACTCAGGCTTCACAGAATATTCATAAAATCCTCAATCATCCAAACGGATGATAAGAGAACATTCATTTGGAATATGAAATGGATTATGACAGTTTTGGCAGTTATGATATTTGTCAAGTGTCAAATTTCAAATTATTTTTTTTATAACAGACAAGTGAACTTCAATCCTCATGGTAGGAAATTTTCAAAATTTTTCAGTTTAACGACCTAATTTAAAATGGTTTCTATCCGTTACTATCCACGCACACACTATTTTTTTATGTCAAATTTTATAAGGAAAAGTTTTCATGTTTAATGTAGCCCGTTCCTTTGATAACCTCACTTTTCGTATAATTACTTAGAAACATTTTTTTTCTACGACCGTCCGTTTTTACCCATTTTCACACGCGCATTTTAGTTTTGAAAGTGTCACGTTCCCGCACTAGTGCGGGGAAAATCACTTTCCCGCACTAGTTCAGGAAAATAAAATATGTCAATTTAACATTATTATATGTACATTTTGTTAATTTTACTTGTAATAGAGGTGGTGTTTGGGTAGTTTTCCACATCTTTGAAAATGTAACTTGGGGCCCATATTTCAAGAATCCTCTCGAACTCCAGTCTGAGTTCAAATATTAGGTTGAAGAAAGAGGATGTATTCATATTTCAAGAAATGCCTTTTCTCCAGTCAAGAATCCAAAACTTACTTTCTGAAACCCATTTGCTACATAAATCATACCTATTTATCAAAGGCCATTTTGTCATTTTTATGACCTCCCTGTATTTACTGTGTGCGTGTAAAACAGAACACCTGCAATTTCCCATACGTTCATACCTTGCACAAACTTTGCTTTTTATTATTTATGCAGTTTGTCGAGATCTACCCTGAGGAAAACCGGCATATATCACTACTTAAAATTCACAACAATGCAATGCACTAAAATAGCCTCAAGCATTACCTTAACAGGAAAAGTAAAAAAGCTTTTGTTGTTTTCATTCCGTTCTTTATCGTTATAATGAATATGGGTATAATGTGCAGCCTCTTGAAAGACCGAGTAACCTTGCAAACTTATGTACAACTCATTTTGAAACGTAGTTTGTTTATATTTTTCAAAGCTTCAAAGTGTGTTAGTTGTTCTGAAAGGTTGTTTCATATAGATGATGTTAAATTTTTAAGGAAAAACCAGTAATTTGTAATGACAGATGGATATGTCACAGTCACAAGCACCAAAACCAAAAGTTTCAAACAAAATTGTATGAGCGAACATGACCTAACTATTGATTGAAAGTTTGATTTTGTGGAGGAAATCCGATTCTTGACATGATTTTTTGGGTTTATGACCTTCCACAATCTGAAAATGAAAAAATGAAAAAAGTATTCTTTGTTAATTTGATCTCATTTTTTCAGATAGGCAAATTACTGACAAAAATTAATTTCTTTCAAGACAGCAGTCTTGTGAACGCAGTAACTTATCGGGCAAATTAATTAATTTGCCCGATTTCTTGTACAGATTTCTTTGGATTAAAATTTTTTTCATTTTCAGATTGTGGAAGGTCATAAACCCAAAAAATCATGTCAAGAATGACCTAACTTTTCAAACAAAAACTTAAGGCGTCTAGCAATTTTTTTGTTGTTATGGTTGATCATTTGAAATATGCTCCTCCAATCATTGAAATTCTAATGTGAGCAATATTTTCTGGGTTCTGTCACCTATATGAGAGTATGAGTACTACTGAATGTATGAAGTACCTTGAGACTTGTTGATGTCGTTCAGTTTTATCTTGTGGTCAGGAAGTTCACTTTTCACAAATGATAAATTTATATCATCTCCTATCATTCCCAATGTTGTGATCACTTCATCGTAGTAATTCCATCATGAACTCCTCAAAACATGCAAAGTGTTGCATTCATGTCTCTTTCATGTAAGGGTCATGTAACTCAGTGGTTGAGACTGTCGCATTCAAAACCATTGACTGCTGCTGGTCGGCTAGGTTCGAATCCTTAGCGACATCTGATGGCCCGAGAAAGTGCTAGGAATCGCACGTTAAAAAGTAAGACCTCGTTAATCCTTGGCTAGCAAAAGTTTCGACTTTTGAGGGCTGCCGTTCGTAAGGGGACGACAGCTGGTTAACTGCAAAAACAATTTTAAACAATTTTTTTTTCAAGTCTCCTTCAAATAAAGACAAAGAAATCCGTTTTCCTCCTACCTCTATAGAAAGTACACACTTTCCTCCCTCAAACCCGGGAAAAACTACAAATGAACAAAATTATTCCAAAAAAACATTGTACCATTTAGAATCCACCAAAGGCACAATAAAAAAAGTTCAGGGGAAAAGAAAACATAACCCTTGAAAAAATATCTCCTTGAAGATTCTCACAACCATTTGGCCTACATATTCCAAATTTCACTTTTTATTCATAAAATAAGCCAAAGAATCACCTCCTTATGTACGTACATGACATTTAGGAACACCCTATATAGGAACGGTGAGCAGAAAACCAAATGCTATAAAACTAATTCTAGATTTACATTCATATTACCATATTACGGAAATATATCCAAATATAAATTCGTTTCATTTCGACCAAGAATGCAATTTAGCGCGAAACTTGACAAAGAAATAAGTCAATCATTTACTAACTTTTCTCGATTTTGGCTAGCTATGGTTTTGCGGAAACCGGAAAATTCGCCAACAAAGTTGGATGGAAGAAGTTCAGAAGCTTTCAGTTGTGTGGCCAGAAGAAAATTACATAATTTTCTTGTTGCCCTCATTAATAGTTATTTATGGTACTAGTGTGTTATGTTGAAAATAAGTCACGCGAGAATAATTTCTCAAGTGACTTGGGCACCAACACACAAGTGGCATACAATATTTTATCCCACAATTAATGTCATTTCGGACAAGTAAACTATCAAATAACACACTAGTAAGTTCTATATTGCCTATACTTTCCATCATGCAAGTATAGGTCCGTTTTAGACAAAAGCAGTTCAGATGCGTTTTAAATTTACAAAAAAAGGTTCATTAAGTGGGTAGGAGGAAAAATCATATGCATTACATATGTGAGTAAAGTGCATTTTCCTCCCTTGGGAGGAAAAGTGACACTTTTCTCCCTAGTAATACAAATGGCTATTCCAAGTGTCAGACGTGTTCCTAAACTTCTATTTTCATAAATGACACCCATGCTATTGAATGCTTCTTTAAAGGTTGACAGAAATTTTGCATATCCCAAAAATAATAATTACTCTTTGATCTCTTTCACACTTAGGTCTTGTTTCTTCTATCTATCACTAAATTCACCAGGGATGTCTTCCTCAGTTTCCTCTACGATCTTCATTTTGAGGAGTAACAGAACTTCCATGTACTACAATACCCATCAATCTGCTGAATCTGTTTTATTCCTTTATTTATCATTCTTGTTTAATTGCAGTGACTTCAATCATGATATTGAAAAAATTCAAAAAAGTTACGTGAACTGTAGTTAGAAATTATTATAATTATTTTTACATTCTAATAATTTTAGCAGGTAAGGTACTTTGGATCTTGAAGTGGAATACTGACATGGTTTCACAACGTCTATTTCAATATCTATGCAATAGGTAGAAAATCCAAAAGCGGACCTCTATTTAATATTGATCTAAGGCCTAATTTTTGATGCATCCATACTAATGAGGCTAGAAAGGGTTAATGTTACTGCGACATATTTTGCGGTATCAATAATTATTAGTACTTACTACAATTTTCGTCTTGGTTTATTTTTCGGTAAACTTGAAACGATTCTTCTTTTTTCTTCTTCTGTTTCAGAATATTCCAGATGATTCCCCTCTGCCTCCCGCTCTGCTAATACAGGGGTGCTCTTGTCAAAGATCGTGCTCAGTTGTAATCTACTTCAAGCACAATGTTTTGGTAAAACCTACCGAAAAAAGTGAAAAAAACAAGGGATTTAGAACATATCTTTCTTCACTGTAAATTCGCACACGTTGTAATTTAAATCGTCCAGTCGTTCATGGAACAGATCAAGGTGTTTGTATAAGAAGTTGTTATGTTTGCGAGATTCGCTATGATGTGCTCTAATCCATGAAATCCCCCCAATTCCTCCACAACAGTAGAGCACTGTCAGCTGACGTCACAACATGGCAGTGATCAGCTGATGGGGGGACAAACAAAGAATTTGGGTTTGAAAAGAAAATGTTTTTTTTTGCGGTGGTTAGTGGTTAATTGTGATTTATTTGAACTTTACTAAAGGTTTATTCGTTTGCATCGAGGTGTAGTGTAATAAACATAATATTTGGTCAAAAATGGACTAATATTTAGTGATCCTATTATTTGATAATATTTTGAAATACTCTTGTTTCAGATGAAAAATCGTATAATTTCGTATAAATAAGTCCATTGGAATATGACGTCTCAGACAGTTTGACAGCGATAAAAAAGGACGCATCTTTTTTTATCGCGGTAAAAATGCCTGTTCCTCAAAAACAGACTTCATCTAGTAAGCGGAAGTCCCTTCAATTTCTCTCATGACAGCAATGATTGTTTAGTATTGTTGACAATATAAATCGTTTTGGGAAAGTTTCACCTGAACAGATTATAAAAAGCATTATTATAATTGTGTTGTTGATAACTGCTCCTTCAAATAACTGTTTCAATCAGGGTGATTATTATTGTGGTATATTTATATATTGTAACGATCTAAGGGCATTTTCATTTAAATTTATTAAATCAATTAAACTCACTTCACCAACAATACTATATAATAAACGCTCTGTAGTTGTTGACTAACAAATCGCTAGCAAAATGACATATGTCAAAGAAAATGGAATAAATTTGATACAGGCTAATTCGAAGGGAAATTCTGGCCAGAATTCTTACAAATTAAAATAATTGAATTAATATTAATAATAAGAGTAGTTCTGGCAGACTGACTTCGTCTTCGAATGGATCCGCTCAAGTAAATCTCAACAGCAATTATTGCTCTTCAAATGATTGAATATCAAAATCTGAATCCTCCTACCTGGATGCTGCTCTCAAATACCTCATTATTAAAATCAGTGCAAACCATCGCTTGTAGATATGAAATTATTCCAATAATTTCATTACTTTGATGCTGAGAATGAATCCTCGATTTAAGGAATCATCTATATTGATTGACTGCTAGTAAATATCTAGTAAATATCTGCCTTGTTTGTATAGAAGGAAATTTGGAAATTTTACGTGCTGGTCTGGATCGGATCGGTTATAACAGCACAAGTCTTCATGATTCATGTCCTCAAATCTAAAAGTGAAAACTGTTTGATACCTATCATCATAACAACGTATTTTTGAATTGGAAAATCTATGTTTTAACACCTCTACAGACTATGCACTCAATTCAGACTATACACAATGAATTACTACTCACTAAAATGCCAAGAACGTGTTACTAGAATTTTTTTCACAGAAAATCCACAAAAAGGACACTCGTAGTCTTAAGGAAAATGTCTTTGTTTGTCCCCCATCGAATGTTTGTCAAATTACGTCACTGACAGTGCTCTGTTGTCTATTGAATGATGAAATGTTGTTGATTTGGAGTTTTCGGTCCTGATTAACTTTTTTCTGTTGATTGCCTAGCTTCAATTATTGAGAATACTCAAAAGAATCGGATTTTCCAGCTCCCAGACTTTATGAAACATTCTGTTCCAATTGAACTTATTCTTAAAATAAGCAATCCCATTGTTTTCTTCGGCTTCATTTATTTGCAATTTGGACATATACACTCGGCGTGACAAAAATAAAACAGAAACCATACGCAAGTGACTTTAAATAAATACGAGTGTGGAATAATCGCATTCTATTTTTGCTGAGACCATATGCTCCGACATAGTCTATTAACTTAACCTCCCGTTCTACACCAGACGAACTCATTATCAGACAAACATTGATTTCAAGAAAATGATTGGATCTTCACGTTGAATGATATGATCCGTTTCGATATATCTCAATACTGCTATTTCCAAAATAGACTCCGAATCGAGGACGTTGTTACTCTCAATCTCTCTCATGGAACATATGTTCTATATGAAAAAAAACGTGTTGTTCTTCATATTGATATGGTGTAACTCGTTTGGGTGTTCAAAGAAGACTTAAAACTATCAAAATTCGTTCGCTCTTTGGAGCAGTTCTGAAAATATTATATTTTTTTATTCTGAAAATTAGGGTTCTATGCAGATCAAATAACAGTTACCGCTGATTCCGTTTTGTTGGTGTTACGACCCAGCAAAATGCGTATGAGAGTTCGTTTGCAAAATGTACTCTCAGGCATATGCAGCCGAAGCCATGGAAAGGAATTTCACTTCCAACTCATTTCCTTTCCTCAACAAGGAAGATGGAACACTAGCAATGAACGCTCAGGAAATAAACAATATATTTGCCAACACGTTTGGTGAAAATTCTACGATGAATTTATTCGGAAAACAACCCTAGAACATAATTTCCATGGACAGTCATGTAAGTTAAAGAAATCTGCATTGCATTGTTCACAATAAGCTTGTCAAAAGAGAAACAAGATGTCCTGCAATACCAGGACCACGCTTATTGCCATAATCCTATACAATAGGAATAATTGGGTCGAAAATCCATCAGAAAACAACTACGTTCCTGGCTAATGCCACGACGAACGTTGGATTACATTTAATGAATTTCCGTGAAGAGTCCTACAAGGATATCTCCGCAATTGCTAGTTGCATGGAAATGTTCATTGAAACATTTGGACCACCTATAGATCGATTTCTGGGTTCACGGAAATTCATTAAATGTAATCCAACGTTCGTCATGGTATTTGCCAGGAAAGTAGTTGTTTTCTGATAGATTTTCGACCCAATTATTCCTATTTTATAGGATTATGGCAATAAGTGTGGTCCTGGTATTGCAGGACATCTTGTTTCTCTCTAGTCATGTAAGTACCTGAGTTTGGTATTTGCCAAATTTTCCAGTTTTCAATCCAAATAAACCTGGAATGGTAGTGGACTCTGCAGCTAGGACACATGGTACTAGCTTGAATGCCCATCTTCTTCAAGGACCAGATCTGATGGAGAGCTTGATGGAGATCATATGGAAATTTCGACATCGAAATTTTGTATAGATACCAAAGAAATGTTTCACCAAGTTCTGATTCGTGAAGAAGATTGTGCTGCGCAGTTGATTCTTCGGAGAGATATGAATTGAATTTCGGAACCCACTACCTACGAAATGAAACTTATGATATTCGGAGCTAACTTATCACCATGTATGGCGCAGTACGTGAAGAACAAAAGTGCTGAGGAGCATGGAAATATTTCCCTTAGCGGCGAAGGCGATTCTCACCAAACATTATGTTGGTGGCTCCTGACATGATTTTTTGGGTTTATAACCTTCCACAATCTGAAAATGAAAAAATGTTAATCTGTACAAGTGTAGAAGAGCAAATTAATTAATTTGCCCGATAAGTTACTGCGTTCACGAGACTGCTGCCTTGAAAGAAATTAATTTTTGTCAGTAACGTACCCTACACTGAATTTGCCTATCTGAAAAAATGAGATCGAATTAACAAAGAATACTTCTCTTTTTTTTGAAAATTGTTGACGTTTCAGAGGCTGTATCTGCCTCCGTTATCAAAACTTCTTGGAAAGACGCTGAAGAAACTGAATATGAATTGCGGTTTTGGAAATAAGATCTTTCTTTGACAGAGTTAAATGAAATCTGTCATGCATTCTTTTGATTGACATTTGGTATCTTGATACATAGGGTGTTCGGTATCAATCAATCACCATTCTATCAGTTCTTATTTCATCTCTGAGGAGAGGTAACCAGGTGCGGTCCATTTCGATGGAATTGGTTGAAAAGCAATTGTTCGATAAAAGAATGCACGCAGTTTCCTTTAACTTTCTTTTTTCTTGATTTGATTCTCTTAATAAAATTTTGGTATTATTCCATTTCATCATATGATCGCCATCAGATGTTAGAATATGTTCGGATATTTTCGAACCCGTTATTTTTCGATTTCTGATGTAACTTTTATGTTCTTCCTGGCGCACAATCAATGGTCAAGAATCGGATTTCCTCCACAAAATCAAACTTTCAATCAATATGTTGACTATTATTTGGACAGTAGACAAAGAAGAAGCAATGAAACTCATTCTTGAAGTTATCGAAGTGCAAATAAGAGGAGGATTCGAAATATGCAACTGGAATTGTAACTCGAATAGAGTACTGAATGGAATTTCTAAAACTTTTAGAGCAAAACGAAAAGAAAATCTACAGTGCTCTTTTCAACAACCCGTCGAAGAAACGTTGGGCTTATACTGGATTCCAATGAATGATTGTATCACTTTCCAATTAGATTTTAAAAAAAATTACCCTGATATACTCAACGGAAGAAAATTATCAAAAACAAGAGTACTTTGATTTGTTATGTCGATTTTTGATTCATTGAAATTTTTATCGAAACTTACAATCAAGTTGAAGCTTTTGGTCCATAGTCCAGAAAATGAAGCATTTTGGCTCACAATTTTTTCGTCCTACATTGATTCACTTGAAATTTTGAAGGTAGATGAGGAATAGCCAAAGATCAAAATCTATATCACGCTGAGGGAACCTTTTATCCTGAGGGTGCTTCCCCATCTCGGGGGTGAAAATTTTTCATTACATTTCAACCACAGGAATCGATGAGAAAACTTATTCTAAGTCATTAAATAAATTAGATAAGGAGAATGTTATTAAAAAAATATCACTCACAGAAATCGTTCATTTCATTGAAGCAAGGTTCGCTTCTCTCGCATTTAATCCCCAATACATTTTGGTCGACAAAAATCTATTTCGCTTTGCCAAGCTCTTCAGGAGGATTGATATAGGATTGAAATAAAACAGGCTCTTCAGAAGCATACACATCAGGGATGGATATGAGAGAAACATTTCTTCTGCGGTGACACTTTGAAACTTATTTTTTGACATAGACCTGTCATGAGCTATCTGAATGAAAATGCAAATTTTCACTTTCAGATTTTTTCTTTCCTTTTCAGTTAGCGTCTTTTCACAATATCTATCAGATGTAGTTCAATGTCCAGCGTGGCTTGTGCCGGGGAAGTAGTTGTTTTCTGTTAGATATTACAAATAAGTCACATTTTTCATTTTTCAATTTTCATGGAGAATGTTCCCCTTTTCAACATGAGTTAGCTTTTGTTCGTCAAATGCTAAATTTGAGAGATTCGAAGTCAAATAAAACTGTGCATTTTACTAGGAAAACTCAAAAAAGTTTTTTAAAATACGTGAAAAGAGCATTCTTTTACAAAATAAACAAGAAGTCGGTAGCATCAAAACTGACCGAGTTCCGATGAAAATAAGGCCAGATCCTACATTTTCATACGAAAAAATTAATGCAAACAACCGCCTAATTACCACCCTAATGAAATTGATCGTCGACCTCCTGAAATTTTCAATAGATCCTGAGAGTTTGTTCCAAAAATAAATCCGTAAAATTTCGTAAAAAGTCCCTTTTCTTCAGAATAACTCCAAAAATGATTGTAAAGATTTTCTTTCAGGTAAATTTTCTGTACGACCAATATTTGGCGAGATATGGCCGTTTCAGACCTCTACTTACGAGCGAGCACCACCTTATTCGAGCCCTTTAAAAAAATTGAAAAACTACAAAATAGTTTTTGAATAAACTTTCTATAGTCAAATATGAAGGAGCTATGTTTCAAAAGCCACACTCACATTTATCCCAAAATACAGGAGGAGAAACATCTGTTCATGTGTCTGTCAGTGACTGTATATCTCGGTGATTTCTCACCCGTGTATTCTCAAGTTTGAAAAAAATAGCATGTGCGTTGACAATTTTTCAAGAATTCTTCAAATGTGTTTGTTCTAGTTATAAAAATAAATCGATAAGTGCAAGTTTTATAATTATTTTCTAAATACGTCTATAATTTTAGAATTTAGGTATTCGTACATTTTTGTAAGCTACAACAAGGGTTGGTTTATAAAAGTTGAAAAGTTGTTAAATAAAATTAGTAAGTACATATTTTAAGCAACAACATTCTTGAATTAAAACACTGTGATAAATAATGATTTTTTTTAGGGTAACTCTTTTTTTCATTAAGCTACAATGGGTTGATTGATGAGTTTTCAAAAGTTACAAAATTAAATTAGTACATATTTTAAGCAACAGAATTCTTAAATTAATTCAATGTGATTAATTAATAATTTTTTAAGTTAATTTTTTTGCAAGGGTTGATTTGTAAGGGTGGAAATATTTTGATATTGTATTCTAAGGAATAAAACAATCATTATTCAACTAATCTAAACTGAATTTTACCCATCTCAAGCTTTAAAATGTTATTTTTTAAGTTTTGACAATTAGGGGTAGTAAATGTCAAGTAATACTCATAATGTTTTATTTACGTAACTAAGTTTAGTGAGAAATATAAAAATATAAGCTGTTGGGTAGAGAATTATAAGTTGTGTATACAGACAATCAAGAAAAATTAATAGTGAAAACAAATAAATAATCAATTATCCTGATGTTGGCCAGAGTCTGGTTCCCTTAACTTTGAAATCCTCAGAAATATAATCAAGATCTACTTGGCACTGACAAATGAGGATATAAAAAGTGAATAACCGCTGAACTCTACAAAATAATTGAAAAAAATGCATTCAGCTTGCAATTAATCTCTGAAATGAAGTCATCCGCATGACAATCAATTAATCAACGTATGAGGAGGTATCTATTGTGAGTGGTTTTTCAAATACGTTTGGTGAAGAATTTTGTATACAGGGAGAATAAAAGGCCGATTATTATTTGAAAAATTAGTTCAATATTGACTTCAAACCGATTTAAAATAATTTCTGAGTTTGATGAATTGAACATTTGCTTGGCATTATCAGCAGTGGCACGGTAATATGAGAAAAAAGTCCTACTCGTCTGCAAACCTTGTTCTTGGAACTATTAGATAAACGGTGTGTCTCACTTCACATGAAAACACCCCTGGAACTTTCATAATTTTTGCACCTGTAATTGTGAAATTTGCAGGATCGATAGATACATTGAAAATGAGTAAGCATGCATAGAAGAGCTAATTTCAAGAGGTATTGATACACTGCCCGCTGAAACCATTGATATTTCCGAGAACTTATAGTAAGGGGCAAAATAGGGCGAAACTGTCTTTGGATTTTTATTCGGAAAATAGTAATTTACGTAACAAGTCCGAAAAACACTGTTTTTTTGGACGAGTGGACAACATTCTAGGACGAGCGTAGTGAGTCCTGAAGTCTGCGGGTCCAAAAAAACTGTTTTCGGTCGTGTTGCGTACACAATTTTTTCGGCAACCGTGTAGAATAACAAATCGAGACACATTTATTTATTATATTTCTTGGTAGAAGAAAATTTCGAACATTTTAATTCTTATTTGTATAAAATATTGAAATAAGAACAAAAGATAGATACTAACAGAAAAATTCTAATTCTTGTTGAAAAGGGGAACATTCTCCATGAAAATTGAAAAATGAAAAATGTGATTTATTTGTAATATCTAACAGAAAACAACTACTTCCCCGGCACAAGCCACGCTGGACATTGAACTACATCTGATAGATATTGTGAAAAAACTCTAACTGAAAAAGAAAGAAAAAATCTGAAAGTGAAAATTTTCATTTTCATTCAGATAGCTGACTTTTTTTATTCTTTCTAGTTTTCCTTGAAAAAATCATTACGTAAATTAGATAAGGAGAATGTTATTAAAAAAAAAACGATGGAAAATAGCGACTAAAGTTTGTCTTTCAGTCGCAGATGATTCCACAATAGATTTTATGAATTTCCTATTCATATTTTCGAACTAAAATTCTAATTCTTATTTATATTAAAGTCTGAGCATTTCCCGGACTAGTCCGGAAAGTACGTACTTCCCGGCCTAGTCCGGGAAGTGATACTTTCTCAAAGAAAAATCGTCCGGAGAGTAGGTACTTCTTCTTCTTCTTCTTCTTCTTACGCTATTTCGCTTAGTTTCTGAAAGAGATTTCTATAGCAACAAAGATTCGTGTATATAGTTAAAATTATCCAAAAAATTACTGAAAATCCTTCATATACTACATATAATCAAGAACGGCAAACTTATCCACAACAACACATTCCAGTTGGATTCAAATGTTATAGAATATAGTGGCATTTTGAATATTTTGATGTCAGATGCTTAATTCGGTATTACTGTTTCGAAAATTGGCATCAATACGCTTGGCCCTCTGTTCGTTGTCATCTCTTTTCCTTATATTAAATTTTCAACTAAAAACTAATTACTCAAAATAAAAATCTATCTCAGAATAAAATATAAAATTAACAAGAAGCCTCTTTTAATCATCAATTTCTTTCAGATCACAAACTGAATCTTTTACAAAAAAGCAATGGCTAAGATTCACCCAGTATAAAGGCTATATTGAATTGGAACGGTCTATCAGAGATGCATTCGAATTAACAAACGATGAAAATAAATATTAGACGAATCTCTCGTCAGCCAATGAACTTCTCATGTTTGTATATTTTATCATTTATCATCGATGTTCTGTGTTTACGACATATTTCAGTCGGGAAGATGTGTTTGTTGAACTAAAAGACACAAACAATTAGTAGAGGAGGCTAGACATAATTCCCAAACATGATTGAATAAACGCCGATATCAGATTTGCTTGCTTTTCAATAGGAGTCTATGGGAACTTGACTACTTAACTATTCTTTAGACTTATGCTCGAAATTTGAGGTGACTTGATAAAAACAAATAGAGAAAAATTAACATGATATCAGAAAAAACATCGAGACATATTTTGATTTTATCTGATTTTTTAATGTTAGTATTAGAAGTGAGTACCTGAATAAAAACTCTACGATGAAGGAAAATCATAAAAATAATCAGATCTGAATCCATGAATTCAGTAATAAACAGATACCTACTAGTAAGACAGTAAGGCTGACAACACACCGAAAAATAAAAAACGCCTTAAAGCAAAACGATGTATCAAAAACGCCTGATAATCTAGTACGATTCGGTTTTGAGACGAGGATCGATTGTAGCACCACCAAACTTGGTATGCTAGTTGTTGAAACCATGGTAAACACAATAAAATATTGTTCACCGAAATTCCAGGGGTGGAACATATTTTATTTTATTTTATTTTATTTATTTTTTTCGTTTCAAAATAAATAAATAGATTTTTGCTGTAATCTTGGAAAGTATATGGTTTATCGGAAAAACAACTCAACAAGGTGAAAGACAATTCAATTCTCCACAAAAATTATTCCTAGTAATTTTTTATGAAATGCGCTCGTTTTCCCAGAAAACGTGATTGAACGCCTACATCAAATTTCAGGTTCAGGCCTACCCGCCGCTAGAAGTTCTGGCTGAGCCGAATATTTGATTGGTCATAAGTCTGCTAAAAATGATCGGAGAAGGAATAGGAAAGATTTGTATCGTTTTTGGCGACTCGTACCTCCTCATGCAAATATAATATGCGAGTATTTGAATACCTAAAATGTGTTTTGTCGCACTTCACGGAGATGTTTGCGGATGATCCGAAAATCATGATGAATTTAGTAAATATGAAATTATTATACTAAAGCAGCCCATACCCTCTTTGGACTATATGCAACAATGTTAGAGTAGTGTGACAGGTCCCACTTATACATGCCAAAAAAAACTGAAAGAAGTGCACTGTCATGTAGAGGGTTACCATCTTATGCAAGTGGCATTGGGTTGCGACCCCTCCCTTTGCCGGAACCCCTGGTTGCCGATTTTGGTTATCTTCTACTATACGGAAATCAGTGAACATATAAGCTAATCCATTCCAAAAAGGAGTAAAGAGTCTGTCTGGGAAGAATTTATGTATTTTTTGAAGCGTATATCAACGTGAATATGAATGATTTCACGCTGTTCATGAAAATAGTCTCCCTAAATATCATTCGACCATGACAGATAGAGACTATGATTTTCTTTAATTCATCTCGAGTAAAAATCAAGTATTTTGGATTTTTTTTTTCAAAACAAGAGTTAGAATGTTAACTTGCAAATGGAAAAATTAATTTTTGAAGTATTAAATTCTACAACAGCCACGAAATATGAATATGAAATAATATTCACTGATAGCGGCTGTATCAGAAGAGATTTGAGTAGTAATCAATCACAATAATTAACTATACTAAACACATCACTTCGAGCTTAATGGATGAATTAATTCTTCATCTTTCCTAATAAAAACTATATCATGCAATGAATAAGTTTTTTGTTGGTGGTCCGAGAGTTTATTTGGTAATAACGCAAATTTTCTCATTTATTATAACAAACCATGTATACTGGGTGGCAATAAAATTGGGCCCTGTCTGATAGAATAACTCCCTCGAGCTGAAGCTTTCGGGACTTATTCAGATTATTAATGTTCATATGGTCTCATTAAATCATCAAAATACAAAGTACTCTCGATAGTATTAGGAAGAAAATACGTCCACTCCCTACTGGACTCGTGGTGTTACCTCAAAGCAATTTACTCGAGTTAAAGATTTCTGACAGAATTATCGATTGTATTGTGAGCACGAGTCGTATTTATTGAGATAATTTCACGAACCAACCAAGTTATTATTTGAAATTTGATCGAGTAAACAAAGTGAATTCTTCAATAGTTGCAACTAATGAATAATAAACATGAAGTCTGTCAACCTGACGTTTATGTCATATTATTAGATTACAAGATGTATCATTGTCAAAACAATTAAATCTGATACGTTATTTGCAGTAACCTTGCCGTTTTCAATCAGTTTTTTGAACATCGAAGATACTCAATAAAACAACATTGTTTTCACCAAATGAAAGGTTAAGGAACGTATCGTAAACATTGATAAATGAATCGCATAAAGCGAGTTTGATTAACAATTCTTTTTGAATTAACACAACGATTGTTAAACGTATATTTAACGAGTTGTTGAGGAAGCAACGTTGAAAACACATCTTTATAACGTATTCTTTCAACGTTGAAGATTACACTAAATTTTTGTCGTTGAAATTTTCAACCAGAAACGTTTAGTTAGCCAATGCCACGTTTATAACACGTTTGAAAAACGTACGTATAATGGTATAATGGTTCTAATTTATGAAAATTAAGATTTTTTCGCTTGTAGATGTATATTCTGTAACAAAAGATTTATTTATTTGTCTACCTGAAAAATACCAAACTTTTAATGAAAAAACTCAAGTCTGTATCGTTGAAATGAAGAGCATCTTGATTCGTGTATGATAATTTGGCCAAGGACTTCGTGCATACAAAATTCCCCATCCACCATATAATGACCCCAGTACACCAGATTAACTAGTCAATTACATATTTAAAAAAATGTTTCACAAGTCACCTAATCAGCAGTTTGGAAGAAAATGAGCAACGTGTAGGCAACTTAATGCATAACTTACTGAAACTGCTTAATTTGAAGGGTACGGTAATTTCGGCTATTGTACGAAGAGTTCCCAAGCGAAAATAAAAAGTTTACGATATAATGGTCCGAGAACGAAAGAAGCCTGCAAAAAATTAATGCGGATTTTGATTGATGACCCGTGGCTCGGGTAGGGTCAAGTTTAGTCATAACCACACCATGTATCATCAGAAGCTTGGTCTTGAATGTAACGATGAATGCAATTAATTAAAGGCAATTTGTAAGCTCGTTTGCGGATTTTGATTCTTTAGGTGATTCAGCGACGAGTACCTAATTGAATAAATAACTGGATGCGATGACTCCTTCTTGAGGTTTGCCAAGATTAAAAATAAACTACGATTTTTTTTAAATAATGGTGTTATAGGGGATGCAGTGAGTAGGTATATGAGAGCCATGAATCACAGACTTCCCTTTGTAATCCAGTAACGACAGACAAACTCGAGCAAAAATATTGAAAAAAAAATTGTTTACAAAAAAATCAGGGGTGAGAGCTAAAAAAAATTTAATTTAAAATTTTTTTAATTTTTTTTGTTTTTATTTCAGAAAATATAAGATTTATCAAAAACGATTTCGATAGGTTGAGAGATAATTCAATTCTCCACAAGAATAATATTCAGTAAAACCTTATGAAATACGGTCGTTTCCTCAGAAAACGTGGTTTAACGCCGACGTCAAATTTCATGCTCGCGCTAATCCGCCACTGCAAGTTCAGGCAGTGCCGAAAATTAGATTTGTCATAACTTTGCTAAAAATTATAATAGAAGGAAAAGAAAAAGTGCATATCGTTCCTGAAGACTTCTACTTCCTCATGCAAATACAGGGTGTTCCTTAAAGACATGCTAATATTTGAGGGGGTGATTCTTTGACTTATTTTAAGGAAAAAACTTTCTATAAACGTATGTCCTAAAAGTCCTAACTTTTGAGATACAGGGTGATAAAGTTTTGAAAAAAAATCAGTTTTTTAATAATAACTGAGATAATATTGTAGACGTTTTTATAAAATTTGGTACATGTCTTCTATGCATCAAGGAGAATTTTTTAATGCACAAACATTTTCATTTTCTCAACCAGTGGCGTCCGTACGGGTTTTGCATTGAATATTTTTGGAGAAAAAAATACTAGGCCACTGCTTTCTCCTAAAAAAAAAATACTTTTGAGATCCTCATTTATTTTTGAGCAAATTTAATCTCTTGAGTTTTCTTTGTCCGCCGCATGGTTTTCGCTTAAAAAAATAAAAATCGTTTCACTTCAGGATCAATTCCTCAAAAATCTGATGTGGTGTGGAAATGATTGTGCATCGACTTAAAGCAAATAAAGGGATCAGATTTGTTCCAAAATGAATGAGAATCAAAAAAATATAGATTTCAGCTTGTACAAAAACGAATTTTATTTTATTTTATAAAAGTAAGTTTAAATGAACGGATCAAATTCATTAATTATTGACAATACTAACACTGATTATAAAAATTGTTGGAAATGGCCACCTTCACTTAATAGGCATGCTTCCGCCCGTCTACGCATGGAATTACGCACACGTTGAAATATTCCCGGCGTATTTCGAATAGTTTCACACGAGGCAACTATTCGCTCTCTTAAATCTTCTAAAGTATTAACGGGAGTTTTATACACTAGAGTTTTAAGTTGCCCCCATAAAAAGAAATCGAAACTGTTGAGATCAGGGGATCTTGCTGGCCATTGCTGAGGTCCTCCGCTTTCAGTCGATGCACAAACATTTCCACACCGCATCAGATTTTTGAAGAATTGATCCTGAAATGAAACGATTTTTATTTTTTTAAGCGAAAACCATGCGGCGGACAAAGAAAACCCAAGAGATCAAATTTGCTCAAAAATAAATGAGGATCTCAAAAGTATTTTTTTTTTCAGGAGAAAGCAGTGGCGTAGTATTTTTTTCTCCAAAAATATTCAATGCAAAACCCGTACGGACGCCACTGGTTGAGAAAATGAAAATGTTTGTGCATTAAAAAATGCACCTTGATGCATAGAAGACATGTACCAAATTTTATAAAAACGTCTACAATATTATCTCAGTTATTATTAAAAAACTGATTTTTTTTCAAAACTTTATCACCCTGTATCTCACAAGTTAGGACTTTTAGGACATACGTTTATAGAAAGTTTTTTCCTTAAAATAAGTCAAAGAATCACCCCCTCAAATATTAGCATGTCTTTAAGGAACACCCTGTATAACATGTGATTATCTCAGTACCTAAAATGTGTTTTGTCCTACTTCACATAACTCTTCTACGATATTTACGGAGGATCTGAAAGTCAGGAATATTTCAATTGGTATGGAATAATTATACTGGAGCAGGAATCAGTAATCTCTTTGGACCATATGCAACGATTTTAGACTAGTGAGACACGTCTCACTTATACATGCCAAAGAAAAAACTGGCTTTTACTCCTGCCTCAGTTTTCAACTCACCCTGGCAATTTCTTCAGTAAATGTTGAAACTAATCGCTCATACACATCCTACATAAAAAATGAAACATGTGATTTCAAGCTTGAGCTTTGCACTTCACAATGGTGTTATTGAATATACAATATGCAGGATATGAATGAGCGATTATTTTCAACATTTAGTGGAGAGAATGCCTATTTTATGGGTAAGTTGAAAATGAGGCAGGAGTAAAAAAAAGTTTTTTTTGTATAATTGGGACCTGTCACACTACTTTAAAATTGTTGCATATAGTCCAAAGAGGGTATGGGTTGCTGCTTCAGTATAATAATTCCATATTCACTAAATTATTCATGATTTTCGGATCATCCACAAACATCTCCGTGAAGTGCGACAAAACACATTTTAGGTACTCAAATACTTATTATATTTGCATGAGAAGGTAGGAGTCTTCAGATACGATATGAACTTTTCCTTTTCCATCTCCGATCATTTGCAGCAGAGTTATGACCAATCAAATATTCTGCACCGCCAGAACTTTCAGCGGCGGGTAGGGGTAAACCTGAAATTTTATGTCGGCGTTCAATCACGTTTTCTGAGAATACTAGCGCTTTTCATAAGATATTACAAGGAATAATAATTTGTGGAAAACTGAATTGTTTTTTACCCGGTTGAGTTGTTTTTCCGATAAATCATATACAATCAAAAAAATATGTGCCACCCCTGGAATTTTGGTAAACATTTTTTTTTCGTGTAGTTTTAATTATTTTCTACATATTATATTCAGTTTGGCCATCATCCAGAACGGTGGCTTATCGATTGCGGGCATCTAAATTGCAACAGCCTCCAAAAATCCTATCGATTGCGATATAAAGATTGCATTGCATCCTGAAAACAATTCTAGATTGCGGACGGAAAAACAAAATTGGACCTAGACTTAGTATATCGATATTCTAAGAAACTAATGATTTGCCTTCTTGTGTTGTACACCCAATTTAAAATATATTTTCAGTTTCCACGCACTCAAATGTCTACGTAAGGTTAGTTCGTTCTGGTTCAATTATACTAAAAAATTACTCCGTCTTTTTTCTTAGATTCAAATAATTTAAACCCTGGACTGGATTACCGACCACAAATGGAAAACCAACGAGTGACAAATAATTGTCCAATAAGACCTCTTTTTCCCAAAAAAAGAATTGCACAATATTTTAATGAATCTTTCCATATCTTCAGAACTATAAATAATTTATGACACTCCGAAACAGCAATCTCCTAGTGTGAGGAGTCCTATAAAAAAGTTCTTTCATTGTAAAAAAAAATTGATAATAATGGAAATCGAGCGAGTTTTGATCAGGTCAAGATTCAATTAGCGTATTATATTCGTTCTCTAAATACATAATGTGGGTGTACTCTACCGAGTAATATGCAATTATGGCCACGAGAAATTCAATACTCTGGTTATCTGGCGAACAAATCGGTTAAGTTGGTTTTTAAAATTGCTTCATTGTTTCATGTTCAGCTACATTGTGCCATATCTCATACCAAAGGTAATGCTTGTGTGGCCACGATCTACGTGAAAATTGGTCAAATTTTTTTATGATGATTTCTGTTCGAAAATATGAATAGGACATTCATTAAATCTGTTGTGGAATCGTCTGCGGCTGAATATCTCCCAAAAGGTTATCTTGAACGATGGAAAATAGCGACTGAAGTTTGTCTTTCAACTGCAGATGATTCCACAACAGATTTTATGAATATCCTATTCATATTTTCGAACAAAAATCAAAATGCCCATGACAGGTCTATGTCAAAAAATAACTTTCAGTGTTACCGCATAAGAAATATTTCCATCATTTCCATCCTTGATGTGTATATAATTGCTTCTGAACACGAAGAGCCTGCTTTCCAATTCTATCAATCTCCCTGATGAGTTTGGCAAAGCGAAATGGATTTTTGTCGACCAAAATGTATTGGGGATTAAATGCGAGAGAAGCGAACCTTGCTTCAATGAAATGAACGATTTCTGTGAGTGATATTTTTAATAACTTCTCCCTATCTAATTTATTTAATGAATTATCAATGAAAACTAGAGAAAATAAAAAAAAATTAAAAAATCAACTATCTGAATGAATTTTCGTGAATTAAACCATTTTACATTATTAAGTAGTTCTTATTTCTATTTTTTGTTAAGAAAATACCAGTATTAATGATTTCAAAGTGTATTAATAAGGTCGATTAACAATCGAGATAATGTTAATGTTCGAGATTGTTAATCGCCATTTTAATTCACGAGTTTGTTACAAAACTTTTTGTCGACCATAGTTTTCAAAAATAGAGATATCTTACTTTCAATGTTATTTAACGATACGATTAAAAATTGTCACTATTTCTTATTTATATTAACTCTAATCTGAGATCAGAAAGTTTAATTTTCCTTAATGGTAATTTTATTTAATTTTTTCAAATAAAAAAAAATGCTCTCATCTGGATTTGAACTGTCGTCCGCAGTGTCATCTCTCTTGTCTGCCAGGCAAACGTTACCATTATATTAATAATATATTATAATATATAATATAATAATAATGGTTTTGCTAGGCCGTTTTATAGATTATATACAAGGTGGTTTAGAATAGCGTACTTTGAGGATTCCCCTCGAATATGAAAAATTTTCAATTCATATTTAAATCGACAATAATGAGCCTTTCCAGTCATTTTCGGAAAAAATATATTTCGAAATATTTCATTCTCACGTAACTCGTTCTAACTTTTCGATTTTTCATATCATCAATTCATCGAGATAGAAATTATTGAAAACGCCAAACTAAACTACCGAAACGAGCAGGCGTAGAAGAAGAGGCGGGAAGCCGTGTACGTCAGTGCGCGAGTGATTCTGATTGGTCACTTTCGGCCATGTCCGCACCGTCCTAAACATCAGCCAATCATATTACAAGAAGACAATGACGTCAGAGCTGGGAAGCGTTTGAATTTGCACATAATGAGATCACGTTTTCAATATTGAATAATAAATCAATTTTTCAAAATTTAGAGTGGATAAATGGTTAAGGATATTTTATTAACTGCCCGTCATGACGTTATGTGAAAAAAAGTACATATTTGAAGATGCTGGAAATGCCCACTTGTCAGTGTTTTTGGAACCTACAGATGGCACTTGATGAAATCCTAAGAATTTTCCTCTTATGAAAAAAACATATTTTTGACTCAGTTGGGTGACCAAGTCTGCAGTGATGATTGACTATAACCATGACACCGGTTTGAAGTTGTTTTGATTCTAACTGAATGGTAGGCTATGAAATATGACTGTATATAGATCACAGATGTAAGACAATGAAAGAAATAGTTATTAAAGTAACAAGGAATGTAAAGACTGTTAACATCTTCGGCAAGCGACAAGCCTCGGCTTTGCCTCGGCTCGTACTCGCTCACCTCAAATGTTAACAGTCGATACATTCCATGTTACTTATTATATTTTTCCTACGAGCGTGCGGAAAAGTAACTTTTCCGCACGATTTTTCGTTTTGAAAGTTGTACTTTTCCGTACGATTTAAAATCGTGCGGAAAAGTTACTTTCCCGCACGATTTTTACTTTTCCGTACGATTTTTACTTTTCCGCACGATTTTTGTATTGTTGAAAATGATGATATTTACGACTAACTAAATGATCTATGTACCTATTCTGTCTTATTAGTCATTTTGTAGCATTTTTATAAAAACTTGTTAATTAAAAACCTTGTTTTTTCATAAATAAGATGGACAAAAACACTCGTAGGAAAAATATTGTACCTAACTCTTACGGAAAATGTCTTTTCCGCCCTTAACGGCTTGTCCGAACTCCGCTCCGCGTCGTTCGTGCAACTGCCGTCGCGTGCGGAAAAGTACTACTTTCCGCACTTGTTAGGTAAATAACTATTTCCCGCTGCTTGTTGACATTTCTCAAAATTTGCTTGGATTGAAGTTTGTGTTTCCTTCCCCTTCCTTCATGATTATTCGTTCCGCTATTTCATTATAAGTTGCTTGTGCGCGTAACTAAGTTACCGAATAAACAGACAACAATAATATTCAAAACGTCTCATAACCTAAAAATGTATACAAATGAAGCTGAAAGTATTACTTGTCAAAGTCAAAGTCATTATTATCAAGATGAATTAGTAAACGAATGATATAGGCCTATTTACAGTGTCGGCAGCGGGAAAAATTTATTTAAGTAGCATGAATGTAAAGGCGAATTTACCGTAAGAAAATGCTCTTTTTTCCTGATTAATTGTCATATGCAGACAAGAAAAGTCAAAATATAAATACATCATTCAAATTTAATTTCATTATTTTTAAAAACAAAAAAGTTATAGGGGCAAGAAATCCGGATTTTAGCTACATTCAAATGTCACTCACTCGAGATCTTTTTATTTTCTACTTTCAGAATAAAAACTGTGAAATATAAAAATCTGGAAATTGGCTGAGAAATATATGAGAATTTTGTAATCAAATTTTCGTCTCGTAAGAAGCCCTTTTTGTTGCCCAAAATTTAAAAATCACTAGGTACGGATTATTTCGTTTCCATCGGTACCAATAATTCTCTCCGGAATTCTCTTTTTTCTACGACCACATGGAAATATGCCCATTTTATGCGTTTTATCGATCAAGGAAGTAAGCCGATTATATACACTTTTTCATTTCTACATCGCGAGCTGTACTGTAATGATCATTTCAGTATTTTCAGTACAGGGTATTTCATTTCCTACGACTTTCATCAATAAATAATATACGATCGAATCAAGTTTGTTAACGTTCTATTAATTTGACATTTCACATCAGTATTTACAAAATTCGTTTAAAATAAATAGGTAATCGAAAATGAGTAGTAATAGTGAGGATGATTTGACATTGACACCGCTAATTTCAATATAAAGATTGATGACAATCGAATTTTATATTTTCGAATAGTTGCCACGAAGTTTCTATAGCATTTAATTTCGTCACATTATTATGTGAGCTCGTAGCACCGAGTGAAGAGTGAGGAAACATTCTGGTTTTGGATAGTTGGGGTGAGGGTTCAAATCCCACATAATCCATTTGTTTTTTTTCTTTTTTGAAATCGATGAGTGTTCGATTTTTATTATAATTTTCAATATGTGTATATTCAATTCATTTTTTAGGTTTAGGTTTTAGATTTGTATCATGGGAATCATGACGGCAGGAAAGTTTATGATAAAAAGTGTTATTAAAAATATTACAGAATTGTTCACGACTCAGATGGTCGCAGAAAAAGTATAGTGTACAATGTCATGCTCATTGTACAATATACTATTTCATTGCCTCCTATTGCTTCAGACATCAATCAGTCAAGTTAACCAAGAACTGGCTTGTAGGCTGAAGGAACAATTGAGATATTTCTGTCAACTATAAATTCCAATTGTACTGAAATTAAACGTAGCGCAATTATGCAAATGGAACAAGAAGAAAATGCTTTTGCCAATTCAAACGATCAAGAAACAACACGTCTGTAAAAATAAATACTAAACACCAAGAGGTCGGCCATTTAACGCTGGAAACAAGTCAAATGGAATGAATTTATGTGGTAATTATACTGAATTTCAACAAGAGTATCGCAAATCATTGTAATTCATTTTTTTTTTGTTAATTCACACCATTGAGTATTTAATTTATAGCTTTCGAAGTGAAGTAACAAAATGATCAAAAATGATATGCGATCGTTGCAAAAGATCGTAAAACGTTCGATTGTTTTAATTTTATGTTTGGGAACCCAAAGAGCAGCTATTAAGATAATTGAGATTGCAAGCAGAACAATTCATGTAGTAAACCGGTGCGGCTGCAAATCAGCACGTTCAAACACAATATTAAATGTTCAGTTCTTCAGTTTTGCCTAATTTTCAATGATGTAAGAGTGAAGTAATCGCAAGTTTTTTCTTAGAATGGAATTAAGTAGGTGTAGGTATTTAATTAAAATGGAACTGACTTATTTGGCGAAGAATGTCGAAAGAATACCTTTATAAAGTATCGGAGACTTTTCATCTGGGGTATAGACAGAAATCTACGCGAGCAACAAGAAACGCAATGATAATACCACATAAATGAGAGAGACGCACTACTGCGCGCCTCTCCTGTCACCGCGCTCGACGAATTAACAGCTCATTCGATATCCCTTTCTCGAGCGAGTAGAGGAGAAATTGTAATGCTCTCTCAACATATAGCAAGCTATTCTTCACACTCTCATAAAACCACCATACCCCAGATGAAAACTTTCCGATACTGTATAGTACGTTGGTAAATGACATCCATGAGAAAATTTTGAGGAAATCTAACAAATTCATAGGTAATTATTGCGACTTCCAAATGGGGAATTCTATATTTCATCATTCATCATTTCCTATTCATATGAAAAACTTTGAATATCATCTTTGAATTTCGACTTTCGGGTCATAATTTCGAGTTTTTCCTTCATGACCTTCCTAGCAGCTGGCAAATCAAATAATTCCCAAGTTCCATTGTCGTTTACTACGAAAGCGTAGAAGGGCCATATAACTTTTTTTGCACTTCCGGGACTAAAGTGCCAACTTTAGTCCCGTATAACAGGGACTAAAATGTATATTTTAGTCCCTAGGGAGATAAAGTTGTATCCCTAGGTTGTATCCCTAGGGACATAAAGTAAAAATCAAACATTCCCGCAGCTACACTATTAAATAACTAGGACAAAAATTAGGAATTATATATTTATATATTATAAATCTTTATTGATTGAAGTAACATTGTATGTGATAATAACATTATTACAACTGATGAAACTAAATGGGCGATTATTTGTATTTGATAAGTGAATATTAGAGGAACGTGAAGAGATGTCATGTTCTTGACGTATCGGTTAATGTTAACATTAGTCAAAATGACACTGAATTAAAAAGTTTGTTTGTTGACACCGTTGCTATGACGTTACCTACCGAGTAATCCAAGTATCATGTTTATATAACTCATCAAAATAATTAGTTGTATTATTATTGAAATTTATAGTACTGGGAAGTGCAAAAAATAGCGTATATGCCGCAGGACTAAAGTGATATTTATCCCTTACGTGATTATTGGCCCTTGGGCTCTACGAGCCCTCAGGCAATAAACATCACGTGCAGGATTGAAACATTCACTTTAGTCCCTTGTTATATAATATACGCAAACTATCACCTTCAGATGTGGTTCAATGTCCAACGTGGCTTTAGCCGGGGAACAGTGGCGTATACATAGGGGGGGCAAGGGGGCAATTGCCCCCCCCAAGAAAAATTCTGGATACTAATTCTCCTGAAATATATTTCAAAATATCGGTGTTTGTTCCATTCCTGGACCAAACAATAACACAACTTACAGAACGTTTCCTACAACACAAAAATATTCTAGGATCATTCCAGTGTCTTATTCCATCAAGTACCAAAAAAATTGAAAACCAAACTACTAAATTTAAGCAACTTTGTGAGTTCTACCACAAAGACTTGGAAACTGATTCATATCCGGTTCAGGAAGGAGAATTCAAGCTATGGTACAATATGTTTGCCAAGGATAATAATTACCCACAATCTGCGATAGAGGCTTTAGAACTCTGCAATAACACTATTTTTCCAAATATTTATGTGCTTTTAACCGTATTTTGTAGTATTCCCGTTTCCACATCTAGTGTAGAAAGGACATTTTCAGCAATGAAACTATTGAAAACATACATTAGAAATTCAATGGCAAATGATAGACTAAATGGCCTTGCCATGTTATATATTTACCCAGATGTAACTGTAGATACCGAGGAAGTATTAGATTCTCTCGCAACAAGGAAAAGAAAACTGGATATTATTTTATGAGTGTTTTCTTGTTTTAACCTTTTATTTTATGTTTGAATACACTTAAAGTTTAATATAGAGTCTGTTTTGTTGGTTAAAGTTTGAATGAATGTTTCAGTTACTATTTTGTTGTTTATTTTGTTATTCATTATATATTTTTTAGTAGATCCCTTTTTATTTTCTCTTTAAATAAGATACACAACAGGTTTCATTAAGAAAGTTTAAAATATTACATACAGGCACTTCTAAAAAAATTGTTCTAATCGTCATCCGGCTGAACCCCTACGATCAACCCTCAGAAGTCTTCGAAAGACTTGTGCGAGCTAGGGATGACGAGGGTCTTACCTTTTAACGTGCGATCCTAAGCACTAGTATATATAGTCAATACTATAGCTTATATTAAGCTTCTGCCCCCCCAAAAACTGATTTCTGTATACGCCACTGCCGGGGAAGTAGTTAGTTTTTGATTTTTATTCAGAAAATATGAACAGAATTCTCATAAAATCTGGTTTGGAATCATCTGCGACTGAAAGACAAACTTTAGTCGCTATTTTCCATCGTACAAAGTAACTTCCTGGGTGGTATTCTTGTTGAACCTAGGGAATATTCTCCATTAAAATATTTTATGCACTAAAGTACACTTTACCACCCAGTTCAGCGAGCGTAAAGTGGCACTTTACCGCCCGCGGGCGCACTATGGCCCGTGGGCCGTAAAGTAGACAACATTCTCTAATTGTCTATATCTACATATCATTCCATGCAAGACCTAACACGAATAATAATTATTTCAGTTCAATAGAGAAATACTCCTAACATTTCTTCATAATAGACATTTTTTCAATATATAATTAAGTTATAAGTCAGAATTGGTTCAGTTACTGATGTTGAAGATGGGATATTCTCTTGCACATAATTAATATATATTGAAAGCTTCGATACAGCATCTGCATCGAAAAAGAACAAGTATACATTTTATTAGAAGTGGATTGCTATCATTCCGGCATAATTGTTGGCAATTTTTTCAGTGATGATCAATTTATTTGAAAAATATACTATATTACTCTTAATTATTGTATACACATAACGTATGAAACGTGTAGACCATTGTAATTCTAGTCAGTATTTGTGATTCGCGCTATAAAACCACTAGTGCATCAAATTTTGTATGTATCACGCGCGTAAAATGCTTTTATGGCCTTCGGCGTGTGCGAAAAATATTTTTAAAAATTATATGGCCCTTCTACGCCTTCCTTCGTATGAAAGAAACAACTTCCAATATTCAAAATTACTTTGACATACCTTGGTATTATATTCAATTTATTTCATTTTATTTTTTATATGAAACTTCATAGCAAAACATTCATTCATTGTAACATTTTTGCACTTGTTTCACGACATACTTTTCTCAGTTCTGTTCTCATTTCTGAAGGTGAAAACAAAAAATTACTGCTTGTTGATTGCTGCTCATAGGGTCCCGTTAAAAGGGATTTGTGAATTCACCGAAGAAATATCATGTACCGGGTGGCAACGGAAGTATTGCCTACGGAATATCTCAGTTATTGTATGAGATCGGCTTGTGAAATTTGGAGCATCGATATTATGACATAAGAGCATATTGACATGTCGACATGTCCGGTCTGACCGGAAGTAACATCAACTTTCTTATTTTAAATGGCAACCCTATTTTTTTTCTTTTCACGTTATTCAGCATTCAATTCCCTTTCTAATGACATATCACAAGTTGGTATGTAACCAGAAACTAGATCAGAAAAAATTATTATTGAAATTCACTGAGTAGTCCGTGGAAGCAAAATGAAAGCAAAAAATTGAAAAGTTGGCTATGAAAACCATACGTCACTTGATAACAGTTGCTACTACTGTGATATTTTATTTTCATTCGCCAGCGTTATAAAAAGCCGTAACAAAAGATTGGAGAAATTTGGAAAAAAACAATACTCTATAGGTCCATAATTCAAATAGGAACCTGCAACTTTTTCTTGCCTGTACTATAAAGCATAACCAGTCCTTTCTAATGATATAATAGAAAGTAATTTTTTGAAATGAAATATCAAAAAATACAATTATTATTCTTCGTGAATAACGGGGCATTTTTTGTATATTCTACTAACTGATTTCAATTTCCAAACCCTTTTAAATGGCAGAATCAAAAACACTACTTCGAAGGTCAAAATTATATGGATAGCAGCGTTCGTGACAGCTCTCGTTTCTATTTTGTTTCATTCCAAAATACATCTTAATCAGCCTACTTGTTAATATTTTGGTTCGAATGATTATTGCAATGGAATTATTATTCTGAATAGCACAAACATCGTCCATAGATATTAGAATATCTATGGATGATGGCACAGTCCAAGTACGTATATGCAACTGATATAGTCCTATTCAAGTTTTAGAACCTATAGGATATTGTTTATCAATCCACATTATTTTCAATTTTATTTTTGCGTATGCCGATAATCTGTTTTGTTATTTGAAGAATCATAATTAGATTTTTCGGTATCTCATTTCAAAAAATTACTTTCAATTTTATCAGTAGAAAGGAATGGTTATGCTGAATAGTACAGGCAAGAAAAAGTTGCATGTTCCTATTCAAGTTATGGACCTATAGAGTATTGTTTTTTTCCCAATTTCTCCAATCTTTTTTTGAAAAGGCTTTTTATAACGTTGACGAATGAAAATAAAATGTCACAGTAGCAGCAACTGTTATCAAGTGACGTAGGGTTTCCATAGCCAACATTTCAATTTTTGGCTTTCATTTTGCTTCCACGGCCTACTCAGTGAAGTAATAATAATTTTTTCTGATCTAGTTTCTGGTTATCAACCAATTCCGTAGCCACCCGGTATATATAATATTGACTCAACGGATAAATTCCGGCGGAACACGTGTCGTCCTTTTAAACGGAATATCTGTTTGTTTATGTATATTCGTATCGTTTTCTCAAGCTGCTCGGTAAATTATGCAATGCAACGGAACGGTACCCGGACTCCGCGGTTCCAATTAGTACATTGCAACAATTCTTCTTCAAACATTTGAGTTTACAGCTGTAGATATATATTAATTTATGTAATGTTGGTTCAGGCTCTTACAGAAGCACGGAAACATATTTCGTGAATAATTACAGAACGAGTGATTGTGATAGAGGATTAAAAATGTTCAACATCGCGTAGACTCTCGGGCTATTTAAAAAATTATACATTACTTTTTATAGAGACTTTAAATCAATATTTTATTTCCTTAAATGAAATAGTAAAATCGACAACTACTTCCCTGGCTAATACTACGACGGACATTGAATTACATCTGACAGATATTTGTGCAACGTTCTTCCAAGATGACTCAGTTGCAATTGCTTATTGTAATTATTCATAAAATTATCCTTCAGAGAAGGGTACTTCGATATTGATAAATTCATATGATATTTTCAGTAATTTTTTGTAGACTTTCATAGAAGTTGACCATGCATTGTATACAAGTTTTCGAGTAAACTTCCTGGTGACTTCAGTTATACTCACATTAAAATTGTTTGTTACTTTTGTTACTTTTGTAAGTGAACAGAGAGGAAGATGCCATCCTCTAGGAAACTTGCTGGCAGTTAACTGTAAGGTAAATAGCGTGAGATATTATGAGTATGAAAATAATATAATTGTTGTTCGTATCAACCAACGAGAAAAGCAATAAAATCAACCCAATCAACGAGAATTTATTCCAATTTTCTTCGCTAATTTCGCTTTCACTGGACTTGAAAATAATACAGTCCTGATATTCGTATCGAGTTCATTTCTCGTGTAGAAACAAACCCATTATTCCTTATAGGAGAGCTAGTTATCGGAGATAGGCTTTCTTATACGTATCGTCTCATTTAACACCACCAAGAACCATAATGGCATGAATAAAGTGCGCGTGCATACACATTATCCTGGCAAATGTGTTCTCGAAGGCGGATTTCTGATTATGGAATTACTTCACGGTTGGTTTATACTTCGATATTCCTATGGAGATTGTTTGAATTAACAGTCTGATCGGCTATCAATGTAACCGTATAACATGTTATGTTTTAACACCCCCTATATAGGAATATACAATGATAAATTATTGATAACTGTAGCTGTATTCGAACAGATAATGATGAAAGAAGAACACGAAGAAGAAATGCATAAAGAAAAAAGTAATTAAATTATTCCAACAAAGTGTCCACCAGAGAGAAATTAGTAATCCAAAAAACGCAGGAGTTCTTATGGACACCATTCAGTCTCCAAGCTTGGTCCATTAAATGGATATCCATTTGATGTTTATTTTCTATATACAGTGTGACCCACTAAAAAAATAAAAAAATGTAAAAGGGCAATTTTCCTGAAATTCCATTAACATATTTTTCAAATTTTATTATCTCATTATTTTCTTATTTATGAATAAATTTCGATGAAACTTCTACCAACGATATATCAAGACCTCCTGAGTACAGTGGTGTATTCCGAATTTTGATAAAACTTCTGAAATCGAATTGGTGGGTTGATTAAACGGCATATTTTAAAAATTTCATTCTCTTATAACTTTTTTATTAATTGACGCATATCAACAATCACACCGCGAATCCAGTGGTGTAGTCAGATGATTTTTCAGATTTTTGACCTTGAAAAATCGGATTAGTTGGCCCTGGAAATGGAGATTTATTCCTGAGATTTGGTGTCCTTATAGTAGACTTTTTGAATGTCTACCTAATAAAAAAAATCATTCCAATCGGTTGGAAAACGTAGATTTTATAAGGGTGCTCCGGTCTTAATAGGGTCACACTGTAGATTATGACGACTTTCATCGATATGTCAATTTCGAAGAAAGAACCTTATTTGGAAATTAGCAATATACTGATTGTTACTTTCATGAAAAATATATAAATCGGCCTGTTCCAAATTAAGTCGGTACCATTGCCAACTCTGTTATTATGGACGCTAAGAATTTGGTTCAATTGTCAAACATAGCAGTAGCATTTTTTATGGCCATCCCGATTCTGAAGACCAAAAAAAATTGACAGTCGCGTTCTCAAAATATTTCAAAAAATTATATTTTTTTAAATACACCATAGAACATCATGTATTTCGAATCATGATCACATTCTCAACAAAAAATATCACTTTTCTAGCTGAAGTTTAAAATAATAAAGTTATATTTTAGAAAAAACAACCCTCGATTTCTATTTTTGGAGAGTTATCTGAATCTGTAGTAACCTGGTATATCGCAACGAAATTGGGAAGGCTCAAATAGGAGATAAAAACCTACTTTTTCATGAGAAAATTCCAGCAAAAAGTTTCAAAATGGCAGCTGATCGCCATCTTCAATAATTTTTTAAAATAGAACACCCGGTATATCATTGCATGATCGGTTAGGGACGATCATAAGGAATCCAACAACATCAAGTTTGATGCTATTATCTCCTATGGAGATATCGCCTATTATTTTCTCCATAAGCCGAATCAGTGTGACAGAGAATTTATTGACCCGCCAGAAAAAGTTCGACAAAACACATTTTAGGTACTCAAATACTCGCATATTATGTTTACATGAGAAGGTAGGAGTCTTCAGAAACGATATGAACTTTTCCGATCATTTTTAGCAGAGTTATAACCAATCAAATATTCGGCTCCGCCAAAACTTTTAGAGGCGGGAAAAAATTGCTCCACCCCTGGAATTTCGGTAAACAAATTTTTTTCGTGTTTATCATGGTTCCAACAGCTAGCATACCAAGTTTGGTAGTGCTGCAATCGATCCTCGTCTCAAAAACCAATCATACTGGATTATAGTAAGTAGTCTGAAAGTTCGGGTGTTACGACATCTAATGGTTGTAGGGAGATCCCACATTTAAAGTGCATTTCATGGAACATTCAATGTATCTGTGTTTCATTATGTTGCAGACCAAAATGTTTTGTTTTCTGGGTTGAATACCAATTTGTAGTTATATGCAGCCGAAATCTTGTTTGCCGCTCCAGAATGAGTCCTTTTAGAATTCTCATCAACTTGAACTACTTCTCCCACGATATGTAACCCGGCAATATCATTACCAACGAGAGAACAACTATTTTGAACTCGAAGTCATCGTTATAGTTTCTCATGGTATTTTATAATGGATATTTTTCGAAATATTGCTTTATATGATGCACCAATTTAAAACTCGAATTCATCATTCAACGAAGGAAACTGACAGGACATCCATCAAAATAAAATCACGTTACTGAAAAGTATTCTTCACAACAACATGAAATGGAACTTGAAAACGGGCGGCGATGTGACCATCAATAATGTATCAAGGCCATCTGAGAATTCTGAGATCTTATGGAAGATGGATTGCATCAGATGCGTAATCTTGACATTGGTGTGCGGACATTCACACCCACTTGATAAATAAACGATATCGATACGGTCAGTATGGGTTGTGGCTGATTTCCTCGACAAGAAAATAGGCAAACGCTTCTAACTCAATCAAGTACTCAGTAATCAATTTAGTTTAACATCAAACACAATAGTTATTTATGCAACAAGTGCAAAAAGTAAGAGTTTATTGCATTCGACGTGAAATTGTTGGACAACACCTACGAGTTGCATACAACATTTTTTCTACGTTCATGCAAAAAGCAAAAAATTATTTATTAAGGTACGGCCACAGGTGTTGGAAAATGAAAAGCGCAACTTAAATAATTAAGTATTACTGTCATTTTGCATCGGAACAGATCACTTTCATCTATTTTCCATTAATAATACTCATTTCAAAACTTTCAATTCTGTAATTTTTGACTTGCGTTTCTATAACCACAGTTGCATTATAAAAATCAAAATCATAGTATCCGTGAGCGCGTATGTTATCACTGTAGACGGTAGAACAAAGCGGATTCGTTTTCATTATGGAGTTTTTCTCGGTTTGTTTAACTCTGGCTGCCAACATTAATACAAAATAATATAAAATATGTAACTGTTTAAAACGTATTGCCAATCTCACAGAATATCTGCTGAATATGTAGTGGGTTTGAACATCTATGTTTGTCATGATGACAGCACGTTGAAGTTGAATGACAGATGAGTGCAATAAAGAACTTCTTTTTCCACCGAATATAGTTCAATAAAGTTTTGCTTTTTGCATGAATGTAGAAAAAAATAATTTACGGGTCACTTGGATTTATTTCGATATACCTATTCAATCAAATTCATCAAACACAAATACAATTAAAAGGTTAGAAATTTGTTTTACCAATATGACAAAAAATACACTAATGGATACTACAGTTGAAATACTATTCTGACCGATTTTGGTTTCAGACTCAAAATTGTAAAAATCATTATTGGCGTAATAGTATAGGATGTAACAAAAGTGTTATAAACGTCCTTTTGTTAAAACAAATATTTAATAAAGGAGTTTTTAGAAGAGTTTATCAACGAGTTTATCAACGAGTTTATCAACGCATTTTATACCGTTCTTTTTCTACGAGCCCATATTAAAACAACAAACCTGTATTTTTTCAAGTTGATTTTTCTTCTCTTAGGTTGTAATGACTGATTCGGATGACAGACCAAGACCTTTTTATAATTGATTTTGAAGTAACTTCCCGATGAGCTGTTTTACTAATAATAATAATAATAATGTGAATTTTTGGATCTCACAAATGGCTTCAACGATTTGGATCAAATTTTGAATTTAAATAAGTATTTGCTTCTCGAAATCATTATGAGTCGTATTTTCTGAAAAAGCGATTTTACTTATAATATAAATTATTAATAATGATGATGAAATTAAATTTTTGAACCCGGAAACGCTCTAACGATTTGGATCAAATTTTGTATAAAGATTCATATAAGGTTTTGATTTTCAAGTTCATCCATATAGGCGTCTTCACTGAAAAAATGCGATTTCACTAATTATAATAATAATAATGATGTGAATTTTCAAATTCTATTTTCACCTACCTCCAAACATCTAAATAATATGAAATTTTACACACATATCAAAGACAGATGACATTACCAGAATTTCAACTTTCACCCTCTACCAATCCTACAAATAATCTAAAATTGGGCACACATTTCTAGAACCAACGACAATAAAAGAATTTCAAAATTATAATGTGTAATAATAATAATAAATAATACACTTACCTAGGGGTGGAACAGCGTCTCTCTCTCTCTCTCTTTCTCTCTCTTATTATGAATACCAGTCAAATGCCAGGTTACTTCATCTACTTTTTCACAGGTTTCCGATTCTTCAAAATTGAAAAGTTTTCTCATAATAGGCAATATACGTCGAGAAGTCGTTCGTAATCGTAAAGTAAATATCCCAACTCCATGTGGAGGATCACTTTAAAAGCGACACATGAATAATATCAGTCGGTATTGTAGATAGAACGAATGGCATTTAAACTCATGGTTATCATAACGCTTATTAGTTACCACATTCCTTCCAAGAAGTTACTCCAATTTATTACTTTATCTCGAGAAAACATTTATAGTTGTCTATTTTTCAATATTAGGACCAGAATATGGTCCTAATTGTTATTACTGGAGGTAATATAAATCACACCCTTGTCCTAATTAGGTTTTTCAAGAGGTAATTTGTCTTACTATGGTTATGCAATTAACGTCTTTTTTTTCTTTCGGAGATATCTGCGCCTGTATGACGTGCCACAAATTTTTACTGAGAAAAAGAAGCGAAACAAACTCCAGATGTTAAACTTGATATATTAATATTTTTCTGCTACGTTATTCATCAATGGTATATTGAAACTGTTTCATAGTTGCGGTCTGAGATGCACATCTAGATATGCCAAGTATCAAAATAGCTAATGATTATTTTTTTATTTTCGGTTTCACCGAAAGATATACACGGTGTCCAAGAATAGAGAGGACAAACTCCGATATCAGATTCCTCACTTCAATTTAAGGCTGGAAGTACGTATAAACATATTATTCATGAAATAGAAGCTACTCAAAACACCAAAACTACATCACTTTCACTCGACGCGCGTTTCGACAACAAAGTTAGCATGTTTATACCAATGTCCCCATAAGAATCCCACACCATTATCAAGAGGATACTAGAAGAAGACATCCAGCTTCAAAAAAGGAGTGACCTTCCCATACAAGCGATATTGGAACTACTGCAGTGCTACCTGAATAACTCGTACTTACAAGAAAAGGTCCGTTTCTTGTCCCAAGTTAATGGACTGCCGATGGGATCTTCTCTTTCTCCAGTAATCGCCAACATATATATGGAGTGGTTCGAGAATTGGCTATCAGAGAGGCAGAATACAAACCAAAACTATGGCTAAGATACGTGGACGACACATTCATCATGTGGAACCACGGAGATGAACACCTTGAGAATTTCTTCTCAAGAATGAATAACATCAGGAATCCAATCAAGTTCACGATGGAAAAGGAAACTAACAGTACCTTGTCTTTTCTCGATGTGAAAGCTGAAAAAACGACACTGCTATCCTCACCTCTGTTTACAGGAAGAAGAAGACACTGGACAGTACCTCAACTACGGCTCCAATCACCCGAATGCCACGAAGAGGGGCATTGTAAGAACGTTGATGGAGAGAGCAAAGTGCATTTGCAACAACCACATCAAAAAAGACCTACGCCAAAACGTATACTCCGAGAAACTCATAGGGGAAGTTCAGAAACAACTAAAAAGGACCAAGACGGTCGAAGAACGACCACAAAACCCCGTTCTTGTCCTTCCCTACATCAGGAGTATCTCCGAAAAGATCAAAAGGATCGGAAACAAATACAACATCAAGAGTTGCTTTCAATCCGGCAGTACTTTACAAAGCTTCCTCACCAAAACGAAACCAGAGAACAAAACATAATCCAGCAAAAATTGTATTTACGAGGTCCCATGTGAATGTGGAGATTCCTATATCAGAAAGACCAAGCGGCCATTATCTGTAAGAATAGCTGAACACAAAAAGTGGACTCAAGGGGGGGAAACATCTAAATCGGGAATTGCCGACCACGCATGGACAGAGCACCATCAAATTATTTGGGACGAGGCTAATGTTGTTCATAGAGAAGAATACTGGTTCAAGCGCAAATTTATTGAAACCGCCTATATGAAAGTCAATGGTGCCTTCAGTCAACCGAGCGTGGAAATTAAAAACGTATGGAGACCGCTAATGAACGGTTTTGGAGGGAGAATTTGCGCGAAAGCACGCGCGCCACAAGACCGCGCGTAATTACAACGTAATTACCGTAATTACCGGCGGACCCATAAAACATCGTGTAGATTCTAAATTTGTCAATATTCACCTGAAGACGATTGCAGATTCAAGCAATTGAAACCTAGTGAAATAATTGAAAGAAGTAGAAATCTTCCAACCATTAAGACGATGGAAGTCCGAAGTACAAGTAATAAAGTTAGCATCCTCAAGAGCTATAACCTTAGGTTAGGTTTAAATGTGAGTGAGCCCATATCAGGCTCTCCACTGCGGCCAATGGCCTATTGTGGCTCAGCTATTAGCTATAAGCTTACTACGGATGAGCATACTAACTTTATATCGAAACGCGCGTCGAGTGGAAGTGACGTAGTTTTGGTGTTTTGTTAAGCATATTCTCGAAGCCTAACTTTTTTAAATAAAATGGCACTTCAAGATTTTGATGCAATTAATTGAAGCGTTTTTACCCTCAAATAGGGGCTTATCGTAGATGGTCACCCTCAATCGTCAGTCTCCAACTTTCACGGCACTGGAATAATATAGATTTTTTCTCCTTTTTTTCGTTTCTCAATATTTTTCAAAGAAAAAAGTAATAGGTTCCATTAATTTGGAACATTTGGTTATATTGCACCACGATTATATAGGTTTAAAAAATGCGAGTGAGCCCATATCAGGCCCTCCACTGCGGCCAATGGCCTATTGTGGCTACGATTATATAACTCCATCTAGAATACCCTGAAACAAATAAACTATCTTAATTTATTCAAGAAAAATGTCAAACAATGGCTTTTAGATATTTGTAAGGAGTCTGTTGATGATTTTGTATAATCCCTTTTGAATTGATTTCAAAATTAAATATTGTTTTTGCAAATATAAATAATTTCTGTCAATATATTTATTAATTATATATTTATATTATTTTGCGTGCCGATATATTCATTTTTGATCAAACACAATATATTTACAATTCAAGTGTTACTAATTTACAAAAACGTGAATATATATATATAAATTTGATCTATTTTATGTCGTCAAGAGATGGCGCAATCGACGCGATTTGTGACACGTTCGAGCATATGGCAACATGGGAACGAAGCAAAGTCATTAGTACAGAAATTGCCGAATAGATGACGGCAGTATAATATTTCAGATTGGGTCACACATACGGTCACTGAATTTAGAAGGCCGTGCCGTTCAATTAAGTGCCGAATTGTAAAGAAGAAAACTACACAATTACAAAACTGCCTGTGCTACTGCTATCTGTTAGCCACTTTATGTACTAATGACTGCCTAGTTGCCATGTTGCCACATGCTCGAGCTTGGGCAAATCGCGTCGGTGGCGCCATCTCTTGGCGACCTAAAATAGATCGAATTTATAAATATCCCGGGAATTAAAGTTTTTAAATATTTGTAATGCTTGGAAAGTAAATATATTGTGTTTTATCGAAAATAAATATATCGGAAAGCAAAATGAAAATATTTGCTAAAACTAATAAATATACTGATACAAAATTAAATATATTTGCAAAAACACTTTTTACCCGAACGGCGCCTCATAGTACTCAGTGCTTCAATGATAAAGTGAAATGATGAAGAAAGGCACGTATTAAATGGTAGTTATTCATTTAGGAAATGGAAAGAATTGGTATTACAATTGAATAACTTAATAATAATAATATAATTCATTTCTACAGCAGAACTTAATTTAGACAGTAGTTGGTTAATGAATTTTTTGGAGCCAAACATAAATAAATTAGGGTAATTACAGTGATACGAAACAATATAAAATAGTAAAAGTTCAAGACATAAAAATTTAACTATAATTAACATAATCCAGTACAATTGGGTTTTGAGACGAGGATCGATTATAGCACCAACAAACTTGGTATGCTAGTAGTTGGAACCATACCAAACAAGAAAAAAAATGTTTACCAAAATTCCAGGGGTTCAACAATTTTTTTCCCGTTTAAAAATAAATAAATCGATTTTTTCTGTGATCTGGGAAGTATACGGTTTATCAATAAAAAAATTCAATTCAATTCAATTGAACGCCCACATCAAATCTCAGGATCACGTTTACCCGCCACTGCAAGTTCTTGTGTGTCATAACTCTGCTGTTTGCGGAGGATCTGAAAATCGTGAATAATCCAATATGACGGAAGAGTTTTGTGATTATGGTCCGATTCGATTCTCTATTAGTGTATGGGGGTTTTTGAGGTCGAATATTATGAATTTCTTGTCTAAATTGATAAATTCAATATAACGGCTCCAATATTGCGGATGAGTTTTGGCGGCTCCAAAATACATACCAAAATTGGTATGTGGGGATTTTTGAGGTTGGATTTACTGAATTTTTTTGTCAAAATGTATGATTTAAATATGGCGGCTTCAATATGGCGGACGAGTTTGGTCATTTTGATCCGATTCGATTCAAATTTAGTTTGTAGGGGTTTTAGAGGTCGAGGATTATGAATGTTTGGTAAAAATGTATAATATTGCGTCTTCGGGTTCAAAAATAAGTGTACACTAGTGTGGACTTTATTATTCAAACTTCACTTGACAACAATGTAATACAATACTAACGTCACTGTCAGAACTGATACCAAAATACTTGTATCCAAGGTAACTTAACTTCATCTTACAAATGCATTGCTTTTATATATAAATAAAGTTCTAGAAAAATTAAGAAATCAATAGACCACAATAAAAATGTTCGACGATTGATCCAGAACTAAAGTTAGTGCTTCTAGATTTTTCCATCTAATTCATCGAACGATCTCGAACAATTCGAGAAGTCTTTATCAACTTTCAGGTCTGTAACAATAAATTCAATATGTTGGCTTCAAGATGGCGGACAAATTCTGTAATTATGGCCTGACTCTCTTCAAAATTGGTATGTAGGATTATTTGGGATAAAAGATCATGGATGTTTTGCTAAAATTCCCAAATTGAAGATGGCTGCTTCAGGATGGCTGACGAGCAAATATTTAGTTGGCCTCATTAGACCGTCAGCTAGTGACAGATTTAGGTGCCCCATTTTCGCATACAAGCCTCTAATAGGGTTGAAAAGTATATCGATTTGGAGATACAAAGGCGTTTGAAAAAAATAATCAATGCCCTGTATCTCAGAAAAGAAGCAACTCCGAACATATGTTCATAAAAACTTTTTTCTCAAAACGACTTAACGAATCACCTTCTGTAGTTTCGTACCGTAAATAAAAACACGAGGGAAACAAATAAGCACTGTTCTGAAAAATCGAATTCTCGGTATGTTATCCCCAGGAGCCACTCGTAAAAATATCTTCATTTTACTCCAAATCGATATACTTTTCAACCCTATTCGAGGCTTGTATGCGAAAATGGGGCACCTAAATCTGTCACTAGCTGACGGTCTACATCCTCATTCAAGAGCTAGATAGCAAAACTTACAGGAAACAGGCCTTGTAATAACCATTCTTCATCAGAAAACTGTATTAATGCGTACTAACTAAAAAACAGAAAAATAAAAATATGAATAAAATAATAATTTATGTATCAAGTGAGTGAAGTGATACTTTTTTTTACGAGTAGGAAATGTTGACGCACGACGCCGTAGGCATTCCTACGAGTAAAATAAAACAATTTACTCACGAGTTTCATATACAGTATTTTTTCTACAACTGTCAAAAAAAATAACCATTTCATATTTTTTTGCAAATATGAAATGAATTATGCATATTTTTATTAATTCATTATTCCAACAAAGTTCGAAGAGTATGCCGGAAAGTTGAGTTTCAAACAAATGAAACGAATAATTTCGACAGAGTCGAAATCCCTTTCTCTTCAAACTATCCCGTTAAATGGAAAATTTGAAGCGAATATTAAAATAACATATTTCATCGAGGTCAATATTATTATCATTAATGTTGACTCGACTTTCGAATAACTAGTCCATTGAAGTAACTTTTCATTTTCTTAGATTTGTATTCAAAATAAATAAACAATCCTCATGAAGCAACGAATACCTTTATTTTCTTTCTTTGAACTACGTCAAGGAAATCTGTTGTTATGGCACAGATTTGACAGTACAGTTGACTATCACCTGTTAGGTATTCTGGTCTCAGGTGATGAATGCGAGCTCTAATTCAAAAAGTCATTGAAGATCCTGCTATTCATTCTGCATTTGCTACAACATGAAACTGTGACGATCCTTCCTCCAAAAGATTTTGTACTGAAGAAGCGATAGGTTGTAATTCCTCACCATCAAGGCATTCAAAAATATCGACTGAATTATTCTCCTGCACTATCCACGATTTTCTCCGTTCAATCTTCATCACTTTTCATTTCTACTTAAATTAAATTTCTAGTTATCAAGAATTCGTTATCTCGATAGTTACCCCATTTCACAAATTTCATTAATTATTGTTGCCAAACAGCCATAGCTACCTTGGATTACCTAGTGTAGATTAGGTCCAATAGTTCCAATAGTCCATATGCTATTATTTTGAATATATTCGCCGCGATAGTTTGGAATTTTGATAATAGTAAGAATGCTAAGAATTTTATTGGTGAAACATTCATATATCAGATATTTATGGGCTAAATTTGGAGTCGATTTGAAAGTTTATGTCTGTCATGATGACAGAACGCTATAGTAGAATGACAGATGAGTGCAATAAAGAGACAGTTTTTCCACCAAATATAGTTCAATAAAGTTTTGTTTTTTGCATGAACGTAGAAAAAAGTTTTTTTATTAATATTTGTAATGATGCTCCAATGATAATAACAGCAAAGTGGCTGAATAATACAGAATGATATTGGTTCGACAATATATTTCCTTGCTTAACAACCAATCAGTGGATTTCAAATTCTGATGCAGCCAATAGAATCGGAACTACAGTGAAAATATAGCTTGTCGCTGTATTTTCACGGTGATAAACCTGCTTAGTTTCTGTTTTACTATCTGTCAAGTGAAAATAATGATTTAAATTATGAACGTCAAATTTATGTGTTTTGACTAGTTATCTTTATTTATCAATATGAGCGACCGTTGGAGACAAATGTCCATTGGTATTATATATGAGGCCGTGGAAAAGAGTATTCCGTTGAATACGGATAGAAGTAAAGCATCAATTACCAGGTGACATGATTTTTCTTTATTTCAAATCGATAAATTGTCGTCCTAAATATAATTCGTGGTATGATTAAAAACCTATAATTTTTTGGAATATCAATAATTCATTGGCAATCCCAATGCAAGAAAATACAACTCGTCCTGCGGACTCGTATTTTCAGCTTTGGGATTGCAATTCATTAATATTCCAAAAAATTATCGGTCATATTCATACCACTTATTATATTACCCCTGATAATTATTATTGTTCAGTTTCATTTTTGTTTTTGCAAAACCATCCAAATCCATGAATAAAACATGATATTCCGGCTTTATCACTATCAATTCCTCACCAAAGGCAACAACTCATTTCTACAGCCTGATGTTTAAGGATACTCTTTGAATTAATACAGCCTCTGTTAAACGCATCAACGTGAGAGCTTTCAGCATAATTTTGCATTCGAGATTACAATATGCAATCCCGAACTTTTGATCTTTTTGCGTGTATCAAGAGTTGGAGGTACGCCAGTTTTTGTTGTCAGCCGTTTCGTTATTGTATGGTACACAAAGATTATATACTCTGGTATTAATAGACATGCTAATTGTGATTATACGTTGTAGGATGATACGGTGATTAAAATTTTAAGACGATTGAGCATATGAAAGTTTTGAATGTATACAGGGGCGTTTTATCCATAAGGCTGATTAGGCTAAAGCCTCAGGCGCAGCAGATTTCAGGGGCGCAAACAGATATTAGAAAAAAGCCAAACGTTGGCAGCGCTGGAAACGAAATCGTTTATTGGCGCCGATTAATTTTTAGCCTCAGGCGCCTGTAACCCTTAAAACATCCCTGAATGTATAAAATCTAATTATATTGATAAACCATACATCATAGAATAAAATGAAAGCAACTAAAATGGCGGAATTTTCTTCATTCACCAATCTCATAGACATTATACTGAATCTGTTTACACTGCTTTTCTCATCATCTGGTGGTTCCGTATCAATTTTCTGCGTGCGTCCTGCTATGTGACTATTCTGCTCTATTAAGAAGGGGTTTAACTTCTGAAAAAGGTCAAAGTAAATCTGCGGAATAAAGGACGAGGTAAGAATTCCAAGTGATGGAGGCGGAGCCTCAAAATAAAAAAAAATCTAAAAGTGTCTCACTTCAACTCATTCCGAAACGTCAACAATTTTCAAAAAAAGAGAAGTATTCTTTGTTAATTCGATCTCATTTTTTCAGATAGGCAAATTCAGTGTAGGGTACGTTACTGACAAAAATTAATTTCTTTCAAGACAGCAGTCTTGTGAACGCAGTAACTTATCGGGCAAATTAATTAATTTGTCCTTCTACACTTGTACAGATTTCTTTGGATTAAAAATTTTTTCATTTTCAGATTGTGGAAGGTCATATACCCAAAAAATCATGTCAAGAATCGGAATTCCTCTACAAAATCAAACTTTCAATCAATACACATAGTAAGTTTAACCTTGATCGCTTCGAAGCTGTCTAAATACTCAAAACGCTCGCCGCTTTTTACCACCTCGGCCGACTTGATTTGATTACGTTGTCCAGTATTCTCTAAAAGGAAGAACTCAAATATGGGTAATAAAAATAAAAATTCTTGTTTTCTTCATTGAGATCGATATTTCGTATATTGATTGATATGAAAATATGTGTGCTTCAAGCAAACATCATAATTGAAAAATACGATCAAAAAATCGTGTTCTAGACATGTAAATAGTAACGCTGCAAAAACCATTCAAATTATGAGAAAAACATCCTACGGGTCTTCATTAGAGATATTTATGGAAAATATCTATGAAAAAGTCGTAAATCTCGTGCGACAGTCGTCAATCTCGTGCACGAGTGTTTACATGATCGTGGCATACATTATTTTTTCTACGACCAATACAAAATTAAAACAAAACTTTATTCAATCTAGTTACGTTCAAACTTTACTTCAACATGAATTTCAATACGGACATTGTGTCCATAAAGAAAATTTGAGTTTCTTCGAAAGTTCTTGAATATAAAAAAAAAATCTTTTTTAAATCTCGATCCATAATTATCTTTATATTTTGAAACATATATACTTAATGAAAATCCATTTTATAAGGAGTAGAAAAAATGTTACCCCTGAATCGCCTATATTTTTTTGAAGGATGCTAAGAAAGAGATGATCGGCTTTTTTCCAAAGTGACGGCAAATGGATCTGAGGACTGAACTTGACGGGTCAGTCTCGATGGGACCGCTAACGGTGGAACGATTGATGATATTTCGGGAGAGCATCGTCCATGAAAATATCTATAAAACAGAGACAGATCGGCAACCTGTCTGAGATGTTCCAGGAAGTGAGCGAGCTTGTGAACGGAGTATCACCGACGAGACGAGTGGCTCTAAAAGTTTCAATGTGTGTTTGGGTGCTTCACTCCATATATGGAAACCCAAGACTGGTCGGATTTGTGCCTTATAAATCATAATGAGTTGACGGAAAGTGAAATAATTTTTGGCACGAAATAGAGCATTGTTCATTCAAACGACATCATGTATACAACGGTTCATCAAAAATCGTCTAATATTACAAAATGCCAAAATATTAGGTTACCTGTGGTAATTTTGCTTTTGAACTGAAGAACAAGGAAATGATGTTAAATAATATCAAGTGATAAAAAAATCAAATTTTAATATTTAGTTAATTTATTAATGAAGTACATGTTTATTTGAAATATGGAGACATGTAAGAGAACAAAAATTATTAAAGAAAAACCCGAGACGAGATTCAGCCGAACTCCCTACGTGAATAGGGATAACTTCTGCCTTTCCATCTATTTTTTCTTATAATCAAAAGAACATGTTATTATGTGGAGTACTACGTTAACACATTATTTCAGACATACATACTAAATAAAATATCACACTTGAGAAAAAAACTAATATTATCCCAGGCAGAATTTTGACAAGCGGATAAATAAATAGGTAGGAAATGAGAGCGGTGGACGATATAAAGTTGGGTTTATACAGCCCCTAAAATAAATTAAACCGAGTGTTACTAGAGCTGAGTGAATTATAATAAATGAGAAGCTGCCAATCAAAATTTGGAATTATGTATTTCATCACTTTTTTTATTTTATGTGTGTATGATAATTCTTATGGTTTTCTTTTAAAATACAGTATTTTATTTCTTATTTTATTTACGTGCTGTATAAATCCTCCTTATAATGTCCACCGCTCTCATTTCCTACTTATTTATTTATCAGCTTGTCAAAATTTTATTTAGTCCTGGGTCGTCATTTTCATGGTGTGGAAAATGTTGAATATACCATTAGGTAATGAACTAGGGCCGATAACTGAATAATATTGGGTATATAAATTATCATATTCTATCTTTAAAATCATAAAGCAGACTCAGTAGACCAAAAACTATTTGTAGCCTTTTTTTGTATAATATTCATTCATTTCATTTTTGTTTCAGGCGCCATGTTTGTACCAGAAATCAAGAGCGTCCAATGAAATCCAAACAAGCCTATTGTAAACCTACTTTCAAAAATTATGTGGTCAACTGCCAGGGAAATCAAGTTTGCAAAGGAGTGAGGTATGTAAATAGATGATAGATAATCAGATAATTTTATTTTCCTTATTAATCCAGTACGATTGGGTTTTGAGACGAGTATCGATTGTAGCACCACCATACTTGGTATACTAGTTGTTGAAAGTATTATAATCACGAAAAAAATGTTTACCGAAATTCCAGGGGTGGAACATATTATTTTTTTTTTCGTTTAAAAATGAATAAATAGATTTTTGCTGTAATCTTGGAACGTATATGATTTATCGGAAAAACAACTCAACGCGGTGAAAGACAATTCAATTCAATTTGATTGGTCATAACTCTGCTTAAAATGATCAGAGAAAAAAAATAAAAAGTTCATATCGTTTCTGAAGACTCCTTCCTTCTCATGCAATCATGCAAATATAATATGTGTATTTGAGTACTTAAAATGTGTTTTGTCGCACTTCACGGAGATGTTTGCGGATGATCCGAAAATCTTGAACTAAAGCAGCAACCAATACCCTCGTTGGACTATACGCAACAATTTTAGGGTAGTGTGACAGGTTCCACTTATACATGCCAAAATAAATTTTGTTTTATTCATGCCTTATTTTCAACTTATCCATAAAACCGTCATTCTCTTCAGTAAATGTTGAAAATAATCGCTTATTCATATCCTGCATATATGTTTAATATAACACTATTGTGAAGTGCAAACCTCAAGCTTCAAATCACATAATTCATTTTTTATGTAGGATGTGTATGAGCGATTATTTTCTACATTTACAGTACTCTTTATTGTTCGAATAGCTAGGCTCCGGCTCTGATTCAAAATCTTCCCGTCTCGCCGTGGAGATTTCTTTATATAGCATTGTGAACTGGTTTCCCGAATAATCGGGAATTGTATTCGCGACTAGATGGCGCTCTCGAATGGTCTTGTCTAGATTGCTAGCGGCGAAGTTGAATGGTGACATCATCGACTATAAATAGCGGTGATTTGTGTGATGTTTACGGGCTCCGTCAGGACCGGCTTGAGTAGAATTACAGTATGAACAGGGCGTAAAAATTTAATTCACGCACAGTTGATTATTTTACACACAATGGATAATTTTACACGAAGTATCACTCTACACACTGTGCGTAATGTTTACACTATTCTTTTTCAGCATTCTAAATAGAAATGTCTTCTTTTATTTATAGATTAGTTTACGAAACTCACTACAAAGACGTGCTCACGACAAGGTCCGTCAACGAAATAACGCATTCTTGTTGTCCAGGATGGTCGCAGACCAATAATAGGAGCCATGGTTGTCACAAAGGTAATGATATCAACTCATTTCCCTTTATAATAAGCGAAATAGCAAGGCTATCATCAATTACTAATAAATATATTGCCATATTTTGTGTTTTTAACTCAAATTCATTGTTGAATCATGCATGTCCAGATGCAATAAATGGTTCACAGAATGGATGAGTGGAAGAATGGCTCAGCTAAATTACGCCGAGTGAATTGAAGAACAATTTTTATTATAATTTTTTTATCCAACAGGATTGTTCCAGTCCAGGCCCTGTCTCCGGAGCCCCGATACACTCGGAGGGCACGCTGGTGTCATTTACCCAAAGAGTCACTCCCCACGTCCGTAGGGTGAGTGATTACTGGGTCCGAGTCATGTGCCCTGGGCAGACGGAGTGAACCAAGGATCACGGCCTTCTGCATTCTACCGGCTAAGATTTCTGTCGCAACACGGCAAGCCGGTATGATTTTTTAATTGGAGACCAGCACCATTACAACAGAATGGTTTGGGTAGAGCCTGCGGGGTTCAAAGAGTAACTCTCGATATTTGGTCCGTTTTTCCTGCTCTTCTTGGACGATGTTCGTTTCGTCAGGAGCCGAAGACTCTATGACGAATATCGTCCTACTTTGATGGTCGAGGAGGACTACATCAGGCTCATTTGCTTGTATTTGCCTGAAGGTGGGGAATGAGTAGTTCCAATAGATTCGACACTAATCATTCTCCACAGCGGACCGCACCGGTGTCTTGTCAATACCGTACGAGTGTCTCAGATGGTAGTACAACACTCGTAGAACCGCATTATGCCTGTGGATATAGGCTGAGACTTCTTAAGGCTGAGACCTCAAGGAGACCCACGACACGCTCTGCATCTAGTGTCCGGGACCTCTATACCCATCACGGGACCAGGGCTGAAAACACCATCCTGGGAGGCCATTATGAATCCCTTGGTCTCCGACTTCAGCTCACTCGACCTGAGAAAAGCGAAGGTCAGATTTTTGGATAAGCCAAGGTCTTCGATGTTCTTGAAGAGCACCCCATGCGATGGCTTATCCTTATGCAGCTGCACTCCAGTCTCCGCAGCTTTAATATCAGCCTTTTGCTGAACGGGCTCAAACTCGGTGACAGAGTTTGGATTAACCCGTTCGAAGTCGAAAACGAGACCCAGTTCATCGGCTCCACGGGCTGCTGCCTTGAAAAGGAATGCTTCAATCCCTGTTTTCTCATGGTTACAGACCAAGCAGAAAAGGGGCTCTGAACTCCTGATAACTTTACAGGATCCATCCAGTACCATTCTGTTATGTAAACACTCAAAACTCCGAAGTATAAGGTATTCCAAAATACCACCAGAGCAGAAATACTATCAATAATCCGAATGTTTTAATGTTGAAACGAACTTCTGTTTCACCTCGGAATAAACTGGAGCTGAAGAGTTGTGCAGTATTTCACGTAGTTACTTTTGCATAGGTACATGGTATAACCAAGCTCTAGAGACAGCCGGACATATCTCCTAGAAAAGGCTATAATATTTTTAGCATGTGTTCTTCATCGTAATGATACCGGATTATTCCCAAGGGCGTCGATATGGGAAGGTAATGGGGGTAACTACCCCCCAAGAATAGTTATATACTAGTATTTTTGGTATTTCTAAATCTTCCTGCTGCAGCTTCTTTAAGTACCTACTCAATATTTGATTGACATTGGTCTAGTTTATACCGTGGGCCAAACCAAGCTGGTTAACTGATGTGACCAAGAAAACTCAACGTTACTGAAACTCATTGAATAGGAATTTGTTTGTTCCCAGAGTCATCAGGCATTCAGAGATTCAAGGAAAACGCCAATTGTTTTCTGCTTTCCATATTAATCATGTTCTCTGAACGTTCCATAATTTTCTGGTTTGTGGGAACTTAGAAAATTAACGTCATTTTTGTTTCCTACTTTCTGCCCAAAAGTTTTTTTTTGCAATTTTCAAAACTACCAACTACCAAATTTTCATTGGATATGACGTTAAATAACAAAATTATAAGATCAAACGAACTCACCTTAAGTGAAGTTCGATCTTAATAATTATATGAAATATCCTGTTCGAAGATGATCAAATGTAGTATCCCTCGTTTCCCGTGAGTGAACACGTATATTTTTGAAGCATCCGTGTCGCTTCAGGCCAACAAAACGCACCCATCTCTGTACCTTTGTGTCCATGGCTCTATACTAACCTAATTTTATTTTATTCATTCCTTTGTTTTGTGTTGATGTGAAAACATGGTCAAATTCGAACAAGTTTGCAATTGAATGAAGAAATGAAAAGAAGATACAGATCCAGTTCTACATCGCTGTCATTATTCTTCCGATGATTTTGACACATAAAATTATTATTTTTCCTATCCATTTGGATTATTCTAGTCGGGCCTTGTCTCCGAAGCTCCGATACATCCGGAGGGCGCGCTGGTGTCATTTAACCAGATAGTCACTCCCAACGTCCGCGGGGTGAGTGATTACTGGGTCCGAGAGTCATGTGTCCTGAGTAGACGGAGTGAACCAAGAATGACGGCCTTCTGCATTGGTCCGGCTAAGATTTCTGCCACATAACGGCAAGCCAGTATGATTTTGAGCGTGTCCATCATTAGGAACCTTATGATCAAAATCACCATTTTTACAAAATGGTTTGGGTAGAGCCTGCGGAGTTCAAAGACTAAATCTTGATATCCATTCCGTTTTTCCTCCTATCTTCGGACTATGTTCGTTTCGCCAGGAGCCGAAAACTTTGTAACGAATATCGTCCTACTTTGATGGTCGAGGAGGACTACATCAGGCTCATTTGCTTGTATTTGCCTGAGGGCGGGGAATGAGTAGTTCCAATAGATTCGGCACTTCTCATTCTCCACAACGGACTCAATATCCACTGGAGCATAAGGCACCGGTGTCTCGTCTATATCGTACGAGTGTCGTAGATAGTAGTACAACACTCGTAGAGCCGCGTTATGCCTCTGGATATAGGCCGAGACCACATAAGCTTGACACGCAGACAGCAAGTGCATTATAGTCTCAGGAGCCCCACGACACGCTCTGCATCTAGTGTCCGGGACCTCCATACACATCACGCGACTTCGGTAGACCAGGGTTGACAACACCATCCTGGCAGGCCATTATGAATGCCTCGGTCTCCGTACTTCAGCCCACTTGATCCAAGGAATGCGTAGGTCAAATTTTTGGATAAGCAAGGTCTTCAATGTTCTTAAAGATGACCCCTCATCCTCATGGAGTTACAGAAGGACCTCAGTCTCCGCAGCTTCAATGTGGGCTTTTTGCTGAACGGGCTCCAACTCATTGAAAGAGTTCGAGAGGCAAAACCCCATGCTGATAATTTAATGCCACCAAAATAATCTAAACAACATCTAAGAAGAGCAAAATATTTTTTTTGTTGTTATATTCATCAACCGGCTGCACCTTTACGAGCAACCCTCAGAAGTCTTTTAGGTGAGCATTGTGATACTAACGCTCAGACAACAAATTTCACCCTCGAAATTGGAATGTACACACACTTTAATCCCTTGTTGGCTCTTGTACTAGTTTTCACTGTGATGAATGAACCGTCATCTCAAATTCAACATTTTTTTTGCAGCCACTTGTAGCAAACCCTGCCTCAACGGTGGAAGATGTGTGAAACCAGAATTGTGTGCCTGCTTAAAAGGATTCTCAGGACAACAATGTGAAATTCCTTTTCATGCTCGTAAGTACCCATATCATTCTTGACTGTGAACTAAATCAATGACTAATAGTTAATAAATGGTTATTTAACGAACAAGTGTAAAAATAAGGGCGATTAACAACCGAGATAATTTAACGCGTGATCGGAGCGAGCACGTTAATGTTCGAGATTGTTAATCGCCATTTTAATTCACGAGTTTGTTACAAAACTTTTCCGTCGACATTAGTTTTCAAAAATAGAGATATCTTACTTTCAATGTTTATTTATTTAACGATACGATAAAAAACACTCACTTTTTCCTATTTGGATTATCTCTAATCAAAGACAGTTTGATTTTCCTTAGTGGTAATTTTATTTTATTTTTCCAAATAAAAAAAAATTGCTCTTGTATGGATTTGAACTATCGACCTCAGTGTCATCTCTCTCGTCTGTCAGGCAAACGTTGCCATTACGCGACGTGACTTTCCATGATTTCGACTGACAACTGGTCTATTGAAAATTTTCTAAAATTTTATTTCAGAATTGACAAATAAATAATGACAGATAGTATTAACAAATATAAAATGTACCTATTAGAGCAATGCATGTTGGGTTGCATATAAGCAAATCGTTCATTGATAGAAAATCATTCATTGACAGGGGTCATCAATCAACGATTTTGAGTGCGTTAAAATACAGCATAAATAAACGGTCGACGGAAATGGTTATTTAACGAACAAGTGTATTAATATGGGCGATTAACAATTGAGTGAGCGGAGCGAACGCGTTAATGTTCGAGATTGTTAATCGCCATTTTAATTCACGAATTCGTTACAAAACTTTTCCGTTGACCGTAATTTTCAAAAAATAAAAAATTAGTTCCATTTGGGTTTTGAACCCTCGACATCAGAGCAATCACCTCAAGACTCACACCAGCATTTTACCAGCCGGCTGCGAGACTACATACTAAAGTATCTGACAACTGGTATATTGAATGTTTTCGGAATATTTTTTTTACAGAACTTTACCTTCAACCGTACTTTTCAAAAATAAAAATATCTTACTTTTAATTTTCAGTTTTATTATTATAAATATTAATATTAGAAATTGTACAACCATTGAAACTTAATGAATTTTGAGAAAATACAACAATGAAATAAATAATGACAGATAGTGATAGTACTAACACAGCTACTTGATTTAAAAATAAATGTATTAGCGGATAAGTATATGGTTGCCTACGCCACAGGCCACTAATAAGTATAATATGTATTGGAGCAATGTACGTTGGGTTGCATATAAGTAAATCGTTGATTAATATAAAATCATTCATTAACAGGGGTCATAATTCAACGATTTTGAGTGTGTTAAAATACAGCATAAATGAACGGTCGACGGAAAAGTGAATAAACGCACTATTTCAGAGATATTCTATTAATAATCCCGGAATTTTCAATTTCGAACATTTTCACAATCTATGAATATAAAAAATTATGTACCTAATTAATTCATTTACCTATTATTCATTTTTCTGACATTCTAGTGTAATGCAGCTGAATTTATAACCCTGAAAAAAATAAAAAGTGGTCTTTCAGGTAAACAAAATCTCTTCCCTCACACGTTTCCAAAAATGAGAAAAACTTTGTTTTTTTGAAAAAAAAGTTTCCTAAACCCGCCCTTGCTACTAATAAAGTAAAATGATTATTATATAATATAACGATACAAGGAATGTTTTAATCTGCATGCATATTAAAATAGTTAATACCTCAATCAATATAATAGTTTTAATACTCACAAAGATACGTCGGTTAAGGAATTCCCGATTTTTATTAAAAAAACATCAACGCTTCAAAAGCGACCGTAGACCGCAGTCTCGTCACTTCATGACTTCACTCCCATTTTAGCATTATAGTCCACGAGGCATATCATTGTTATTTTTGTGGGAGTTGCATAAAGCTGAATCCAATAATAATTGTCTTTTTTAAGCGAAATGCCGAAAACCCTGTCTGAACGATGGAAAATGTGTTGGAGAAGATATCTGCAGTTGTGCGAAAGACTTTGGTGGTCCCCAGTGTGAAACAGATTTGAACAAACGTAAGCAAAATTTGTGGCAAATAATTTGATTTTGCAGTTGTTGTATACCCCTATAAATCAAAATAATTCTCGTTTCTAAGCGGAATGCCGAAAACCATGTCTGAACGATGGAAAATGTGTTGGGGAAGATCTCTGTAGCTGTCCGAAAGATTTTGGTGGTTCCCAATGTGAAATAGACCTGAAAAAACGTAAGTAGATATTAGTTAATGTTCTTCAAAATTTAAAGAAATAACGAAACAAATAAGATCTCAAATTGAAATTGAAAGTACTCAGTAGAATTATCATTATTGGTTCTCATGAACCAGCTTCTCAGTCATAAAATATTTAGAATATTGAAAAGGGGAACATTCTCCATTAAAATTAAAAAGTGAAAAATAAATCACATTTTTCAATTTTCATGGAGAATGTTCCCCTTTTCAACATGAAACCTCCCTAGAGGTTATCTTGAACGATGGAAAATAGCGACTAGAGTTTGTCTTTCAGTCGCAGATGATTCCACAACAGATTTTGTGAATGTCCTATTCATATTTTCGAACTAAAATTTGGAATATAATTCGTCACTATTGAAAATCACAGAACTATGGATCAGTTGCATATGAATCATATCAGAAAGTATGGTTTAAAAGGCCCCTCATCGGTGTTATGGGTTTCTGTCTTTGGTGGAATTTCTTGAAATTTTACTATGTTATATAGTATTCGATCATCTCATCAAAATTATCAGAAACAATATTCTGATTCTTCAATAAGACCTGTTTTTAAATTATCTACAGGGTAATCTTCAAACAAAAATAAGCTTAACCGATAAACATCATTTATAAGGCATTTTATATTTTCATGTCATAATAGTTCATTATTGTGTTTTTATTGCTTAGTTACCAACTATCTAATGTCGTACTTTATGTCGGGCATAAAGAGAAATAATTTTTTGTTTAACTTATTTTTTAATTTATTTCGTAAGCTTCTTTAGACTTTTTTGGCAACAGATTCTCAGTTGCTTTCTTTGCTTTTTCAATAATTTCGCCAGGAATTCCAAAATATTCGCTCATTTTGACTTCTAACTTTGACACATATAAAAATTATTGTGATTTTATGACATTTACGTTTGTCAACATTGACCTAGCAACGATAGTGTCTACTATGACAAAATGGCAATGTTATTAATTCAAACAGGATTTTTTTAAATATTGATTTGTATTGAGATTGGATTGCAATAACGAACTAGTATGACATAAAACCTTGTATGAAAAGTAGAACAAACAATCTAGTAAGGTTGTAAATCAATATTAGCCGACGACCCTCATTATTACCCATTGTTCGGAATACAGATAAGCAATGAAAGTGTGTGTCCCTTAAAATATTCCCTGGTCCGGATTCAAATATCTCATGAAATAGTTGGGCATTTTAATAATAGTAGGCTCTCCATTTTTTTGGCTTCTGTTGACAGTTTTGTATTTGAATATATTTGGTAATAAAAAATCTCCTGAGTTGATTTAGAACCCTTGGTAATGATATGTTTAAATGTGTGTAAGTAATAAAATTTACTTACCTGGCCACCTGACTTTTGGTACTAATGGATTAACGAGATTATAGCAATAATGGTCTATTTCAGAAATAAAAGGGGGAAAGTTAAATAACATTTAGTCATTACCTAATATTCTGTTGTCAGTTGTGTCTCTTCGAATTTTGTGTCGTGAAAAATGTGGCGTCCGTGGGCTCATCCTGAAGCTAGTACTTCAACTGGTGGTCGTTGTACCACTAGTCGACAAATGTTACACGCTCATGGAAAACAAATTATATTAAATGTTTATACTTCCCTTCTGGAACGTGGAATGTCCAAGGATCAAGCTGTTCGAGAAAGTGCTTCTTTAACAAAAACACCGTATTCCACAGTGTTTAAAATAGTAAGTAACCCTATTTTAAAAAGAAAGAAACGAAAAGACTCTGGTGGTTCAAGGAAACTAGATGGCTGTGATGTAGATATAATTCGAAGAACATTATATGCCTTATATAAAGAGCAAATTGTGCCTACATTAGATATTTTAATGAAACAGGTATTCAGTGTTGCAAAGAGATTTTGAGGACGTCTCTTTTACGAAACGGATTTCAATTTAGAAAACTCAGTAGTGGCAGAAACATCATAATGGAATCTGCGCGCCTCAAGAAATGGAGATTTGAATATTTATTGGCTATAAACGAGTTTAGGGAATGTGGTAGAACGATAGTTTATTTGGATGAAACTTGGTTCGATACACACGATATTCCAAAAAATATTGGGTAGACTCATCTGACTTGTGCCAAACTAATGCGCCGTCTAATAAAGGAAAACGCATTACGATAATTCACGCAGGAACCGAAAGTGGTTTTATAACAAATGCGTTGTCTTTATCGGCAAAGATTATTAAGGACTCTTTAGTCGATTATCATGATCGATTATCATGATGATACTACAGCCGAATTATTTGATGACTGGTTCCAAAATAAACTCATAGCAAATATTCCACCCAACAGTATTATCGTCATGGATAATGCTAGCTACCACAGTCGAAGATAAAGCACCATGTTCAAAAGACACCAAAGCCCCTATACAAGAATATATGTTAAATAATGATATGTACTATGACGAAAAGTTCCCAAAAACACAGTTACTAGAAGTTTTTCGACAAAAAAGAAATATTTTTGTGATTCATTGGCTGAAAGCTTGGGACATACCGCTGCTCAGACTTCCTCCTTATCACTGTATGTTTAACCCAATTGAACATATATGGCATCAGCTTAAGTCAGCTGTTCGAAGAAATAATACTTCTGACAGCAGCTGGGCCAACTGTGTTTTTCATATTAAAAAGGTAGAAAAATGATATATGTATATAGAAAAACTTCCCAAACGAAAGATTATTATCAATTTGGGTGACGACAGTGAGAGTGAAACTAATCTTAGTGAGTAATTTTGTAAGTGTGTGTATATTAAGTTTAATTCTAATCAACCCAAAATTATAAAGTTTCTGAACTCTAATCGCATTCATTATCGTGATGTTTATAAATGTTTGTGTAATATATTATATGTACATAGATAATTCTCAATTATAATCAAGCGATTTTTCTTAACCCAATATCATTATACCTTTATATATACTTTACCGCGGTCATAAACAGATGTGTATACCCTCGGGCGACTTACAAACCCTCAGGCCAGAGGTCCTCGGGTTCGTAAAATGTCGTCCTCAGGGCATAAACATCTATTTATACCCTTGGTACATAAATAACTATTCATATCAGAATATAATGAACAAACCTTCATCGAAAATAGTTTACAAACTGATACTGTATTCATTCATCAATTCAGGTTTTGGATAATTCGTCTCTCTGGGCTCACACTGTATCGTCACACAAAAAAGTCGACAAAACTATAAAGAGTTCCACTTCCCAAAATGATGCATGTGATTTTTTCCAGCTCGGTGTCCCAAAGGCTGTGAGAATGGTGGCATTTGTGTTCGAGACGATGTCTGCAAATGTCCCAAAGGATTCTACGGACGGTACTGCGAGCATGATATCAACGAATGCAAAGAAGAAAAACCTTGTGATCAGATTTGTTACAACACGCATGGGAGCTACACATGTCAGTGCAGAGAAGATTTCATTCTACAAAATGACGGGCAATCGTGTCGGAAGGAAAGTAAGAACAAGCTGATAGTTTATAGTAGCGTTGTTTGATAATACAGAAGATAGTTAGTCAATGATATAGGCAAAATGGTTTGATCCAAATGGGCATCACCACTAGATGTCACTAGGTCGATTGTGCCCAAGGATAGTAGCGTTGATGGCAATTCAAAACCGTCATTGGTTGTTATTATTGATACAAAATATTCAAGTTTCCATCCACAACGGCCTCGAAAGATGTCTTTTTCTGCGACAGTGTGTAAACTAATTGTTTACGCACTGTTGACGGCCATTCATAACAAAACATTCAAATTAATTATACAATTGCTACAATTTAGAAATATAATAACCAGGGCCGATCCTAGCAGGTGTGCAGCGTATGCCCCGCACGCGGGCGCGACCAAACAAGGGTAAGGTTAAGGATCGGCACGCGGCTAGCAGTTCAATGGTCATAACAAACTCTATTTCAGTGGTCTCCTTTGTTAAAGGGATACGGCATCGGCATATTTTTTTTGTTACTTTACCGGTATATACAGTGACCGCCAAAAAGTATGTACCATATGGGAAAAAAGTTTATTATTAGAGTATTAGAAAAAAGATTCTTGGGAAAAGTTTGTGCATGTCCGATAACCTAAAAATCGATTTTGACACATGTCACGTGATCGCTGGTATGGCGGCAAATTGAAAAAAATTACTATGAGAACGCAAAAAGTGGGGTAAAATGGCAAGATATCAAAAAAAGTGATTTGAAAAAGTTGCTTAGAATTCAATTTTATACACATATACGAAGTTTGAAAAGATAATGAGAGAAAATTGAAAATAGAAATATTTTTAAAATATTTTCCTAGCTGTATAAAAATATCAAATTATTATCATCTGAATAGCTTGACCATACTGAAACATTTGTATTTCAATGATAATGACAAAACTTTCTCATTTTCTCTACACCAGTAAGCACTAAATTAAAAAAATTGGATTTTGTTAAAACCCTGGCTGTTACATTGGTTCGTATCTAACAGTTATATCAGAATTCCACGACCATTGTGATGACATGACACTCCAGAAACAGGATGTTTTCCAGATTATAATCAAGTTTCGATGATAATCGTGCCAGAGCGTTTCACTTCGCCTGCAATGTTGAAAATTCAAGCCTCGTTAATTTGACGCACTATTTTTAAGATTATGTGCGAAGTAAAACGTTCGTGCACGATTATCATCAAAAATTGATTATAATCTGAAAAACACGATATTTTTGGATCTCCCTATCATCGCAATAATAGTGGAATTGTGATATAACTATTAGATACGAACCAATGTAACAGCAAGGGTTCTGACAAAATTCAATTTTTTCAATTTAGTGCTCTCTGGTGTGGAGAAAATGAGAAAGTTTTGTTATTATCATCGGAATACAAATATTTTAGTATGGTCAAGCAATTCATAAGAAAATAATTTAATATTTTTCTACAGCTAGAAAACTATTTTAAAAAAATTGCTGTTTTCAATATTTCCACATAATTTTCTAAAACTTTGTATATGTGTATAAAATTGAATTCTAAGCAACTTTTTCAAATACATTTTTTCGATATCTTGCCATTTTATCCGACTTTCTGACTATTCATGGTAATTTTTTTCCATTTGCCGCCATACCAGCGATCACGTGACATGTGTCAAAATCGATTTTTAGGTTATTGGACATGCACAAACTTTTCCCAAGAATCTTTTTTTCGATACTCTAATAATAAACTTTTTTCCCATATGATACATACTTTTTGGCGGTCACTGTATAAAGGAAAATGAGAGAAACCATTCTAGTTTCGATATGTTTACTCAATTTTAATTTAACATACGAGAATACTGGTAACAAAATAATGATAAGTGTGAAGAAATATTAAGAATAACTGAAAAATAAAAAGCTCTTGATTAGATTTATGAATGAAATGTTGAACAGGGTGTTTATGAGCGTTTTTTGGGGTTTTCATTTTCACCCAGAGAGCGCTACGGCTACGAGTCATTATTTATTTTATTTTATTTGCTCTAACCTTTTTAACAGGAATGGGGATGAATAACCCATAATCTCACACTTCCTCTTAACAAAGAAAAAATAATGGTACATATACTTCTTTAACGACGCTAGAGGTAACTGTTTATTTGTGATTTGGTAGGATTTAATTTCAAGCCGTGTTTATTAGAATATTCAAATATTTCACCAAGGGTATCAATATTTATTGCAATGACTATATCAGCATAATCTTTATTGAAACTTGCATATAGTATAGTAGTAGCATAGTAGTATAGTAGTATTGAGCCCTGGGGAACTCCTCGAGGTAATAGCATTGCACTGGAACTGGTTTCCTCCAGGACAACCTACTGACATCGGTTGGAGAGATAGCTTTCAATTGAATCTATAACGTCAACGTTAAGTATTAGTCAAAATACGAAACAAATTTCAGAGTGGCGGCACCCTAGGATCGGGCCTGATAATAACTAATAACTATCGAAGAAACAACCGTTTACGTTACACTTTCGCAAAGGGCTTTTATCTCCTGGTATGTCATAATAACATCGTTATGTCAATGTATTTTAGTGACATATCGAAGTTCATTATGGGCCAAGGACCATAATGAAGTTCATAAAGTCCTAGTACCGTAATAAAATTCAAATGTGAAGTTTCTGAATGTCTACCATGAATGAACTTTTTTTTAAGGAAGAATGCAAGAAGGTAATTTCAAACAATTTGATTCAAAATTCAAAACTTCATTCTCCAAATCGGAGATCATTATGGTGCACGGCGTGTTATCGGACTCGGCTATGCCTCGCCTGATATTCACTGCTACTACCATAATGACCGTCATTATGATATGTTTATGCCACTTGAGGTTGCAATCTAAATGAACTCCTAGATACTTTACTACTTCAACTTTGGAAATATATTCGGTACAATCACATGGTTTTTCATTATTTAAAAATAAAATAGTACGGATTTTCATTTTATCAAATTTTTTTTTTGTTGCATATTCTCGTCATAAAATGAGATTTTTTCAAATTTAAAGTTAATAAATCATAATTGAGATTATGTTTTAAAATTGATAAAACATATTCGGCATTAAATATTGTTTCTTTCCAGGTATTTCCACTACATATATAAACTGTATCGTCACTATAAGAAAACATTTTTTCTTTAATTTTCGTATTTAACAAATCATTGATATAAATCAAAAATAAAATAGGTCCAAGAACTGACCCTTGACGAACACCACAATTAACATTATATCTAAATTTCCAACCCCTTTCAAGTTATTGATTTTTCGTGCTTTCCCAGAAATTTTTCCCACGTTCCATAGGTGTTCGCGTGCAGAACATGTTTTGTTTCTTAAAGTACTCAAAAACTGCCCGTGAACCAAAAATAGTTTCTATTGGATTTATTGTCAGGTAGTAGTAACATTTCAGCTACAACAGCGCTTGCATTATTATTGTGCTAACAATTTTAAAACACAATTTTGTTCAAAGGCGGCTTCCATTTTTATATTTTCAGGTGACGACGGAAATGGGGGTTCAGAAGCCAAAGATCTCGAATTTGAACTGTTAGACAAACGACTACTGAAGCTTGAAACAGTAAGGATGATTGAATGGAGTTCCAAACGGCTTTCCAAGATTTTTTTATTTATTTTTGTTTTTTTTTTCAGATGATGGATGAGACTCATAAGAACGATGTCTCCAAAAATGATTTAGATAACGTTTATAAGGACATGGGTTCTATATCAAAGGATATAAGTAGCTTGAAAAATAAAATAAGTGATGTGGTAGGTACCATAAACCAGTATTTACTCCGTACAAATGTCGTTTTTTTTTCTAGTCTTGGGAATTTCTTTTTTATTGCAACTAAGCTGTGAAATTGGTGAAAAAGATAAATTTTCATGTAAATTATAATAAAATATACCAAACTGAAACTTCAACGCATTCAGAACGCGCTTGCGCTTCGTTTCCTGCATACCCTGTAGGGACCATATCATCCCTTAGTCCGGTAGCAAGGATGGTTTTCGTAGCCGATGAAGCGCGACGGGATCACCCAAGTTATTCTTATGTATTTTGATCCGCTTAATCCGAATTTCGAGGGTGATAAGCCGTGAAATCATCCGGAATTTTTTTATGGACGAATCCATTTTTTTCCAAAAACAAATGATGTCATAATTTTCTGCATAAAATTCTCTACAAAAAAGGTATCCACAAGTTTTTCTTGAAAATGCACCGTTTTCCAGTAAAACGTGCTCGCAATTCGAAAAAATGCGATTTTCTCAATTTTCAGTGCTCTCTCATTCAGTCACAAATTGATATTTTCAGGATCACCTTTTCCCAAATTATTCATATAATGTCTTGACTATGAATAACAGAAGAGACATTCTTGAAAAAGTCATTCGTGTGGATTCGTGTGAAAATATCATTATGTGACTGAATGAGAGAGCACAGAAAATTGAAACAAACTCATTTTTTCGAATTTCGAACACGTTTTACTCGAAAACTGTGCATTTAAAAAAAAAAATTGAAGAGATCTTTTTTTTGTAGAGAATTTCATGCAGAATATTATGACATCATTTGGTTTCGAAGAAAATGGATTTTTCAATTTTCCTCGGAAAATCGTCCATAAAAATTTTCCGGTTGCTTTCACGGCTTATCATCCTCGAAATTCGGATTGAGCGGGTCAAAATACACAAGAATAACTTGGGTGATCCCGTCGTGCTACGAAAACCCTCCCTGCCATCGGACTACCTATCTTATAGGGCTTAAAGAATTCAATATAAATTGCAGAGTACCTACCTACAGTATCTTATAGCAATGTTTTTATTCAAACTTCTGAAAACTAAGACATATTATTATTGCATGAAAATTAACCTCTTTTTCATCTATTTCAACTGAAAAATTGGCTATGAAAAAGTAGTTTTTTTTTTGTTTTTTGCATTTTTATCGATATTTCAACATAAAAACAATATATTCTCATCTTAAAGTCGAGATTTCAAGGAAGAAAATGGGCACTGATAAAGAAAAAAAAATGAAAATTTGTAAATCAACTTTTTGGACTTTTTTGTTCAAATTAATTTAAACTCGTATATACAGGGTGTATCTCAAATAATGTCATTAATTTGTAACGGGGTATCAACTGCGACGCCACTGGAATTAAAATTCAAAATCCAATTTCAGGAAAAGAAGCCTCTTGTTACTACTAACAAACACACGAAGTATAATTTTTTACTAAACTTTTGACACCCTGTTATTCGGAAACGAAGCAAGTTACGACATACGTTTATATGAACGTTTTTTCATCAAATGTGACAAGGAATCACCTCCTGAAATTAATAACATCATCTAGGATACATCCTGTATATATACAATCGAAAAATAAATATTTCACTTTGAAAAAATTACAGCTCATTAAAACACGCAAAAAAAACGTTTTCATTGAGTTTCGTTTTTTTTGAGGTTATGTTGAAAAATGTTCGACAAAGAGTATTAGATTTTTCAATTATCTATAACTTTCATATTGAACCTCTCCCCATAGGAGATATATTTCAGTCACAAATCGTGAAAACATAAATATCAAGCCCTGAAACCGTATATTTAGCTACCCCCTAAATCCTTTTCATCAATTTCAATGCTTAATTGGCAAAAAAATAGGAAATTCCAAAGCTACCTGAAAAATCGATAAAAAAAAGTAATTTTTTTCTTTTTTTTTCAAAAACTTGTTTGTGGGTGGTCTTATCAATGTTGCTACCACATCACATTTTTCTTGTTTGTGATGTGTTATTGTGAGTGTAACAAAAAATACGTCGAATATTGGTAAAGACTGAACTTCGCATAGATGCAACATTGTTACATCACATAAATCTTTATGTCACACGATGGTTGGCTGGGTGGTATATTAATCCGAAACTACTATTCACAAGTGTCGTTAAGGACACGATAGGAAACACGTAACAGTTTTTTTTCTGTAGATAAACTTTTATGACATGTTTTCAGGAAAATTATAAGAAGGACATGTACATTTTCGAAAACAAGCTGAACAAAATCGAGGAAAAAGCAGAACAAGTGGATGAACTCATCATTAAATATGACCGAATCAGGAAATGTGCTTTTTACAATAAAATTTGTATGTGAGATTATGTGACTGATAATTTAGGAATTTGTGCATATGTAAATTTAAGATTATTATAAGAACCCAGTATTTTATGAGAATAATTGTAATTTTAAGCACTGCCATTGTTATTTTATACCTATTTATAATAAAAACAATTTTTTATGAATATAGACCAAGTCAAAATATTTTTGAAGGGTTGATCACAAATTTCCAATTGATTCCGATGGCTCATGGTCTTTCTAGTCGGAAACTGCTAGTAGGTATAGTACATTGTCATCCGAAAAAGTTAATAGAGCACTGTCAGCTGACGTCACTACATGGCGGTGATGGGGGGACAAATAAAGCATTTCACATTTGAAGAAATGAAAATTCGTTTTTTGTGGGTGTTAGTGGATGATTGCGATTTTTATAAACTTTACAGTCATTAAGTTATTCACATAGCCTGATGGAAAATGGGTTCAATGGGTTTTTTTTGTTCCGTTTGGTTTCTCTGTCCCCCTATGACATTGTTCCGCAACTGTCATATTACGTCACTGACAGTGCTCTTTTACTATATATGTTCACTAATTTTCTTAGTAGAAGATAAACGAAAACGAGACTTTTCAATTTTGAGTTATGTCAAACTTGACACGTTTCGTTGTTTGTTTACGTAAATATCCGCGTGTTTACCTAAATTATCGTACTTACTCGATTATTTTCATCGATTCTGTCAGACAATCACCATGAGAAAATATTTTAAATGGACCGCAATAGTGATTTTGTCAGAACAGTTCTCGTTAAATTGCCAATGAACGTAATAAGTATTCGAAAACAACCACAAAAAATATCCGGCTAAATCTGAGCTCTTGGTGGTATTACCCCCGATAATTTGTTAGTAGCAAATTACAGTGGTAATTTTTTTACGTCGTTTGATTGGTTCTTTGTTTAAATAAATGCATATAAGAAAGTTAGTCATTGACTTGGTTGTCAAAACGACACTGACAAATGTCCGATAAAAAAAATAATAAAGCGGAATTACATTCGTGGTAATGATTTTTTTGAGAAAATTTCAACTAGATTAGTACTCGTCTTTGTTGCTATTAAGAAATCCCACTCGTGGACTGCGTCCACTTGAGAGATTTCTATAGCAACAAATATTCGTGCATCCAGTTAAAATTATCAAAAAATTACCACCACTTGTGTAATTACAGTTGAGTATCCGCTCATATTGCATGTCATGTGACTTCAACCACGCAATTTCATAGGTGCAGCCATGTCTGAATGAAAGTCGCTGTAATTTGTAACTAACAAATTATCAGTGTAATTTTGATACTATTGATCGATTTAAAATGTTTCCTTATGACGATTGGCTGACAGAAACGTATAAATAATAATCAATTTCATTGTTTCCCAAAAGAAAAATGATTACTGTCACTGTTTCCTCGGAAATGTTCGGAATTAACAGCTAGCTTTGGTGGCCAACTTCACATTGCTTTCATAAACGACGCGACGTGTGATTTGACTGATTTGTGAGAGTGACTACTGCACCGTCCGACCACTCACTAATTTAGCGTTCGGGGCTGGTCCGACCAGGTCTATAATCCTTGGGTCCGACCGTACAGACAAGAAAAAGGCAAATTTGAAAATGCGTGAATTTGTTTTTTCGCCTTCTGGTCTTGATACACATTCGAAAAAGTACCCTGTGGTGAACTCGCAAGCTATGTTAGTTTGCTCAGGTTACGGTGCGTATTCACTAGAGCATCTGCTGATCGGCTCAAGCTCAGGCTGCGTCATGGTACGTAATGTGAACAGTGTGAACACTCGATCTATTCTGTTCGTGCTCAAATCAGCGTCCACACTATCCGAGCATTTGCTCGTTCGGAGCTCATGCGGAACCTCAGAGTAATAAAAGACCATAGAGATGCCTTCTCCATCCTTGTCTTGAAGTCAACATAACTTTGTTTGTTTACAAGCGAGGGCCTTATACATGTTAAGTCTGTATTCATTCGGGTAGTTTCGTGTATGCCCGCTCATTTCATTCTGATCAAGTTGTCATTCTTAGTTTGATTATGGACCTTCATAGTCTAAATGTAAACAAATTGTCCATTACATTTCACCACCCGTTGCCCCCCTCGCCCACAAATTGTATAGAAAAGGATAGTTCATGTTCACTTCAAAACAGGTATTTGTGTAGGTATAGGCAGGGCATCTCTATGTCTTTTATTACTCTGAGTGCGGAACGCATACTCTAGTGAATAAGCATACGCACCTTTAGATTTGTGTGTCAAGTGCGAGCGAAAAAACAAATTCATGCATTTTCAACTCACTCTGCCTTCTTCTTGTCCGTACTCTGTACGGTCGGACCGGCCTCGAACAAAATATTATAGGGTAGGACCGGCACGGAACGCTAAAGTGAAATGTCGGAACGTGCAGGAGCGCCAGGCCAGGAGCCAGTCTCGTGATATGTCAATTTTGTAAATATAACCCAACTTTTTGTTGATATGTGGCTTAAAAGCTGTAGTATTTCTTTCCAAATGAATTAAAATCAATAATTTAGGGTGAGTACAACAAAAACTAATATAATTTTAAGTGGTATTAATCTCTATCAATTATTTATAGAATTTGTTAGCAGTTTGCTATGAATCACATATTAATTATTGAATCTAGTATCTCAGAGATGAGAATTAATAGGAATAGCAGAGTTGGAAAAGAATACTGGATTTAAGAGTAAAAATGGAGCATTTATCGATTGAACAGTTTAACAAATGCTTGAAAGAAATCGTTAAAATTTCTGACAAAGTAATGGATGGGTGGAAAATTAATATAAGAGAGGGATACGAGAATGGTATATTTATAACCAAGAAGCAATCAAGGAGGTTGAATAACTCCTGTAACGATAATAATCAAAACCTTTTAGTCACTACTGAATACCATGTTGCCTTCAATATCAGTTATGGTGTACCTGTTTTGTGCTTGATAGCCTGGAAACAAGATGGATCTCTCCTAACAGTAGAAGACATTTGGAGATTCGCTGAAGATAGTAATTCTAACATGTTCGATACACTCACTCAAATGGATCATCCAGTTTTATGTATGCCGTTCCTCACGTTACACCCTTGTAGGACTACAGAAATGATACAACCTTTCCTACAAAAAAGTAAAAACCCTGTTATTTCATGGCTCAGCTTAGTTGGACCCTTCGTGCATATGGATTTGATTGAAGAATACTTGAAGCATTGCTAATTTGATGGAATTCACTTGATGCAGTGTGGGGGCCTAGTGGGGCTTAGTGGGTATTGGTGTGCTCATAACTCAACCTATAATTATACTACTATGCATATTATGAGTTGGAAAAACTGAGAGAGAAAAATATATATCGGCATCAATATGATGGCGTTACATTACGGCTCTTTTATTATGCACTTCTTATTTAAGTTATTTTGTTATTTATCACTTTTCAGTATTTGTACCTCAGAGTAATAAAAAACCATAGAGATACCTTCTCCATCCTTGTCTTGAAGTCATCATAACTTTGTTTACAATCGAGGGGCTTATACATGTTTAGTCCGTATTCAATCGGGTAGTTTCGTGTATGCCTACTCATTTCATTCGGATCGGGTTGTCATTCTTCGTTTGTATACGCATAATTACTGTCGACGTCACATCTGTCATTTTGTTGAGAAATGTCTTAAATGTCATAGCACTGAATCCAAACAAAAAGATCGTATATGGCGTTTTGCATTGGTATTATGTTGGAGTTTTATTTTTTTCTATTCCCTTCAGTTTTTGATACCCTGATGGTCAGAACATTATTGTTTTCATCTCTAGCAGTGGATTGTGCACAAAGGGAATTATATATTGGTCGAATACAGGTACATATCAATTATTATGTGGAATATTGACTCAAATTTACCTCAGAAAATACTGGACACGACTGGAATGTATATTACAAGCTTTTACAAAGTCCTGATGATACGAAAGTATCCGTAGTAAATGAAATATATTATTAAAATCACCAAAACTAACTCGGAACAGTGCAAAACTATATAAGAAACAAATTTGTTTGGATTCAGTTTCTGACGTCACAATAATGCAGCGTATTATGGTCTTTCATACCATACTCCAAATGTAAATAAACTATCCATAACATTTTACCACCCGTCACCCTCTTCGCCCACTAATTGTATAGAAAAGGATAGTTCATGTTCACTTCAAAATAGTTATTTGTGTAGGTATAGGCAGGGCATCTTAATGACTTTTATTACTCTGAGATTTGTACTGTTTTGATCTATAGTATAATACAATACGATATGGCCTATCCAGAACACGTGGCTAATGACCATAGTAGTCGATGCCAACACACCAAAGAAAAAAAAAAGATAATGAATTGACTATATTTCAACTAAAAAAGATGGGGGATTTGTTTTTAATGTTTTTATGTAGTTGGCATAATTGGCTGTCAATTTAATGTCATCTGTTAATTCTCAATGTCAAATTCTTGTTATTTATTTACGTTTTTTGGTTTTATTGCATGATGCTTCCCAAATAGTGCGAGATAAAAGTGTCTCTAATTTGAATAAACAATGGTTGGTAATATACCAGTGATCAAAATTAATTAAAGTATACTTTTACTTGTCCATATTATTTATCTTATATTTCTCGAAATCCAAAAGGTAACGGAGTATACTCCAACACTATACACTATCAAAACTGCCAAACTTCACAAAAATAACTTGAAAATTGTGAATTTCTTCAGACATTTTCAAATATATAACAATTTTGAATTGGCAGATAACATTAAATTGACAGCAAGTGACGACAACTGCATAACAATAAACCCCTCATCTTTTTAAAGTGAAATATGATCAATTGCTCAGGGGTGGTATTCTGTGTAGCATATAATTCTACTGTAGACAGAAAAAGTGAGATCACATTAGCGTTTAATTCATGGGAGAGAAAAAGACAAAACTGTCGACAATAGAATTCTATGGTACACAGAATCCCACCCCTGCACTTTCATGAAAAGTAGTTTGACTCGAAAAAAAATCTATATTTCAATGAGTTGGTCGAAATAGTTTTCAATAAAATACTAAAATAACTTTCCAAGTAAGAATACAATATTTTGAACAGATAGGTGCATGTTTCATTGAAATCGTACGAAATTTGAGCAGACGTTTCAGCGAATCCGACGTAAATACCGAACACACCCACTGACCTAAACGAGGTACTACGAGGAACGCACCGATGAACGAATGAGAAAGATGAGTGACATTTGGAGTTGGACATTTGTATAATAATATTAGGTTAAGCAATGTATTTGTTTACCAATTTACCGATCCTATCTACAAATCTACACTATCTAATTTCAAGTGCTCTCCAGGGTTGATAAACACCGTGGTGCTCTCCCATATTCTTTAGAAAAATGTCGACCAAAAACATAAAAATTAAATTATCAAGTGGCGATTATATGCCTCTTGTTGGATGTGAGTATTTATTCATTTCATTTTCATGTGTAAACATGGTACCTAATTCGTAATATTTTTCAAGTTGGGACTTGGCTTGTTAAAGGAGAAGGGACTTTGAAAACTCTTGATCTAGCGTTGGAAGCAGGGTACCGATTATTTGGTAAGCCACTTGTTCATCAGTAAACGGTAAAAAAACGAAAAAAAAAACCCTTGGAACATTATTAATTATCATATTAGATTAACAGATTTAAACCATTGTATATGCGATATATCAAGAGATTTAAACTTTATGTTATGTAATATGGCAGCAATTTGTTGACATAAAAGTTAACCTGTTCTGTATCCTGTAATTTTGGATTACCTGATTTATATTACGTATACCTATTCCTGTATAAATCCTCCTGTTTCATTATGGTTGCAAAGTAATGTAGAGTACGATTCATTAAATAAGAACTATCGACGTTTTGAAAACAGCTAGCGGTAAACCAAAACTTTGTTGAGATGGTTTCACATACACCATTCATAAAACTTGTGCTACCAGTGTGTGATGGAGATGCAGCAAATACAACTTATTTCAGGTAAGTTATTTTTTAAATAAAATAAAATTGCTATTGTGAGGTGAAGTTGATGTAATAATAATAATAGATGCCTGGCAAAAGGCTTGCCTTTTGTAGTTATGGTTTTGATCTGTACCGATATTTATTAATTTATTAAAAAAATAATTGGTCTACTAGATACTAACGTTATTTTTTTATGCAGTGCTGAGCTGTGGTACTAACAGATTCCAGCTACGCTTTGGTAGAAAAACGAGCTGAATATATCCATCTGGCTGATTCAGAAACTGTTGAAGTTGTTGAGCATTGTTCAATATGAAGAAACGATACAAAGATACGCTTTCCAAACCTTCCCTAATTTATGCAGAGGGTGTAACAGCAGGGGCCGAATGATCAAGGAGGATAACTTGAAAAGGACATTTAGGAATATTAAGGCTGTTCACAATTCTAAGGTTCCAGTTAGTTTATCCGACGTCATCATAGAAAGTTTAATAATAAATAATAATTTCAAATATTGTGTATAAGAACAAAAGCAATAGTTTTTAATTATCATGGTTTGATCTCAAAAATTCAAGATTCCTTTTAAGTGGCAATGGTGCAAACGCCGAAGAAATAATAACGATTTTTGCGGATGATTACTGCTTAAGGTATTTATCAGCAGCAACCACGTCGCACCTTGATGGGAACTTTTTACTGCACCTCAATTTTGTAAAAATCTCTACGTCATAAGAGTTCCTGTAGCACCTTCAGGCACCATATAACAGCAGCTTACTGTTTACTTATGAGAACGTGCTAAAAAGTTTACTTGACCAATGTGCCCACCGTTTGGTTTCCTGGTCCAACGGTTCTGTACATGGACTTTGAGAAGGCAGCTATGCAGGCAGCAATTAGGATACTGGGAGACCATATTTCTATAAGATGCTGCTTTTACCATCTTTAGAAAAGTACAAGATTGGGCCTGCAAAAAGCATATGTGGAAAATCCAAACTTGAACAGACAATAAGAGCGTAGGAAAAATTTTGAAAATTGAATTTCTATCCTACTGGAAGAAACTTGAAATAACGCCTCCTCGCCACCTAACCTCTCATCGTGATTCTCTTGAATAAAATTCCAAATATTTTGGACTTCAAAAGATGAAATTAAATTCCTTTTACACTAATTGTTGTTATTAACGTTTTTTCTTTATTTAATATTTACTAAACAAAAACTTGAATTTGGTGTACTTATGTGCTCATTGTTATAATATTGTTAAATGTATAGTTGTGTATATATTTATTTAACGGTGTGTACTCATAAATGCATATATTTGTGCATCCACACATTTTTTTTTTGGATGGAAGAGCAAGGTTTGACTATATCACTTGTGGTATGGTCAGAAATTGTCCTGTCATTTGACGGGGTTATGAATGTAATTTTGTAATTTTTCCTGTCAATAAAATCTATTATTATTATTATTATTAGTTTCTGCGGAAAACGGGACAGGCTGGCTTTTCTACCCATGGATGACGTAAATAAAGGAATGAAATATCTGAAGATAAGTCCAGAGTCACAAGAATTTTCGGCTCTGCTTAATTATTATTATTATAAAGTTTCGAAAAGTAGCAGAGGAGTGGTTTTTTCAAATGTTTAAATCTGTTAGTATTCAATATAATAGTTAATGTAATATAAATAAATATGTAATATAATAGCTAAATATTATTCAAAGGGTTTTTTCCGGAGGTTTTTTTTTCAGGTCTATTTTTCGTTTTTTCTTTTTCATAGATTCCGTTCATCGCCTTTCGGTGCAATTTTCTGTCTACATTATTTTCAGATACTGCCGCAATGTATGGTAATGAAAAGGATATTGGACAGGCACTAAAAGAACTATTACCAAAACATAATTTATCAAGAAAAGATATTTTCATCACAACTAAATTGTGTAAGGGTGCAATTGCTATATTATCCATTAAATTTCACTTGGAAAACTGCACTTTCAGACCCAGATGACCATGGCAAAGCCGATGAGGCAATAAAAAAATCTTTAAAAAAATTGGACTGCAGCTACATCGATCTCTATCTGATACATTGGCCAGGCTCTTATGGATCTGGACAACATTCAACTTTACGAAGTAAGAGTTGGCAACAAATGGTTGAATCTGTGAACAAGGGTTTAGTAAGAAATATTGGAGTTTCAAATTACACAGTACGTCATTTGAAAGAACTCTTAAATAAGGATTTTGGCATCAGACCAGCTGTTAATCAGGTAAAACTCTGCTATCTATAAGAAATTCGTGTCAGAGATATTGATTTTTCATTCCATGTAGTAAAGTGGTGTCGAATTCAAAATAATAACTTCCATTGATGATAATAATTCTTTCATCAACACATAGTCCAGGTGTCATTAATCTTATGCCGGTCTTACCAGAACTTTGGGTAAAGGTAAGTTTATCGAGCATCTTCAAAAAATAAAAATAAGTATATAGTTACTTACATAGTTTTGTTTCCTGAACACGAATCTGAAAAATGAGGGGTCTCAAGTACTTTCCGAGTTATACCTTTCTGAATTTTGAACATCAACCATTTTTCAAACACAAATTTTTCAGTCAAAAATCGCTAAAAAAATACCTTCTTTTTGTCAACCTATTGTTCAGATGGTAATCAACTCATATTTCACAATTACAAGCATAAAATGTCAGTAAATTTTGTTCTTTTAGTGATTAGTCAATGTGATCAAAATATCCAATGTTGCCAAATCACCATGAAAGTAACAGCAAAAATGAAAAAAAATTATACAACCTAATCTAACGTCGCTAGCCATGTTGAATGCAAACCTTTTTTGTACTGTAAAGAAGCTAATAGACAAATTCAATGATTTTGTTAATACTATATTTAACGCGATGGAAATAATATATAGATCAAATGTAATAAATCAGTGAAAACAATTTTTAAATCCATCAATAAATAACAGAAATAGATTGTTAATTTTACGTATTTTAGCGAAACGTCTGTGGTCTCTGCTCTCTTTCGACGTTATGTGACATCAGAGATGAAATTATTCTTCCATGCCCAACTTCAAAGTCCCATAACGTTTTCATTTCTAGAGATATTTTAATGATTCTTTCACATTTTTGTTTCTTGTAACTTGGCAGATAAGATTAATGAGAATACACTCGTTTCGCTCGCTATCTCATGGCTAAGGGAAGAAGAAAGAATGGCAAAATGACCCAACTTAAACCAATCTCGCGATCCAAGTTTTACACGCTACAATCGCTTATATCTAACCTAACTGATAAGGTATTAAAAAAATACATTACATCTCATCAGTCAGGTTAGATCAGCGATTTTAGTGTGAAATAATTACATTGGATATTTTCGATTGTCCTGAATGGCATGTATTCTTTCAAGTTGAAGAAGAGGGCGCTGCTGCTGCTGCCACTGCTGCCATTGTAGGTCATGTTGGTATTGTTTAATAGTGTAGGTTGGTGCTAATAGAAATTTGAGAACGTACAGTTTTCATTTATAATCATGCCACATAATAGTCTTTTTTAAGAGTAGATTGAGAGAATAAAGAAAAAACCTAACCTATAATTATCGATGAGAGTTTATTTGCTTGAAGCAAAGCCATTACTAAAAACAGAAGTTATACCAACTAGATATCAGTGAAGTGGAGCACCTTCATCACTTTCATCGAAGAAAGCAGAAAAAATATAAAAAATATAAAAAATACGGACAAGATAACCTAGAAACTGATATTTCAACGTCGATTCCAGCAACTAACCTTCGTATCAACTGATCTTTGTGGTCAGATGTTTTTGCTTCTTTTTTTTTCGATTCCAACATGGGGCTTCTAACACTCAGATGATCGTATTTTTTCATATTAGCGAAGAACTAAAGTGATTTGCTAGTATTTAGTTGATACTCATGACCTCCACTGACAATAGCGCCTCTGCTGGGAGCGAAATCGTCCATGCCTGCCATTTCAGGCGACCAACCTACGACAAGAACCATGTCATGTTTATAGTTACAAGGAGGGAGGTCGAATTTTTGTTTAAAACTGTTGTTTTTGTTGCTTGTAATTGTGGAATATAGAAGTTGATTAGTGTCTGAAAAAAAGGTTGGGAAAAGAAGGCATTTTGTGCGATTTTTCACTGAAAAATACTTGAGACCCGCTCAAATTTTTTTCAGATTCGTGTTCAGGAGACAAAACGTAAGTAACAATATAATTTTTTTATATTCAAAGAAGTCTGATAAACCCACCTTTACGAACTTTGGGCCTATACTTTTATCAAGCAAAAGCCCAAGTGTTGATATTTCATTAAATGGTTACTTAATTCATACTTGACGGCAACCTACTCTGACGTTCTGACAAAGTGACAACAAATCTTAGCCGTTTTTAAATGTTTTATTAAACTATTTTTTTTTTCTCACAGGTTGAATGGCATCCCTTCTGCCATCAGAAAGAGTTATATGATTTCTGTCAAAAAGAGGGAATTTTGTTACAAGCCTATCAGTCACTTGGAGGTGCGGGTAACCGGGATCTACTAGATGATAAAGAAATTAAAAAAATTGCCAAAAAATTAGGAAAAACTCCAGCACAGGTACTTACTGTTGTATTATATTGAAAATGCTTTCGAAATTACTTTTATAACTTTTAGTTACAAGTATCTGATTTACTATGACAGTCTCCGTAGTGTAGTATTAACATACTGAGGAATATAAATTATAAATGAACATTTAACATATAATACATACCCTCACCGGTAAATGAAAAACAAAGAAACAAATTTGAAGATCCGATTGGCGAGGTGCTTGGATCATTCTGGTACTTCTTTGGTGATTTTGGAACTCATTCATGTGTAGTTCTTACTCCATTTGATGTATTGATGTACCTCACGGCTCGGCACTAAAGCGACTAGCACACGCATTCAACTTTCTAGTGAGCATGCGCCAAACGCGAAGAATGCTCCGTAGAGAGATATACTTTATTGCCCAAAGAAGTTTTCTCATTGACAAAGCTTGTTTCTTAAAATTAAACTCAATTATAAAAAATAAATGATTATTAATGGTTATTTAACGAACAAGTGTATTAATAAGGGCGATTAACAATCGAGATAATTTAACGCGTGAGCGGAGCGAGCACGTTAATGTTTGAGATTGTTAGTCGCCATTTTAATTCACGAGTTTGTTACAAAACTTTTCCGTCGACAGAAGTTTTCAAAAATAAAAATATCTTATTTTCAATGTTTATTTATTTAACGATACGATAAAAAATAATCACTATTTCCTATTAATATTAACTCTACTCAAAGATAGTTTAATTTTTCTCAGTGGTAGTTTTATTTTATTTTTTATTATTTATTTTCAAATTGAAATAAAGAAAAAAAATTTACCCTCGGTGGGTTTTGAACTCTCGACCTCAGTGTTGCAAGCCAGGTGCACTTTACCATTACGCCACGAGACCATATATGTTTATGAGTGACAACTGGTGTAATGAACATTTTCTAAAAACTTTATTTGAAAATTGACAGATAGTACTAACTAATATAAAATGTATAAGAGCAATGTATGTTGGGTTGCATATAATCAAATCGTTGATTAATGGAAAATCATTCATTAACAGGGGTCATTAATCAACGATTTTGAGTGCGTTAAAATACATCATAAATGAATGGTCGACGGAAAAACAATATAATAGTAGCACCAACTGCCAAGTCTGAAAAATATGTTAAAAAGTTAAAAGGTTGAAAGTTGAAAGTATCAACAAATGGTTTTAAAAATATCCATTAATATACAGTCAGATAAATATTACAATTTACACTATAATATGGTTTATCCAACAGTATATAAGTGAAAAATAATAAATAAAACGATGGTAACTTAACAAGTCTAAAAATTAAGATTAAGAGATAGCTGGTTAGAATCGCACAATTTTTTTATTTTTCAATATACTCACAAGTTGTTAAATTGAGATCAATACAGTTCTGATTGTGCCATATTATTGTGGTATCATTGGCATAAAGTGAGAAATTTCCTGAGATTTTGAACTTTGGAACCGCCTTATTTGTGTAAAAATGTACCATTTTTCGTCTCATTCAAATCATCAAATTTCTTTGAATATACCAAGCTGTTTCAAAGTTAGCAGGGTGGTACTATTTACGACCGCATTCTATAAAAATACATTTAAAAGATTGATTAAAATTGTTTTTTCCGTTAACCAGCTGTCGTCCCCTTACAGTCCCTCAAAAGTCGAAACTTGTGCGAGCCAAAGATTAACGAGGTCTTACCTTTTAACGTGCGATTCCTAGCACTTTCTCGAGCCATCAGATAAAAATCTGTAGTTAAAAAAATTGTTAAAATTGTTTTTTCCGTTAACCAGCTGTCGTCCCCTTACGAACGGCAGCCCTCAAAAGTGGAAACTTGTGCGAGCCAAGGATTAACGAGGTCTTACCTTTTAACGTGCGATTCCTGGCACTTTCTCGGGCCATTAGATAAAAATCTGAAGTCGCTAAGGATTCGAACTTAGACGACCAGCAGTCAACGGTTTCGAACGCAAAAGTCTCAACCACTGAGCTACAAGTGGATACATTTAATTGATCACATAATTCTAGAAATATTCTCGGTCTCGGAAAATATTTTTCTTATACTTATATCTTGATTTTTTTCAAGGTACTTCTGCGTTGGGCGGTGCAGCAAAATGTTGCTGTAATTCCAAAATCCAAGACTAAAGAATACATCTTCAGTAACTGTGACCTTGATTTTACCATTCCAGAAGAGGACATGGAAACTCTATTCAACTTTAAGCAGACCAAGTACGATTGGGATCCCAATACTGTACCATAAAAACATTGATTACCCATGAATTTTCAAATGGGTTTAAATGACAGTTTAATCAAATATTTTTTGTTTTTAAAGTATACCTAGTGCATTTTTTATCTTATCAGTTTCTGTTCGAAAGTTGAAAATATGGGTTTATGTTTGATATATATTTTATCAATGTTATTTCTTCAAGAAATTAATAAATATTTTAAATACTTGCTTTTAGTGTATTCTTTAATTTGAAATTGTGAGTATATGTACTATTCCTCAGATATTTTATTTGTCAAAAAAAAATTATACAAATATATTCTAATTTACTACTTCAATACATTCCCGAGGAAAAAGTAATGACATGAAGAGTCATATTTTAGTACCTGTCAACAGAGATAAAACTTTTTTCCCGTCACAGAAAAATTATAGTTTGTTCTGGTTAAAACGGAATAAAAATTACTCCTGACAAAAATGTATGTGTTAAATTTACTCCCAAATGTCTACGTAAGATCAGTTCATCTGGTTAGAACAGACTAAAAAGACAAATGGATTTTCCGTTTGTCTTTGATAATGATCTTCCATAAAGCAACTTCATACTCCTTTAACATGAAATAAAAAAACTTTGAATGCATATAAGTTTATTAAAATGTAAGTAAATTTCACATAAATTTCTTTATATTTTGAGCATATGCAATATCCAAATGAGTATCTCATAAATAAAATATAATCCAATTTCTCTCTAAATTATTTCAAGTACACAGTATACCATCTCAGATAAATGTTTCACTTGACAAAATACCTCAAAGAAACCTTTTTCGCAACTCATATATGATGTATATAAAATAGATCAGTAATATAACAAACATGTATTCTATCTCATAGTTTCATGGGCCATATATAGCATTTGTGGTTGCTTGCTTGTGAAGTATGTTAATTTGCATAGTATTCAAGAGAGTTTTTTGAGATCTTTCATTTTCCATGACAAAAATTGTAATACAGTGTCACACATAAAGTTCGCAACATATCGAAGATTTTTTTATTAATAGAAATAATGAAAATTTGACTTCCAGTTTGTTTGTGCTTGAAAAATGACCAAAAAACAGCCCCTTTCTTTTTGTCATGTGCTACTCTGAACCTGTCAAATTTGACATTTGTTTCGAAAATACTCAAAAAATCAGATTTCTTTGTAAATTTCGAAAAATGCTAGAGAAAATATTTGCTTAGTTTCCAATTTCATACCTTTGTTCCAAATTAGTTTCCAATTTCATACCTTTGTTCTAAATTTGGACTTCTTATTGTCACTTGTCGACTTTTTTATAATTTTTTTAAATTTTTCGAACCTTTTTCCCTACCGATTTGAATGAAACATGATTCAAATTTCATACTTTTAGTGAATAAGAGACTTCAATGTCATATCTTGCCCAGAAAATACCCACATTGGCCTGTTTAACGATGAAATGAAAAAAATTAGATGAACTTTGCAACAACAAAGACGAAGTTCTGAAGATGCATTTAATTTTTTTTTTCTGGTAAAAGGTCAATTCGGGTATTTTCTGGGCAAAATATGACATTCGGGTCTCGTATTCATCAAAAGTATGAAATTTGAATCATGTTTCGTTCGAATCGGTTGAGCGAAAGATTCGAAAAATTAAAAAAATTGGAAAAAAGTCAAACTGACAATAGAGAGTCCCAATGTGTAGCGAAGGTAAAAAATTGGAAACTGAGCAGTTTTTTTCTTTGCGATTTTTCGAAATTTCGAAAAAAAAAACATATTTTTTGAGGATTTTTGAAAAAAGTAAAATTTGACAGTTTTAGAGTAGCACAAGACAAAAGAGGATGTTTTTCACTCATTTCTCAAACATAGACTAACTGCGAAGTCAAATTTTCATTACATCAATTAACAAAAAAACTTCTATATGTGGCGAACATCCGAACTTCATGCGTGACACTGTATAAATAAGTGGGTTAACTTACAAATGAATGCTACCTCATTATGGTATACACTATGGCAAGGATGTTTACATACAATTATTTTAAAATATCACAAATTTATATCTCAAATGATTATTGTAAATTTTATTGAGAGCCAATAATTTTTAAAACAATGGCACACGTAAAAATATCTACATATTACATATTTTATAGTAAATTTCAAAACAAGGAGTAAAATGAAGGTATATATTTAAAATAACCATGAAATAAAACCTTCTACCCAGCAAAATACTTCAGTAAAATACAATATCAAGTTCAATTTCGTTTAAAGTATAGAGGTCAGGGTATGACTGCCAAAATTTAAACAGAAATTTACTATCACAAAAAACAAAAACGTGATGCGAAATATGAGACAAGAACTCAAACGGTTTCGAGTGTTTGCAATAACACCACTTGATGCAGTGAAATCTACAGAAATACAAAATTAGATTATAAATATAAATGAAATTTGAACTTTTCAGCTTAAATTAATTATTTTTAAAATAGACAAATTTTAACCTCGGTTTTTTGGACAAACTCCAATTAAAACTAGGAAAACATGAACAATGAACATTGATAGATATGTAGTTCCAGGTGTAAAAAATCAATAAACCAATATCTATTTTCATGCTATTCACTTTATAGGTGTGAAACAAAAAAAGTCCAATATTAATTTCAGCCTCATTGTAAATCTATTCTTTATAGTATATTCTGAAAAGAGAGCACAGTAAAGAGTTTGAATTATTTCAGTACCTTTTCCACAAAATCTTTCAACATGAATTGAGAAATATCAGTTCTCGATAGAGAGATTTTTAGTGCCTCAAGACAGTTTCTAATAAAACAGTGATATAAATATTGTTTAAATCATTTATCTTATCACATTCCAGACATTCAAAAAAAGAAAATTTTCGAAAATTTGACTGGTCAAAATAACAAAGAATATCCAAGGTCCACCATTGAAAAATTAATATGTTTTTTTAATGCATGTAAAACTTGCTCAGCGATAATTTTGGCTCACTTTGTACATATTAGCTATGAATGATTGTCACCAGCAATACCAAAAATTCCTTCAATGAGTGACATATTCCATATTGTCTATGTATTATATCATTATATATGTTGAATTATGTATTGTATGTATGCAGAATTTTGTATGTATATTGATTGAAATAAAAGCATATAATTAAAAAAAAAAAAATTAATCACAAATTTAATATAACTATCAGACATAATGATTCTGTTAATATTATTTTATGTATTTGTTTCCTGCTAAGTAATAGTTTTTCAATTACTTACCCATAGAGTTCCAAATTTTTAGTATTAAAATTATTATACAAAGACCAATAATAATGTTCAAATATAGCTCAAATTTTTTTTTATGGAACGAATAATGGCATGATCTACCATAAATAAATTGTACTTTTTTCTGCAGATTGTCATGTTTTTTACAAATCAGATTAGAACAATATGATCCGTCATCAAGGAAACAATTACAATCATTCATAGCTTCCTGGTACCCCCGATTTCAGGCTATTCATACAATTTATGGAATATACAATCAATTTATACGGTTTCAGGCATCTATAGTCCAAGATCATAACTTGAATATTCAAAAACAACACTTAGAAGGAATAAATCAATTAGGTGAGCCCCTTTTTTTGTCTTGTACCAACTTCAAATTGGACTATAGGGTTTCATCCATTTACATAGGCCTGCTTCCTTATTATATTTAATACATACACTCATGATGTAAAAGATTTATTTTATATATTATAAAAAATACAATTTCATATTTGCAAAATCACTCATTTTGTGGCAGTGATTGGGTAAAGAATAGGTCGCAAGCAAAAATAGATATAAAATGAAAATCACTTTCGTATGAGATTTTGTCTGACAAATATGATTGGCAAAACAATTGCCATATTGAATTTCAAGTACAAAGTTGGACTTTTTCACTTTAAAGCTGTAGATTCACTTCAATATGAATTTAGAATCTACAAAATTTGCTAACAATTAAGAAAAAACATTATTATTAATGGAAATATGAACTTATGAACTAAACTACTGAGCTAAATGTAATTTCTATGAAGATATAAGTACTTTCAATTGAAAAAATTGAGCAATTATATAGAATATGTAAGAATTTGAAACTTGTCTTCAATGAGTCCATGTTGTAAGTATAATAAAACACAATGTTAAATTAGTTTAACAACTCTACTGATTCATTCGCCTCAATAATAATTTTTGAATCCAACTTTACCCAAAGCAGATTCAGAAAAATAAACTATGGCAAAACCAAAAGTCAGTCTAGTTACATATTGTTAAAGACCTGAAATTTGATAAAGACTTCTCGAATTGTTCGAGATCGTTCGATGAATTAGATGGAAAAATCTAGAAGCACTAACTTTTGTTCTGGATCAATCGTCGAACATTCTATTTGTGTTCTATTGATTTCTTAAGTTTTCTAGAACTTTATTTGTATATAAAAGCGATGCATTTGTTAGATAAAAGAAGTTAGTTAGAAAGTTACCTTCAGTTACCTTGGATACAAGTATTTTGACAGTGACTTGTATTACAGTGTTGTCAAGTAAAGTTTGAATAATAAAGGCGAGTTCATACCAGAGTACACTTATTTTTGAACCCGAAGACGCAACAATTGGTGACAGCGGCGGAATAAGTGTTACTGAAGAAAGAAAAGTAAGGCAGTTTTCCAGTATTTGATGGTGAATACTCGTGCAAATAATTACGACGAGATGGCGACATCAGCAGATATCCTTGAGTTTTTAAAGGAACAAGAAGCCAAACGAAAACAAGAACAAGAGGAACAAGAAGCCAAACGAAAACAAGAACAAGAGGAACAAGAAGCCAAACGAAAACAAGAACAAGAAGAGCTTCTACAACAATTCGAACTGAAAAGGAAACAAGAACAAGAGGAACAAGAAGTCAAACGAAAACAAGAACGAGAGGAACAGGAGGCACGGTTAGTCCAGCAGTTACAACAACATGTTGATCTTCTGCAACGTATTAGTCACAGTCAACAGTGCTTCCAGAATGAAATCACTGAAGAAGTACAAGAGGTCAGAGGAAAAGTCCAGGAGGTCAAAGGTGAAGTCCAAGAGGTCAAAGGTGAAGTTCAAGAGGTCAAAGGTGAAGTTCAAGAAGTCAGAGGCGGAGTCCAGGGAGTCAACAGAAGGGTCCAAGACGTCGAAAATGAACTGTCCAAAATAGATGAACGGGTGGCACGAGAGGTGAACAAGAAATTCAACGAAGAAGTGGATAGGATCAAGGAGAGGCTGGAAACGTTACAACTTCCACACAAGCGTGCACCATCTGAGGAAATCTCCCCCACCAGCGAAAGGCCATCCTCACTGACAACTCCGATAAGGCCTACACAAGTGAAAATTTTGAAACCTCCAACATTTGATGGACAATCCTCGTGGTCCATGTATAGACGTCAGTTTGAAGCGGCAGCAAACGCAAATGGCTGGTCCGAGGAAGAAATGGCCACCTCTCTAGTCCTGTGTCTACGAGGACAAGCATTGGACATCCTTCAGAACATCCCCGAGAGTAATCAGAAGGAATATTCTAGAATCGTTGAAGCTTTGGAAATCAGATATGGACAGCAATATCTCAAACAAGTATTTCAGAGCCAAATAAAGAGTCGATACCAAAAATCCAACGAAACTCTACAGGAGTATGGAGCCGACGTAGAGCGACTCATTAATTTGGCATACCCACAAGCACCGAAGGAGTTCATAGAACAAATTGGGGTGCAGACTTTCATCGATGGTTTGAGAGATACTGACATGCAGCAAGCCCTTCGACTAGGACGACTTCAAACCATAAGCGCAGCACCAATAGCATCTTTGGAGTTCGAGGCCGCGAAAAACGTATCAAGAAATACGAGGCCCAAGTTACGTGAAGTTAAATTCAACGAGGATTCTCCTACAAGCGAGGCGCTATTGAAGAAAATATTGGACTCCATAACAGCATTAAGCAACCAAGTGCATTCCCCAGAAGACAGGAAGAGGCGCTGCTATAACTGTGGGAAAAGCGGCCATCTACAGAGGAGTTGCTGGGAGAGATCGAGATCCAGAAGTCCAAGAAGAAAGAGGTCATCAGATAGCCACGAGGATAGATCGAGATCTCCGAGCCCAGGAACAGAGCAACGTGGGCGTTATAACAGAGGATCCTTCAGGAGATCGACCACGCCAGAAAGGAGACCTCAAACGTCCGAAAGAGGACTTGCTCCCACCCAGGAAAACGAGAATTAGTCGGCACTAGGGGGCGCGTGGCGACTTTCAGTGTTCAAAGCCCCAAGATCCATATATCGTCATTGAAGAAAAATGGCCAAAGTCTACTAATACAAGGCTACTTAGAAGATCGGAAATGCACCTTCACTATTGATACAGGAGCTTCGAGATCAGTCGTTCGCCCAGACCTCATACAAGAATCTGTGAAGCCGATGAAAAGGAATATGGTTTTGGAAACGGCAACGGGACAAACCGCACCAGTCATTGGGGAAACACTTGTACACATCCAGATAGGACCTATTACCATGGAACATTCTATGTTGGTTGCGGAAATAAGGGATGAATGTGTTTTGGGTCTGGACATCATGGAGAAAAACGACTTCATCCTTAACATCAGACAGAAAATTTTGCGGATTGGCAATGAAGAAATCTTCCTGAGCAGATACAATGAGAAAATCCAACCAATTAAGATTTATGTTGACGAAGACATCCACATTCCGAAAAACTCCGAAACCATCATCATGGCCAGAATGGATAAAGAACCTGGAGATTTGAGCACTGGAATAATTGAAAATGATGAATACCGCCAAGATGGAATTTTAATTGCCCGATGTCTTGTGAACACAGAACAACTAATTCCTGTCAGGGTTGCCAATACTTCGGAAAATAAAGTCCTTCTGAAGAAAAACGACCAATTGGGATTCTGCAAACCTGTCACTCGAGTTATCAATTGTGAAAACCACACTCAGGTACTGCGAAGAAATACCACTAACACCGATCAGAGAACAATAGACAAAATGATGGAATCCACGGAACATTTAACTATGGAAGAAAAGCAGAAGGCCAAAGAGTTTCTTGATAGCCATCGTAACATTTTCTCGACAGAGACTTCGACGGGACGTACCAGTCTAGTTCAACATCGCATCAACACCGGCGATGCCCGACCAATCCGACAGGCTCCGAGGAGATTACCGTTTGCCAAACAGAGAGAGGTAGCAGACATGATAAACAACATGATGGAGGATGACATAATTGAAGAAACCACAAGCCCATGGTCCTCACCGGTAGTATTGGTAACTAAAAAGGATGGATCAACCCGATTCTGCGTGGACTATCGTCGATTGAATGACGTAACGATGAAGGATAGCTACCCATTACCAAGAATTGATGATACACTAAACACATTATCCGGTTCCAAATGGTTTTCAACGTTGGACCTGAAAAGCGGGTATTGGCAAGTGGAAGTTCATCCTGATGATAGAGGAAAAACAGCGTTCTCTACCGGACAAGGGCTGTACCAATTCAAAGTTCTTCCGTTCGGATTATGTAATGCTCCCGCCACCTTTGAGAGACTTATGGAACTAGTATTGAGAGGTTTGTCATGGAAAATTTGTCTAGTCTACTTGGATGACGTCATAGTAATGGGAAGGACATTTGACGAACACCTGGATAATTTGGAAGAAGTATTTTTGAGGTTAGAAAATGCTAACCTGCAACTGAACCCAAAGAAGTGTTATTTATTTCAAAAAGAAGTTAATTTTTTAGGCCATGTCATCTCGGCCGAAGGAATTAAGACTGATCCTGCTAAAATCGAGGTTGTTAGGAGTTGGCCACGTCCTAGGGATAAACATGAAGTAAGAAGTTTTCTGGGGCTATGTACCTACTACAGGAAGTTTGTTCAAGACTTTGGTAAAATTGCCAAGCCACTCCACCGCTTAACTGAGAACAACGTTCAGTTTGATTGGAGCCCTGATTGCCAACAGTCGTTCACTGAACTGAAGAAGAAATTGACAACTGCGCCTATTTTGGCTTACCCACGAGAACAAGGCACTTTCATTTTGGACTGTGATGCGTCTCAGCAAGGCATTGGATCAGTTTTATCCCAAGAACAGGATGGCGAAGAGAAAGTAATAGCCTACTTTAGTAAAACTCTAGGCAAGGCTGAAAAGAATTACTGCGTTACAAGAAAGGAGCTTCTATCGATAATCAAAGCCATTGAACATTTCCATACCTTCCTCTATGGCAGACGTTTTCTCGTAAGAACTGATCACAGCGCTTTGCAGTGGATAATGAACTTCAAGAAACCTGAGGGTCAGATTGCGAGATGGCTAGAGAGACTCCAACAATACGACTTCAAAGTTATTCATCGCAGTGGCAGGAAACATAGAAATGCAGACACACTATCAAGACGTCCATGCTTGGAACAGCAATGCCGATATTGCCAGAAACTCGAAAACAAAGAAGTCAATTTTTACAATGATGAACATTGCAAGGAAATTCTGCAAGTTACCACCGTTAGAGTCGAGTCTGAAGAATCTGATTTATGGACCACAGAAGATATGAGGAAGAATCAGAAGAAAGACAACAATTTAAAGTTAGTTCTAAGCTGGCTAAAAAATGGAGTTAGACCTGAGTGGCAGGAAGTATCCAAGTTTGGTGCAGTTGCCAAGGGTTACTGGGCTCAATGGGATTCCCTATGTCTTCGTGATGGCCTATTGCATCGCAAATGGGAGAGCCCAGATGGAGCAACTGTGGTGTACCAACTGGTCCTGCCGAAAGCACTTACTAAAGATGTGCTCGAGCAACTTCATAGTAGTCGTGCAGGTGGACACTTCGGAATCAAGAGGACCCTTGCTAGAATTCGAGAACGATTCTATTGGGTGAATTGTCGTCATGATGTAGAAGAATGGTGCAGAAGATGTGACCTATGCTCTTCAAAGAAGGGACCCAAAACTAGAAGTCGAGGGAAAATGGCTCAGTATCTTTCTGGTGAACCATTCGAAAGAGTAGCAGTTGACATTCTTGGGCCGTTTCCTGTTACCGAGCAAGGAAATAAATACTTGATGGTAGCCATGGACTATTTCTCCAAGTGGCCTGAAGTTGTGCCCATTCCAAACCAGGAGGCAAAGACCGTTGCAAAGGCCTTCATAGAAAATGTAATAGCCAGACATGGAGTCCCACTAGAATTACATTCTGATCAAGGACGAAACTTCGAATCTGAATTATGGCAGGAAATGATGAACATTCTAGGTGTGAAGAAGACTCGTACCACAGCCCTACATCCACAATCAGATGGTATGGTTGAACGACATAATAAAACCATCAGTCAGTACCTGTCGATGTTCATCTCCAAAAATCAAAAGGATTGGGACGAGTTGGTACCACTATTTCTCCTATCCTATCGAAGTTCCCAGCATGAGTCCACCGGATATACTCCTTCAATGTTGATCACTGGGCGAGAAATGAAACTACCATGCGATCTGTTGTTTGGAATGCCACCCAGAAGTACAGAGGACAAAGTCCTACCAGAATATGTCCAAGAGTTGCGAGAAAGACTGGACCAAGTTCATGAATTCTGCAGACGTCGTCTTCAAATCTTCAGTGATAAAATGAAAAAGAGGTTCGACAGGAAGAGTCCAGGGACTATGTTCGAGCCGGGTGATGCCGTTTGGCTATACCAACCTCAGAGAAAGAAAGGAAAATGCCCCAAGCTACAGAGAAATTGGACAGGACCCTATGTCATCATAAAGAAGATCAACGACTTGGTATACCGCATCCAGCTCAACCCAAGGAGTAAACCCAAAGTTGTTCACATCGAGAGGTTAGCAGAATACCGAGGCCACGATCCCCCAAATTGGTTCCAGAGGGACAGCCAAAATGGTGATGGTGTTATCCGGGACGGAATAACCTAAAGGAGGAGGCAGTGTTAAAGACCTGAAATTTGATAAAGACTTCTCGAATTGTTCGAGATCGTTCGATGAATTAGATGGAAAAATCTAGAAGCACTAACTTTTGTTCTGGATCAATCGTCGAACATTCTATTTGTGTTCTATTGATTTCTTAAGTTTTCTAGAACTTTATTTGTATATAAAAGCGATGCATTTGTTAGATAAAAGAAGTTAGTTAGAAAGTTACCTTCAGTTACCTTGGATACAAGTATTTTGACAGTGACTTGTATTACAGTGTTGTCAAGTAAAGTTTGAATAATAAAGGCGAGTTCATACCAGAGTACACTTATTTTTGAACCCGAAGACGCAACAATATTATCATATTAAAATTCAAGCGCTCCTAATGTAGCACTAATGAAAATAGCAACTGATGACGACAATTATTTAAATGAATTCAAATGCCAACTCTCAAATAAATATCTATTCATCACAAATTTATTGGAATTAAAAATCAATCATAATTTATTATTTGATACCTAAAGCAATATATCGGTTGTTGCCTTTATAACCAAGGTAGAAAAGATGCAATTTCTTCCTCTGAATAAATATCAATCTATACTTTACGTATTATATGTTATACTGGAGAAAAATTCTCAAATTACTAGGACATTACTTTGACTTGAAAGAACTCTTTGAAAACTTATTCAAAATTCTCATAATTCTATATAATACTATATAATAAAATAAAATACTTTTGTTATTCATCATTTATTTAGATATTGGATATGGATTTGGTTTTATGACACTTCATTATTGAATCACCATGATTGTCCAGTCCCTCAGATTCATTTATGTGATATTCCAAAGCATATGCAAACGAATTTATACAGAGAAAATGGCGAGATAGCATTATAAACTTCATGAATTACATTAGATGCCAACTAGTTTGAAAATGAGTTTTATAATTTTTTTTTAGTTTCTCCTTTTTATTGAATTTTCTCGGCCTATTCTGTATATTCAATAAATTATTTCCATAGTGAAAAACCATGTACCAACCAAGAAATGCCTGACTTAAAGATGTTATCAAAAAATTACTTGGGGCTGCTCGATCTGTTCGTTTGGTAAGTAGGTATATTCTGGATGTTACTGTTTCGAATTGAATAGAGTGCAAAATTTTGAAAAATCTGTAAATAAAGCACTGAAGACTCTGATATTGATAAAATAGTTGACCGCAGAAAATCATCTACCAAGACAAATATACTTTTTAAAGAAGAAGAATATGGCAATCAAGTAAAGAAATATTTTTCAAATATTAAAATAAACTTAAAAATATCGATATATAGCTATTGGTAAGACTAATTATTAATGGTGTTTTCTTCATATGTACATGGATGACAATGTTGATACAGATATACAGAGTTTTTCAATAATCATATCGAAAAATATTTCAATTTGAAATCTTCAAAATCAAGAGCTCCAGGACTAATAGTCTTTCACTCTGAACCACCTAGTGTAATCAATTTCATATTAACCGAAACAAAATAAATGACAAATAACAAAAATAAAATTAACAAACGAAAAAAAAGTAAAAATTCATTTTGTATCTGTAAAAATACTCTAGGAATAGATCACATCACTTATTAGATAATAAAAAATACAAAATATTACTGCAATTTTGAAGGCGCTTTGAATTGAATCAGCCTGGTGAGCATACTCATAATGCATGGTATCTGTTTCTGGCGGTGCATCGTTATGGTGTCAGGAACGTTGCTTTCAAAATCCAATGCAACACGTTGAGATACAAAGGTGAGTATTGTCATGACATCATATTCATGCACCTTTTTTTTGAGCTCCTCGCAGAGAGACTGGATAAACCATGAACCTCTGGTTGTGTTACGCCACGAATAGTAACCTAAGAGATTTCTTCATTTTAGTATTCAGCATGATATATCTCCTCAAGGGGTAATTTAATAATAATAATAATAATAAATCGGCGCCCATGCTCAAAGGAAACCTTTTTTTGGGCGTTCAGTTATTTATTTACCATTTTTTATTTATGTTAATTGTTCTGAATTATTCTCATGTAACAATGTATGGTAAATACATTGATTGATTAATTGATTCATCATCACCATGCATAAGTAGAATTTAATATTATCTGCTTTTTGCTTCCATTAAAAATGGTTAAAAATCCTATTTTTAACCAATTACCACCCACTACCATTTGAAAACATAAATTCTAACCTTTTTTGTGAAAAAAAATCATACTTACTTCTTATACTTAGAAAGGTACTAACCTTTGACAGTTGAATACACAATGAGAAAATCTGCTTGCACCGGAATTCTGTAAGTATTGTAGATTTCGCCGTCAGTCTCAGTTTTACATAGATTTACCCCACTATCGAGTTTATCACCTTGGCATGCCTGCATGAAAAACATCTTAGGTTTACCTAAAAAAGACTAAACAATAAGAAGTGGAAAAGGGAAAAGATACAATAGCATTACCTGCTAGAGTAGGACATTTATCAGCTGTAAAGTGTGACCAAAGATAGTCAGGTTTATATGGAGTATCTTTGGCATATATTATTCCCATCTCACCATGAGAAAGAACTGCTACTAAAATGCAGTCATTGGAGCTATGGTCCGCCCTTGCAGCTGAATATAACAGAAAATAATGAGAGTTAACACTCTAAATATATTTTTCTACAGCTTTCTTAAGAAAATTTATTGTCTTTGTCAAGACATCATATAAGTATTTTTTTATGTTATCAAGGTTAGATAGAACGCAAGTGAAAAGGAATTCGAGAAAAAAGAGTAAGTTATTCTTTGGCAGTTGGTCAGTTAATTTGCAGTCTGCGCAAAGGGTGCGACATCTATAAATATTTGGTTGAACTGATAAAAAGTAGATCAGGTCTTTCGTGCCATAAGCGGTAGTGCATCTATTTCAATTGTTTTCTTATTATTAATCAATTTTTGGAAAATAAATTGAGTTCAGTGTTCATAGTTTCAGAATAAGTAAACTTGAAATGGCGGCAGAAGTCAAAAGTTCCATTAATAAGCATATTTGCTCAGTGCCGCAATGCTGAAAGTACTATCAATAGTAGCGGAGACAAAGTTTCTTTACATTATTTTCCATTGAAAAACAAAGAGTTTTACCAGACATGGTAACGTCGTCGTAGATAAAAATGTATGATAAACTCATTTCAACTTTCGTCATCTCGAGTACTTCATTCAAGTTTGAATGGGATTGAAATTAAACATTTTGGTCTCTTATGGAGTTTAGCAGCTGATCACCATTATATTTTTTCGCGCCCAAATTTTTAGCACCACCTAGCGGGAACTCATTTCACGAATTCCGCGGATGGTCCGTTAGTTTGAGACAGAATGATGAACAAGCAAAAGTTATGTTTGCTACTGTTCTTCACACAACAAAAAGTGTCAGAATTCTAATTTTGATAAGGGTTTGATATTATTCAATGAACTGCCCAATGATATTAAAAAGTAGGAGTCTGTGATATAGTTCAAGTTTAACTATAGTGTGATATTTAAGTAGCTGTTTTTGTCAACTCTTTTAAAAAGAATTATTTCATTTATACATCGATTAGTCCATAGATTTAGCATTAAAATAGAAAGTTTTGAAATGTCCCTTAAATTGTTTAAATTAAAATCACCTACCTTGTTTAATATGATGCTCTATGTCAGCATAATGCAAATCCTTGAAGACCTGGACTTCAAATCCTAATGCCATAAGACACTCTTTGAGGTTTTTGCAATCTTCATTAGTACCTGACCGAGATTTCAAGCCACCACATTCGAACACTTCATGATTGAAAATCAATGCTAGACCTCTCCTTGGATGATCCATTTTGTAGTGGGTAGCATATTTTGCCACTGGCATACGTGCATAGACTTCTCCAGATTGACCTCTGAAAGGGCAAATATTTACATTCTGCAAGGCGACAATTTGAAACCTTACAATCAGTTATATCTCTAGAACAAATAGATATATCAAGAAATGCTCAAAACCGTTTTGGCAATATAAAGGGGGAACCTCATTGATTCGACTACCGAACCACCTTTATAGCTCGTCACCCATAACAACAAAAATCAAATCGCAAATCTTACTTGTGATACCTCATTGGGAAACTCTAGAACTTTTTCAACTAAAGTAATAATACCTCTCTTGTTTCAGTATTTATTGTTTGTGATTTGTCAAAGGCTTTTTGACTGTGTCAATCATGAAAGGCTGTATGCTATGGCTGTAGAGGCATTGTCTATGATTGGTTCAAATCAGTCCTGAGTAATCGAAGACAACTAGTGAAAACTGGAAATGTATCCTCTGATTTCAAACTAGTGTGTTGCGGAGTGCCTCAAGGCTCAGTTCTGGGCCTGCCTCTTACATCAATGATATGGTAAACATAGACATACTATTTGCAGACGATGCTACTATCACATGGTACAATGAAGATGTGCATGTTCTACATATGGCAATTGAAGCAGATCTGCGAGTCATCAAAGCCTGGTGCGATATGAACTTTTTATCTATCAACTTCGATAAAACCATTATGATTTCCTTCAAAGATACTATTGGAAATATCAGTGTAGATGATTGCTTGATTCATAAAATTAAAAATCAAAAAATTTCGAAGTTTAAATGTTGACCTTAATCCGAAAGGACCAGGAAGCGGCCTTATGGAAAAATTGTCACCGGTTAATTTTTCTGAATTTTTGGTATGTTGTAGAATATGACCTCCTAAATAAAAGTGTCCCTGGGCCCAACCCAAACCTATGGCAAGTTTTCGAGATACAGAGTGTTGAAATTGGAAAGTGGCTATTTTTTTAAAGTAATACTGCTCTTAGGAAAACACCTTGAATGAAAATATTTTGTGCCACAAATGTTATGTATTATTAGATACAGGGTGAGTAAAGAATTATTCAAAATGAAATTCTTAATCAACCCTATACAATAAATATGTGACCAAACCAAGTAGCACACTAAAATGCTCATGTTTTACTATGACAAAATTGACAAATACAACATTTTGTACAGGGTGAGTCAAAAAGTGAGTTTTTTGGTGACATTTTGTATATTTTCATTTTATATTTTGAGATAATTGAGTATGAACCATTCAACATACTTCTGGTCCGAAATTGATATACAGTATGAGACAAACGCTAGGTGATGAAAATTACAAAAAAGCGATTGTTTTAAAATTCGCCCTGTAATTAAAAATTTCCTCGTTTAAATTTTCCAATTTTTTGTTATTACCCTTAGATTGAGTACACTATTACAATGTCAAACACTTGTGGCTTTGCTATAATAAGTTTTTGGAATACACAGGGTAATACATTAAGAGAGAGGATTAGCTATGTATCCCTTATTACAAAAGTTGTCAAAAGAGTTGTATACAATGAAAATTTAATTCATCAAATGTCAAATGCTTTGTTTGTCCCCCCCCATGACCGCCATGTTGTGACGTCAGCTGACAGTGCTCTATTCGATTGAGTTAAGATTTCTGACGGAATTTGCGATAGTAGCCTATCAGCCCGCTGCCAAAAAGTGTAATGATTTTTTAACGTATGCTCTGTAGCGTTTTGGCAGTTATGAATATAGTGATCAATAAACAAGCAAAATTAGCGCACTTTCGAGTGTCAAACACATTTTAGGGCATATGGTGGCTCTTAGGACCCACGTGACACGTATGCTGATCGGTTTCCATCAGATTTTCATTCAATGGAATATTGTTTGTCCATTGGAGACGATCCATCACATACAGTGGAGGTGAAATTTAATAGGAAGGTGAAAAAACTTTCAGTCTAACTCCACCAAAAATAAACTTTATTGTAAATATTATGCAGTCAGAAGATTAACATCACGTAGAAACAATGTAGTTGGAAGACTGACATTGAGAGAGAGGACATGTTTCGAAGGATTAATCCTTCATCTTCAGCAAAAACTGGGTTAGTTACAAGTAGATCATTTTATGGTGGAAAACTCACAAGAAAAAATATTTAAAACATTATTAAAAAATTGAAGTTACATGGTCCTAATTACGACCTTCCTATTAAATATTGTTTGGTATGCTCGGCATACGCTACACACCATTTAGTAATACCACTCCCCCTATCAGACTCATGTTACCAAGCAATTTGCCAAATTAAGTATCAGAACAGATTTAACAATTATTGTGTGTAGGTTTCAATGTATAAAAGGTGGCAAATTCGAAATACTATAACAATACTGATGTCCTAATCAAAACCCCTGTATCTACAAAAACGCCAAAACGGAGTAAATCGGGTTTTTACTTGGTAAGAGTGCATTGGTCTAATGGAATAGGGGTGTATAAAACAGCCTGAATGTTATATTTTTAATTGAAATACGGGGTTGTCACTTAGGACGGCAGAATAGCTTCTGGCAATTTTTCCTCTCATGATCCCTCTATCATTGTGATTCAACAACAAGATGCAACAGTTGAATACATAATTTTCTAATTATTTACATACCCTTGCTTTCCCCGAGCATCTCCCTCGTCTTGTTGTTTATTCCCAAAGCATTGTCCATCTTCAGCGTCTTGAAAATCATCGGGGTTACTGTGGCCATTGCCCACTACATCAGATCCATTGTTTTTAGAATCCATAATTTTTACTGTTTAAAAGGAAACAATTTTTTTGGACTACCTATTAAAATGTTCAATCTAACTTCCAAACTACTCAACGCTCTGATTTATAATTATTTGGTCACCGTCACCAATTAAGATATTTATAACGAGATAACCAAATTCACCAATATTCTTTGTTCAAAAGTTGATTTGATTTTGAAGTGTTTTGTGTTGTCTCTCTCTCTCTCATAATTTATTGTCCTCAGCTTCCTTTACGGCGCTATATGGACATCCCCAACTGCGGCAAATCCGTTGCCATCCGGCCTTCAACCGGCGTAGACAGTTGAGGTGTATCGGGGGAATGCAGTAGTCTGGCTCGAAGCCATACTGCATCACAAGTGTATTTTTCAAACATCACATATTATAAATATTTTTCCTGAATATTGCTGGCACGTCGTAGACGGCGGACATGTGTCACAACATATAACCCATTCATACAAGTGTTCTGGCTAGGCCTTGTTACTAACTCCTTGCGCCACCTATGGAGCAGCATGATTATTCGTAGTCCCGTCAATCATGAAAACGTGGGAAAGGTATTCTTCAATAACCCAGAGTTAATTTCTAATGAAAAAAAGTCTGGTTCATTGGAGAATCGAACTCAGGACCCTTGGATCATGAGACTAGCGCTAAACCACTGCGCCACCTCGCCTACCGTGTTTTGTGTTGATTCGTTGATTACTTGGTTGTCAGTTGTCACTTGTGAATTTATGATTTACAGTGTTGCCGACGATCAGCAGTGTAAAGTTAGCTGTCAAAATTTCCAAACATTGTCGATCGATCAGTCGACAGCAACATTTCAGATAGTTTGGGGATCAAGTTGCAAGTATCTATATCTATGGTATCTTTTAGTCCGATAAACAGAACTGAAAAAACTATGAATGAATGGATTCATATTTGAAGACTAGTGACTAGGAAAATCCTGTAAATTTCTGAAGGCTGTATGCCTCAGGGGATACCTCCCGAGGCAGCGTGTTCCAAAGCTCTGCTTTGCCGTTCGGTGGAAAAACAAGCCCTGGGAAACAGATGTTCAGTGTGTCTCCAAAGTGATGGCATATGGATGTGAGGACTGAGCTCGACGGGTCAGTCTTGATGGGGATGGTGGAACGATTGATGATATTTCGAAAGAGCATATCGTCCATGAAAATATATTCAAAACAGATACAGATTGCCAACCTTTCTGCGATGTTCTAGAGAAGTAAGCGAGCTTATCGCCGATAAGACGAATTGCTCTCTTTTGCTGGACAGAATCTAAAAGTTTCAATGTTCGTTTAGGTGCTGCACTCCATATATGGGAACAGTATTCCAGAACAGGTCTAATTTTTGCCTTATAAATCATAATCAGTTGACCGTAAGTGAAAAACTTTTTGGCGCGAAACAGAAAACCAAATTTTTAACATGCACTCTCGGCAATTGACGCCACATGGCTCTCTCATGAAAGGGCATTACTGATGACATTAGATAAGTTCAACATCATAGTTTCTGTATGTTGAACTGTTCACATGTTGAGTGAACAGTAGAAATATAAGTTTCATTTGATCCAGTCGTTGAACAATAACTGAATATTTTGCGTACTTATATTGACGAAATTTACGTGAACGAGTAGTCGCATACTACGCCGTCAACCAAGCGGCGGTCACGGCCCTCATACATCATACAGAGTCGGTTCCCTGATGGTTTCTGAATGCATTAGCGATTTGCAAAGACCATCCACCACCAACAAGGTAAATCTTCTTTGGGTCTCTGGTCATATCGGACTGCCGGAAACAGACCGATTATTTGGCCAGAAAACCTGCTAACAGCTTAACGATTCGAACAGAACCAATCCTAGGAGTTTCTAGATCATAAAGCTTCTCAAAGATGAAAATTACGGCCTTTGTAATATTATGATCAAGAATGTGTTTCACTGCTTCATTGATGGCCCATACTTCAGCTGTACAAATTGAGAAGATTGAGGATATATTTCCGGTCCTTTCAAGAATACGTATTGAATAAATTTCGAATCCGACGTGTCCGGAAAGATTCTTTTAGATCCGTCCAGTGTAGAAATAACTGAAATAAGTGTAATTTGGGAATGTTTGGTTAGCCAGACAAAGAAAATGGACTTTTTTGTCACTATATGTTTAGTTAACACAAATTTGGTGTCATTTGTCAATTGGAATCATTTTATTGAGTGCCAGATTTGAAACTTTTGATCAACAATCTAATATTCATCTCAAAAAAGGTATTTGGGTCTGAAAGCATTACATTTTACTGTTTTTTGAAGAGAAAAATTGTTGACTGAAGACAAGTGAAAAGGGGTCCGTATATATGTGCCAGTTGCTTGAAAACTTAGAAACCGCTACCAAAGAGTAGAGTAAGAGAGAGTTTACCTTAATCTTTGGCTCTACTCACCGATCTGAAATGTTCGGCGTTCGGCGATATACGGACCATACCCATTGTTTGGGCTACTTGCTTCCTACTGGTGCATTGAAGCCTCTCTAATGTGGGATGGAGAGTGGTATCTTGCTCGAAGCAATATCCCTCCACCCTATAAAAAATTACTGAAAATAGTAAATCTCGGTAGATGCACGTAATATACAGACTTCACAAACACTTAATATTTTGGTCGATGCACGTGATACTAATGACGGCGGACATACTGAGAACCGGTTCAATGAAGCATTCTCGTACCATCTTCGAGACCGGACGAAAAAATGTACATCAACCTCTACCACGATCGAACCGGAACTGAAACATCACTTGTTTTCTGCTCTGAACTGATGTATGTAGGATAATCACGTTAAGAAGAGAATGACGTAATTTTTCGTAATTTTGAATATTTGACATAACAACGTTGAAATTTCCAATGAAATGCGTTCAATAGTGATGATTTGAAATGTAACTAGTTTCATCGCTACTTAACGCACATTTCATTGGGAATTTTAACGTTGTTATGTCGGATACAAAAATCACCAAACATGACATAATTCTCTTCTTAACGTGAATATCCCATAAATATTAGGATGATTTTAGGATTATGCGGAGCCACATGAACAAAATACTCAGATTGATTCGAATCTGGGCATACCACTTATTCATATCTTGGCCTGCGTATGCGCAGAGTACCGGCGGATCCAAATACGCTCATGAAGCTCATGGCTCACCCTCAAATAGTTTGATCAAATTGTCTCGAAGTGACATCATTTCTATTGGTTTGTACACACAATTTGAAATATTTTTTTCTGCTCTGAACATGATGTAAACACTCGGATTATTTTCAGATTATGAGTAATCGCATATATTCGAATCTGAATATTCTGTATTCATCTATTGACTTGCGTGTGCGCGGAGTACCGACGGATCCGAATAGATTGATAGAGCCCCGTGTCTCACGATCAAATAGTTTGAACAAAATATCTTGAAGTGACGCCGTTGTTGTCATTTCTATCAGTTTGTACACACAATTTAAAACAAAGGAATAAAAAAGTACATCACTTGAAGACAGTTTCATCAAACTATTTGACCCTGAACAACGGACTTACTGAGCTGCTTTCCATTCAAGGGTCTGATGCACCAGGGCTTCTTATTCTAGTTTAACCATTGACTGAAAAATAACAAAATCTATCAATAGCAAGGCGAGGCTTAATACTCCTAAATGGAAAACGCCTATTATAGGCCTTATAGGCGTCTTCTATTTAGGAGTGTTAAGCCTAGGACCTTCCTAATTCCAGACTTACTATTGGTTTATTCGTTTGCATCAAGGGTGTAGTGTAGTGTAATTCACACCACATTTTGAATCGAGTGTAGCTGATGAGTGCAGTTCAAACAAAGGAATGTGCCAAAATAATTTGCAAACGGATACTAAAATGAAGTGTAAATTACACCAGGTGTAGAAAAGTGCCTCACCTCAATGCAAACGACTAAACCTATTGTTATGGGTTTCGAAATATTTCTATATATTGAATCTGTGTAATGACATTTACTATAGGTTCGTTCGAACAAAAGTCAGAAACAGTACATGATCGTCAGAATCATGCGCATTCTCACTTTAAGCGTTCGAACAAGTGTCAGATCGAATCCCTTACCATTTTATCCACTGTTCGAACAAGGATTTGGACTATTTTCGGACCGTTTTCAAACCGTCAAAACGATTCGTGGATTTTACTTGGATTAGAAATCAGGAGTTTGCGCAGTTGATCAATTATTTGATTCTCAGCCTTTTGGCAGAAAGGTAAGGTAGCCTTTTGGCTTATGCACCATTTTCCTCATGTCTCGTAGTGTCTTGTGGTCACAGCGTGATCTAATATCTGCTTTATGATTTTTTCTTCAACAAATGACTCAAGCTGAAGGGTTAGGTAATATTTTGACAATTGACAATTTTTATCGTGAACCGAAAACCGTTCGAACAAAACATGAATCCTAAAACGGTACATAAATAGTACACGTCAGGTCAGGAAACTGTCAGGGATCCAAACCTAATGGCAACACAGCTTATTGGAGGGAAAAAACCGTTGACAGATGACAATTGTCAGTTGTCATAGTATAAAAGGCCGACAAGCTGGAAATCGGTTATCATTTTTTCCCGCTCTCTTGTGTCTTATCAGCTTGTGTAGTTGGTGTATATTGTGAAAGAAAACTTATTGAATAAAATCATGTCCGGACGAGGAAAAGGTGGAAAAGGAAAAGCGAAAGCTAAATCCCGATCAAACCGTGCAGGTCTTCAGTTTCCTGTTGGTAGAATTCATCGGTTACTGAGGAAAGGTAATTATGCCGAACGCGTCGGTGCTGGTGCCCCTGTTTACCTTGCCGCCGTGATGGAATACCTGGCGGCCGAAGTCTTGGAGTTGGCTGGAAACGCAGCTAGAGACAACAAGAAGACGAGGATTATCCCACGACACTTGCAACTAGCCATTAGGAATGACGAAGAACTCAACAAACTTCTGTCTGGCGTCACCATAGCCCAGGGTGGTGTGCTTCCGAATATACAGGCAGTTCTGCTGCCGAAGAAAACCGGTGGTTCGAGCTCAGGGTCTGGCGGAAAGTCTACCAAATCGCAATCACAAGATTACTAAATAATCTACTGTTATAAGTAAGATGTACCTAATATTTTTTCTGTTTTTGTTTGTGGAGTCTGTTGACTTTAATTTCTTATCTGTATTCATGTATTTGAACCAATAAACGTTTATTAAATAATTTCATTTTGTTTATGACACCTAAGATAAAGTACTGTGGAAATTGATCTCAACACAAACCTATCAGTGTGAAGTTATCCATGGTTTTTCAGCCATACTTTTTATGACTTGGGAGAATTTGCATGCGGCCGCACTGCGGCGTTGCCAAGTTTTTTGAATATCCCTGAATTGAATACTTATTTATTCCTTAATATTTTTAGCAGAAATGAATTATTTTTGATTATTTTATGCATTCAATCTAAGAGAGCAATTAAAATATGACTTTTGTTGCTTATGAGTGATCTATAATGGATTTGCACTGGAATACTGGTAACGATTTGGTATAGGGCATATTTTAAATATTATAACTGAGATAATCCTGGTACGTAATCCATAGAATGCACCTACAGAGTTAAATCAATTTGGTGCACCTTTCGGAAGATTGACAGGAATAAAAACTGTGATTTTAAATGAATAATTTTTTAATACAGAAACGTTTGCAATAACTTAAAGAATGCAAATATACCTACTAAACAATTTGGGGCGCCGTAGGAGAGACAGGATCTCTTATTTTTTACATATTTTTGCTAATAACTCTGTTGATACTAGACGAATCAAAGAAAAAATTACACCTAAATAATGCTGGTAATCCATAGAATGCCACTATCAGATCAATTTTTAGCGGCACGAAATTTCATCCATGGTTTTATATCTAGAGTTATCTCGGTTATTAGTTGATTCTTAAATCAATTTGCTCCCACGTCGAACAAGTAGAAAAAACACATTTTTCGAAATTCATAGTTGGGCATTAGCTCGGTTATTAGTTGCTGTGTTAGGATGAGCTAATACCCAACCATGAATTTCGAAAAAAATGCTTTTCCTACTTGTTCGACGTAGGGTCAAATTGATTTTAGAAGATTTTCGTGTTCCTTTCATACAACCAAACCTCTCTATGAGTGAATCATCCTAACACAGCAACTAATAACCGAGATATCTCGAGATATAAAACCATGGATTAAATTTCGTGCCGCTAAAAATTGATCTGAGGATACAGTGGCATTCTATGGATTACCAGCATTATTTAGGTGTAATTTTTTCTTTGATTCGTCACAGTTTTTATCCCTGTCAGTCTCCCGAAAGGCGCTTCAAATTGATTTGACTCTGTAGGTGCATTCTATGGATTACCAGGATTATCTCAGTTATAATATTTAAAATATTACCTATACCAAATCGTTACCAGTATTTCAGTGCAAATCCATTATAGATCACTCATAAGCAACAAAAGTCATATTTCAATTGCTCTCTTAGATTGAATGCATGGATGAGGGTTGAAAAATTATCAAAAATAATTAATTTCTGCTAAAAATAACGAATAAATAAGTATTCAGTTCAGGGATATTCAAAAAAACTTGGTAACGCCGCAGTGCGGTCGCATGCAAATTCTCCCAAGTCATAAAAAATATGGCTGGAAAACCATGGATAACTTCACACTAATCACAAACCTACGTTTTTCCTAGACTGTACAGAAAAAATATATTGTTTTTATCTTTCAAATATTTCCAGTAAGTACCTCAACATGAACTTTTCAATGGAAATAAGTGGGGGCCTTGCCTTGCTATATTATTTATTTGGTTGTATGAGGTTTTGTACATCTTTAATAAATCATCAATTGAGAGTCACATTTGGATCGGCTACAAATATTCAGGTGTGTTGAATAGAACAAACACAAATTCAGTTGTTCATTTCCTTGAAATGTATAATTAGATTCGAATCATAATGAGTAGATGATTGTTGTTTTAAATACTAAACTTTCAAATAATTCGGCAAACGTTCTATTCTGACCTTTTTTTATAGAATTGATGTATCTATTTCAAGACGAATGTAATAACAAATTGGTTTAAATTTTCCTTCAGGGAATACAATACAGTCACTTTGTTTTACGACGAAGGAAAAATATGATCGAAAAAAATTGATGATTTTATACAATGTTGTCCCCAAAGTATCACCATATGAGAAACTTCATTATGGGTTTTATGATACAAAGTTATTTCTGATAAAAGTTTGTGCTTCTCAATTTGAACATGCACTACAAAAAAATGCAGGAAAACCCACGGAATGTAATTCATTTCATTGGAAACCTGATTTGGAGCTGAGTTTTGAAAAATGTCGTAACATTTTATTTAGAAAAGTTATCCGGTATTGGAAATGAATCTAGATTTGAAGTATTGGTGATTTAAGTGATGGTATAATTTTTTAATGGTATCTGCAAAAAATAAATTTGGTTCAAATAATGAATATATAATCTTGATTTTGTATTGGTACATCAACCGTTCATTAAATGCTTGCCCAACTAGGTATTAGGTTAACCAGGTTAACTGTGGTAATTTATTTATACACTGAAATAAACTTTTGAACATTACTTTTGATAGTTTTGTGCAATTTGGAGCAAAAAACTTCTACATTTGTTTTTATAATGATAAAATGTTGCATAGTTTTAGTTACCAGTTTATTGGAATATTTTACATTTTTTTTTTCAATTATTTTGAATGAAACAGAATTATACAAATAATTACAGAATTACAATTCCTCTTAACCTAGAATACAAATTCTAGATGTGCTATCACGATTAGATTCATATACACTCAAACACTTGAATAACACTGAAATAAAATACTAATATTCAACACCTGATAATGTATTCGCTTGTAACATAGAACAATTTTTATACCAGATTGATTTGCACCTTCCGAGAGATCAAGTTATTCAGTTGATCCACACTTGATCCACAATTAAAAATAAAACGTGATATTTCCAGGTGAAGCGAAGTTGTCCATTCGCAATCTATTTGCTACCTACAAACTATCTGTGTTGCTCAGAGAGCATCATATACCATCAACTGGATCTGCTTCATCTGCTGAACTGATATCATCCCCAAATTCAATATCTTCATCAAAACCTTCCTCCACGAAGGTGACGGTTTCATTGATTCTAACAGATTCGGGGAATTCTCCGTATGTTTTCAGATTACGTGCCTCGTCAGGAGTGTATTTCAAAATAACATCGGCTTTCGCATCTTGGTAGTCTCTTAGCCCTATCAGTATAATGTCACCCTGGTTTATCCAAACCTGAAAAATAACATTTAATTGAATTTGGTACTCAAAATAAAAACATGATTTTAAGAGAACTGGCGACAGTGGTGACCTTTGGAGATAGATCATTTGTGTTCATTAATTAAATTAAATATTTTATACATATTCCAAGATGAAAGGCTGTAGGACCTCGATCAATTGCCTTTTGAATTATAAATAGATAGATAGATAGATCTTTATTCAATTAGGCATCCTAATAAACATAATATTCACAAATATAAATAAATATACGAAATTTGAGTACAATATATGATAATAATACTAAGTACATAAAACAGCTATAAATTCATGGTACATTTCAAACAAAACAAATTAACATTAAGAAAAACTAATAGACATTTAAATAGACATATAAATATATTAAGATGAATATGGAAGGAAGTAAATATATAAAATAGAAATAAAATTCAACAGTTTGGTACAACTAATAACATTTATACATATAAATAAAAATACTTTATTGACAAGAATAAAGGGTTTTAACTTTCCTACTTATGTTTTATTTTACTTTTTAATATGGGCTTTGATATTTTTTTTGAAACTAGTAAGAGTTGAACTGTTTTTTATTTTATAAGGTAGTTGATTGAACTCCTGGAGACCCTTGAAAAACAGAGAACTCATGGTGCTCCTGCGGTTTGTTCTAGCGATATGAAAATCATCGCAATTTCTGGTGGGGTATGAATGAACTTCTCTTCGAAAAACCAAATACGATCGAAAATAAGATGGTGCTAGATTATTTAAAATTTTGAAGATGAAAATCATAGTGAGGTAGTAAATTCTTTGAGAGACAGTAAACCATTGTAAAGTATTAGACATAACAACAATGGACGTATATCTATTTGTTTTCAAAATGATTCTCATACCTCGATTTTGCAGCTTTTGAAGTTGATTTAATTTATTTAGGTCCCATGAAAATAATACTGATGCGCAGTAATCAAAATGAGGTTGAATTATTGTGTTGTACACCGTTATTTTCGTTTCCATTGAGAGAGTTTGTGCGATTCTAGAAAAAAAGTATAATTTCTTCAGTATTTTTTTGAATATATAGTCAAAATGATTATTAAAAGCTAGAAGGTTATCTAAATGAAATCCCAAATACTTAACTGTTGTTACTAATTCAATTCTTTCATTATTTATTGTCAAATTTATATTATTGATATTCAGAGTTTTATATTTATGTTTTGATGTTAAGATCATTCCTTTGGTTTTCGAAACATTCAGTTTAAGTTTATTCATTAATAAATACTCATGAACGTCTTTCAACACTGAATTCATTTTATTAATTGCTCCATCTAAACTACTATCACTACATGCTAACAATGTGTCGTCGGCAAAAAGGTTTATGAATTCACATTCAATGAATAGTTCTATATCATTCAAATATAAAATGAAAAGTAGTGGGCCTATGACACTTCCTTGGGGAACTCCAACATCTATATTGAGTTCTTGTGATACAAACCCATTGTAACGTACTCTTTGTCTACGATTACTGAGATAGTTATTAAGCCAGTGATATACACTACCCTGGATTCCATAGCTTGATAATTTTTTCAATAATATTTTTCGATCGATGGTTTCAAAGGCTCTTTTCAAGTCCAGGAAAACGCTGACAACATATTTGTTATTGTCCAACTCTTTTTTAAATTTACAAAGCGTGAGCTGTAGAGATGATTCACAGGAGTATTTTTTTCGAAAGCCCGATTGGTTATTTATTAATATTTCATTTTTCACAATGTGATCAACTAATTGATTATATACAGCTAATTCTAAGATTTTTTCCAATGGAGGCAATGTATTAACTGGTCTAAATTCAGAGGGATTAACGGTATTTGCTATTTTCTGTATTGGAATGATTGTACTAGTTTTGAGTGCATCAGGTATGATACCAGTATCAAGTGAAGTATTGACTAAGTTCAATATAACATGCCCAATTGTTTCAAAAATATCTTTCAGGATTTTGGCATTGAGTATTTCATGTACCGATATCTTGGAGTCCAATGTTTCAACTATTTTCCTTAAATCAACCAAAGTTAGTAATCTGAATGTATCCATCAAGGGATATAGATTATAATTTGTGTTAGACCAAACTCTTGGGGAATCCAAACTTTCAATGATTTCATTTATACTTTCAATGAAATAGTAATTGAAATGCACAGCTATACTTTCATTGTCACGTCTCATTATTTGGTTGTTGCCATCTTTGAACAGGACACCACTTGGATGATCTTCAATTCTTGTATTAACTATATTCTTTAACGTTTTCCACATTTCTTTGGGATTGTTTTTATATCTATCAATTTTATCAAAATAATATTGTTGTTTTTTATATTTCATCAGATTGACCACCTCGTTTCTTAGCTTTTTAAAGGCCTCCCACTTATTCTCTTTCTCCTCAATATTACAGGATTTGAAAATTTTATAGACTTTGTCTCGATTTTTTATTTTATCATGTACCTCATTGTCAAACCATGGTAGTTTAGATTTATATCGACAATTTACCACAGGGGCAACATCATTCACCATATATAAATTGCTTATAGTTCAATGAACAGCATTTATCAATATTATTCTCCAAGATGGATTGTGTTCAAGCTGTCAAGAAGACACCTGTAGTGGATAATATTGACTTTATTTGAAAAAATTGTTGTTATTTTTTTATCCATCAACCAGCTGACTTCTTATGACCAACCCTCAGACGTTCTCGAGAGACTTGTGAGAGCTAGGGAAGATGCAGCCCTTATTTTTTAACGTGATGCCATGCACGTGGACGGCGATTCGAACCCGTGTACCTTGGCATACCAAGCGAGAACTTTACCTACGCGCAGGGCCGCCCAGAGAGGGAAGGGCAACGGGCCTTATTTGTAAGGTTATGATGTTGTTTGGGTGTGGGATATACTGTTCTTATAGACCGGCAGCTAGCGACATGTACAATAAACAAATGTCTTCCGCTGATACAGGCATTTTGTTGATGTGAAAGATGATAAATAGCATACATTTCCAATCGCCACCAGTGCTACTAAACTAAAAAAAATTCTTAGTGCTTCCCTTGTGTTTCCTAACAGTTTTCATAACTGCACCTCATCCCAACATTCCAAAATTTATTTGTGATTGAACAAGTGAATAATATAATATTTCTAGATAATGGATATTCAAAACTTTTTTTAATGACTCCTTTTTTCTCTAATTTATTTGCACAACACCAACATGAGTATCACCAAATTGTGGCTAAGTAAAAATGAGAATGAAATGCCATGGCTTTATTATCGTGCTGGTTGAGCTTAGTGACCCAGAAATTTTTGAGCTGTTTTAAACTAGGCATTTGAGTGTGTTGATCACAAAGTACTACTGGGAGAGCTCAAAAAGTAAGGATGCAAAGGATTAACTTTCAAATGTCGAATGAATACAAATAGTCAAAGCAGCAAAACTTTCAGGAAGAATAAAAATCTATTCAGGAGTTTCAAAAAGTTCTATGTTGGGTTATTCCCTTTTCGACAGTGCGGCTCTAAATAGTCCCCCCCCCCATTAACTTTTAACGGTTCGACGTAGAAACATGAATAAAAAACCGTTTCGAAGGTTTCACCAATACTACTTTTTGAAATAAAAATTATGGTGATTGCTCAATAGGGGGCGCGGGGGGCCCATCAACTCAAAATTTTTAAATGGCATGGGGGTCAAGTGACACATTGTCGAAAAGGAAATTCTATTCTCTTTACAGCCATCTAAATTTTTTTGAATTTCGTTAATATTTTTTTTTGCATTTAAATTCGAAATATCAAATATAAATGCGAATCTGAATACTACTCATATCTCGATTTTGGACAGTTTGATGTGGAACAATGAAACCAACATTTTTTTGAAGGGTATTACCGATACTACTTTTTGAGAGAAGAAACATTGCAATTACTCGAAAGATGGCGCTGAGGGCACATTAACTTAAAAATATCGAAAGGCATAAAAATCGAAACTGGGAAAAAAATTATAAACAAAATTCAATAATATTTAGATGGTTGTAAACAGAATTGTATTCCCTTTTCAACGATGTGCCATTTGACCCCCCATGCCATTTAATAATTTTGAGTCGATGGGCCCCCCCGCGCCCCCTATTGAGCAATCACCATATTTTTTATTTCAAAAAGTACTATTGGTGAATCCCTCAAAACGGTTTTTTATTCATGTTTCTACGTGAACCATTCAAAAGTTGACAGGGGGGGCTATAAAAAGCCGCACTGTATGTGAATGACATCACCAATATCAATTTAAAATTCATTGATCATGTAAAGCAACTCATTGGTAAAAAAACCCCTCTGGATGTTATGCTGTTAGCGATTTACAAAGAATTGGGGTTCAACACAGCCAAAATGGCTCACTATGTACTCATTAACTCTCAGTTACAATACTACTACTTTAGAGTGTACGTAACCCAACTTTGTTCAAAAGTTTACTTATAATAAGAAAATATTTTTTATAAACAATATTTCAACTGTTACTGCAATAATGGGGAAGACCACTGAGTGATGGAATCTTTCCAAACCCCTTTCAATTAATAAATAATGATGCTGGTTCAGTGTACAAACAATATCATGCGCCAAAATTGAAGCAAAAATATTATTTGGCGTTTTGAAATCAGCATAGTAATTCAAAATTTAAAAATGCCAGAATCTGGTTGGCGGTGCTATGATGTACTAGTCCCTAACATATCTGCCCCTGTCTGTTTCTATTACATACCTTTGCTGACAGCATTGTGCAGTGTTGTGATTGGTCAGCTCAAAGTCGATGGGAGTGTAGGGACTAGCATGTCACATTGCATCACACCAATGAGATCCCTTACAAATGGCACATAAAAGTGTATTTTTGAAATGGAAACTTGTAATTAATTACGTCATTTATATTATAGAACTAATAAAAATATAAAATTACATTATATGGCAGTTTTTAGACATGAAGGTCACGATTAAGTGATTTCCAAAAATTAGTGGTCTCCCCCATTATATTGGAATCTGTTCTACCCATTATAACACACGGAACAGCAACCACACTCTGAAACTTCCAGTGCCAACCAAAAATATTATCAATGACCATCTACCCTTGTATACAAGATCTGTGAATCCGAACAACTCCCAATTCCAGAAGTTGGTGAAACAAATTCCTATTCGAAAGACCCTATTATAGTTTGCAAAGAGTATTATAACGAAACCACTCAGGTTTTCGTATTGACTAACACAAGAGTGATTAATAGTCTTGTTCTTTGTTTATTCTTTTATACATTTGATTTTATTAACCGTAATTAACCGTATTTCTGCTTCGTGGCAGAAGTTTTCACTAGGTATCACTATTTTCATTCGAGTTTGAAGTGGTTGTTTAAAGGTATTGTTTTTCAACGTTTAGCTAGCGAGGATGGCTAACTTCTTCAGAGGTATGTTCATCTTTGATATCCTTGAGTCATCGGTGAAATATCCAATGATAAAAAAGGGGTAGGAGGTATTCTCGAAAAATTTGGTTATTAAACCGATCCTCAATATTAGGCTGTGAAATTATTTTATCTATCTGTAATATGTTGTCATCACTATTGCTTATTGTGGTCTGTCAAGTCATTGACTCTTCTGTCAGCACCAATATCTAACAAATAGTGAAGCTTTGAATTTCATAGCCAAGGGAATGAAATCCCAAAGTGTATAGCTCCTGAAAGTTTAAACACAACAAGAACGTACTGCTTCCACACTGTTTCAGTCACTCTGGAGACCTGCAGAACTTCTTTCAACAGTATAATACTCCAAAAATAATAACAGGGTAACCTCCTTTACCTTCCCATCATTGCTTTTAGCGAATTTACCTGAACCTAACAGAAATTCTCTTCTGTGAATCTCAAAATACAAAGGATTCATCAACTTACTGAGTTGCCCAAATAATCCCAGAACAATTAAATCTATAAAATATTAAATTAGGTAGTTTCAAACTTATAATGCCTTAGATGCCAGTTGCAGATAGGTTAAAATTCAGCACAGCATCAGCTACTCACCTTCTTTCGAAGTTTTCCTCTTATATGACATAACCTCTTTACTCCATCAAAACACATTGCCTCTAGCCTTCCATTTCCTAGCATTTTTGTTACTTGTGCATACTCTTGACCGTCTTCTTTGAATACTAATTCACGTTTTTCCGTTTCATTTTCATTTTTACCTCTCCTACGATTCTTACCTCCTTTACCTAAAATTATAATGGAGGAATTATAAACACATCACATAAATGTTTAAAATGATTTTTCCCTACGAAAGTAATTTGCAGATAATTTTAGAGAAGAAAAATACTGAATATTTCTACTACTGCGAAAATGTTGAAAGAATTTCACGATATACATATGCTATCAAAGTTCGTAGATGAATTCCTGTCTCAAAATATAAGCTACTGGAATAAATTTACCTTTATTCTTCGGCATTTTGTTTCTTGCGAAAGTTGCACTTTAATAATTTGGCTTGATTTTCTTAATAATTCTGTCTTTTCCAAAAATATCTAAATATTCGCCAGTGACCAAACGAACTGTCTCTGACAAACGTGAGAAAGAGATAGAAGCATAGAACAAAAAACAAAACCGACACAGTTGAATACCACAGAACAATAAATACATCTGGAAATGCTGCATGCGCATGATCTGTTGCGGCCGTAATCCAAAGTTGATTTTTATTCGTGTCAAAGATGGAGTCCTATCCTGACGTGCAAGAACATGAATCATGTTCAAAAAGAATCAAACTTGATTTTTGCGAATCTAATATTGGTGAATTGTGCAATGGAGAAGGGTTTTCTTGTTTTTCCACATCGTCAGCGGGCCCGATTGACATCTCTGAAGGTAAAATTTCTAAAATATGTTTGGTCGTTTAGGGTATTTCATTCATCCAATATGGCGACGAAAAACAAAGGCGAAACTGCAGACATTTTGTAGGCGTGGTACTCTGGGTCTGGGATTTTCAATAAAGTTTGGTCAGAAAATAAGTATTTTTTTAGGTATTCAAATTTTTTATAACATCGTTTCTATTATTTATTCCACCAATTATGTCGAGTTTTGGAAATAATCAATAAATTTTCCAGAATAGTATCAATCTTGTTTTTATTTACCTTATTTCAAGGACGAAAGTGACTAATATTGAATTTTGATTAGTCAGCATGTAAAATAGAATTTGTTTTGTTTTTAATTTCAACTTTGAGGGAAATGTCAAATTGTTGCCCTGCTCCAATTACGTCATTTCCTTTGCGCGAATTTTCGAATCGTTGGTGAAGACCTATATTAAAAAAAGGGGAGATGACAGGATTATTACCATCATGGTCAGAGAAAAACTTTTTAAATATTTATGAAACTTTTTTATCAGTTTGGCTTAAAAACCTGTAGTTTAAAATTTTATTTCAAATGTACATTTGTTCAGAAGCAGAAATGATGGAAAACTTTGGTATTTTTTTCTGAAGTAAATAGGTTTATTCGTTTGCATCGAGGTGTAGCACTTTTCTACACCTGGTGTAATTGACACTTGATTTTAGTATTCCTTTGCAAATTAATTTGACACATTCCTTGGTTTGAACTCCACTCAGCTACACTCGATTCAAAATGTGGTGTAAATTACACTACACTAAACGTTGATGCAAAGGAATAAAGGTAATAAGAATTTTGTTCTTGAATTTTTGAAGACGATGCAAGTTTAAAATAATACTAGAGCCTGAAAGTACATTTTTTTAAACTGTCATTAAATATGACGTGTTTAATTTATTGATAGGTATACGAACTAAAAACTGACGTTTTCACAAAATCACTTTTAACACTAGTGTTAAGAATACTTTTAACACTAGTGTTGAAAGTAAAGTGACAGATGAGATGATAGATACTCCTTAGTATAGATATCTCTAAAGGAAACACTTCAATCAGATATTATAATTAGAACACTTACTCAAGAAGAATCATTTATAAAAATTGACATATGTATTTGGCCGTTTGTGCAATTGATAATAATTTGAAGTTACAAACGAAGTAGTATTCAGTCCAACTGTAGAAGGTTCTTCATCACTGACAAATAATGACATTCATAGATAAATTGCGTTGGGGTTTATTATCCTAGTAGGAGCATCTGCCAGTCAACCTTGTAACCCAAAGATCGTATGTTCGAATCCTTATGGATATTATATTTTTTTGTTTTTTTCTTACTAGCAGTAACTGTTGTACAAAAAATTTGTATGATTCATTTGTTAAAAGTGATTTTATTTTGCTCGTGGGGTTGCTCCACTCGCTAACGCTCTTTTCGCAATATTCCCCACTTACAAAATAAAATGCCACTTTTAACACTTGTATCATAAATTTCTCTCATATTATATAAACCAATCAAATGCCATCATTTTCTCATTTCAAACCAACGAGAACAGGACTTTTTGAAAACACTGCCTCCAGCCCCTGGTATTTTCAAATCGGTGTTTGCTTCTTCCTTGTGTATACATTTCCGTAGTTACAACATTCACGGTAAATGATAGAAACGTCAGTTTGACAGTTTAACTCTTGAACTGACATTAATTAATAGAGCACTGTCAGCTGACGTCACAACATGGCGGTGATCAGCTGATGGGGGGACAAAGAAAGAATTTGAGTTTGAAAAAAAATTTTTTTTGCGGTGGTTAGTGGTTAATTGTGATTTATTTGAACTCTACTAAGTTGAGTGATCCTATTATTTGATAATATTTTGAAATACTCTTGTTTCAGATGAGAAATCGTATAATTTTACTAATAACTTCGCTGTTAGTTTTGCGATCTTTGACATTAAATATCTACTAGTAATACATATTTTTTCAGTTTTAATAACATCCTCCAATGTTGACTTCAATGTTAACTTCAATGTTAACTGTAAATTCCCAGCGTTTTTTTTTTTGTTCTACGTATTTTAGGTAGGTACATGATCCGAATGTTCGGAACGATTTGACTAGTATGTCTCTGTACTCCAGCAGTTTCTACTTGTCTCTGTCTTGTTTGTATAGAAGGAAATTTGGAAATTTCACGTGCTGGTTTGGATCGGATCGGTTATAACAATCCATAACAGCACATGATTTATGAAAATCCACAAAAAGGATACGCGTAGTCTTATGGAAAATAACTTTGTTTGTCCCCCCATCGAATGTTTGACAACTGTCAAATTACGTCACCGACAGTGCGCTCTATACTGAATCATCTATATATGGAAACAGAACAGCACATTAATTTTTCTTTGAACTCCAGAAATATTGTTCAACGAATTACACTCGTGCATCAAAATAAACCTGATAATTTTCCATTCAAGCATGTTGTCAGTAAAAAAACTGCATTCGGTTATTTTCATATTTTGCTAAAAGAGATCCCTTCGGAGTCGACAAAATATGAAAATAAACTCATGCAATTTTTATATAACATGCTTTCATGGAAAATTATCGGTAATTTTTATGCACTTGTGTAATTAGGTACTTCCGAAAAATGTAGGAAAGCACAGGAAGACCACAAAGATTTATGTCCATCGTTTCAAATTTTATGTCATGTCAATGTCAAAATGTAGAGAAAAAAAGTCAACATTTCGAAATATCGACAATAAATTTTAAAACTTTTCTATAGAAATCAACGAGCTTGAATTTTTTAATTATATGGTTTCACGTGGCTCACCGTGGCTGATAGAGAAAAATAATAATGATAATAATAAACTCAGCTATAAACCGACCTATGAGTATACCCAAAGACCGCTTTTGTCAAAAAACAAATTGAAACTCGCTACAGATTTTCAAGAAGTATGCGTTCGAAAAATCTTCGACCATTTACAGAAAGTTATAGTGTGTTCTCCCTACCAAAAAAGTGGAAAACTAAGTGATATTTGGAGCAAATAAATTGGGTAGGTACCTTTTGTTATAAGTAAGAAAGCGACACCCCTGGACTAAACATTGGTACAGTCAGACTGTTTTTCTCTGTTCCTCCTTCATCAAACGTTGGACAGAAGCTGGTGATTTGATGAGTTTTAGCATGGATTTTAACAAATTTGCAACAATAAAATGAATGTTTTTTGTATAAATATATACAGTGACCGTCAAAAAGTATGTACCATATGGGAAAAAAGTTTATTATTAGAGTATTCGAAAAAAGATTCTTGGGAAAAGATTGTGCATGTCCAATAACCTAAAAATCGATTTTGACACATGTCACGTGATCGCTGGTATGGCGGCAAATTGAAAAAAGTACTATGAATAGACAAAAAGTCGAGTAAAATGGCAAGATATCGAAAAACGTAATTTGAAAAAGTTGCTTAGAATTAAATTTTATATACATGTGCAAAGTTTGAAAAGAAAATGTGAGAAAACTGAAAATAGCAATTTTTTTTAAAATATTTTCCTAGCTTTATAAAAATATTAAATAATTTTCTTATGAATAGCTTGACCATACTGAAATATTTGTATTTCAATGATAATAACAAAACTTTCTCATTTTCTCCACACCAGAGAGCACTAAATTAAAAAAATTGAATTTTGTCAGAACCCTTGCTGTTACATTGGTTCGTATCTAACAGTTATATCAGAATTCTACGATTATTGCGATGATGGAGAAATCCAAAAATATCGTGTTTTCTGATTATAATCAATTTTTGATGATAATTGTACACGAACGTTTCGCACATAATCTTAAAAATAGTGCGTCAAATTAAAGAGGCTAGAGTTTTCAACATTGCATGCGAAGTGAAAAGCTCTGGCACGATTATTATCGAAACTTGATTATAATCTGGAAAACACCATGTTTCTAGAGTGTCATGTCACCACAATGTTCATGGTAAAGTACCATACGGTTAATAAATGGTTTGTTGTTTCACTTTTTGTATGAATTATGTCCACAAACATAAGTGACTTTTTAAAATTTGGTGATTTTCAATGGGTAATCTGCTTTCAACCCAACGTTATCCCAACGTTATGTTAAATTTCAAACTAGGGGTTCTATGAGGTAGTATATTAATTAGATATAACTAGATATGTGATTTTAAATATTTTTTATATTGATCCTACTATGCTTATTCATGAACAAAAAATACAGAACAATAAAGTTGACAAATGAATAAAAACACATGTTTTGCATCAAACCACAACACCTTGATGTTAGAAAATTAAAACCAGGTCTAAAATAATTATTCTACGAAATAAATTAAAACTTATGGAATTCCAAAAATGAGGTGTTGCAGAAAAAAACTTGTAAAGATTTGCATTTTTTGATAAAATAGACTAATTTATACCATTCCACTTGAAATATGTAGAGACCATAGAAACGAAATAATTTGACCTTCATGAAATTTACTAGAAATAAAGAATAATATAGACAAGGAGCATGAAACTATGCGTGCATGGGAGCACTTTGAACAATGGAGAACATCAGCTAGTTACTTTTAATTTCACTAATTATTCATTTCATATTTGGTGACACGACAAATTTTTAAAAAATACGGAATTACCTCGTTGACCGCTCACAGAATGAGTGACCCTTGCTTGTTACATGCTTCTAATATCATTAATTTCAGGAATATTAACTAATGAATAATAATTGAAGTTATTGGTAAAAATATCGTACTATATATTCGTAGGTATTGTAAATTCATATTACGATAATCGATGGATTATTAAATTCCCCCTAACGGCCTCTTTTGACAAATTACTCCTAACGGCCTCTTTTGACAAATTCCCTATCTAATATCCTAATATGAATCTTAATGATATTTATATCGTAAATACCTATTACGATTTTAGCAGTAAGGTTGTAAATTGCACAGTTGCCATATATAAGAAATATTTCGCTTTGAAAATAGAATGGATTATTGGATTATACCAGCACATGAATAAAATAATATAAATCTGTATATGAGTCATTTAATTGTTTACTTCCAAGATATTTTTATTGATATTATTGATTTACTTCTGGACAGTTGAGAATGAACCTAGTCGAATTTGCCGACTTGGCAACAGAGTAGGCGTTAGACCATCTTTATTGCGATCAAATAATAATGTTTGGTAACTTTCGGTCTGTTACAATTCCTGTTCTTTGAATAATTGAATTTGAAACATAGATTTTGATTTTTGCTATCTACCAATTCACACAGAAGACAAAAAATTATTGTGAGAAGTAAAATTAATAATATAGGATTCCTTCATTCGTGTTGATATAATTATGTTGCTATTTCCGACAAAAACTACATAAGAAATGACTAATAAATTGTTGTGTGTAAATATAGCCAATCTTGGTCAATTTTATTGTTGATTTATTCATGAATTATTGATGAATTTTATTATTGGAGGGGAAGATTCGTTTGAAAAGACGGTGTAATATATGACGATAATAAACATTGAATGAACAATTAGTGTTAACGCGAAAAAAATTTAATAAGTGCAAGAATCTAGGAAAAAAAAAGTTTTGTTGAGGATCTCAAAAAAAATTATCATCTTTCGTGGTCTGAGACGGAACTGTCTCAGGAAGGTGGAATTCATGATTTGCTTTGAGGATAACACTGTATATCAAAACGATAGAAAGCAGAGAAAGCTTTAAGATAAATTTACACATATTTGATTGCCAACACTACAAAATGGACAATGAAAACTTTTAGTTATGGCTTTTCAATTGAAGCTGCGAAATATATCCAGTGATCAAGTTTGATCAAGAATTATAAATCAACACCGCTACCCTGAAGAAACCTTGATGGAAAAACTATTATAGTTTTTTTTTCATCAACTAACAATAGTTATACAGGGGGTTTCCGAAATTGGGGCAATTAAGAAAATGCTTTGTTACAGTCAAAAATGTTCGAAAAATTTTATGAAATTTTATGAAATCGTTTTTAGTTACTTACCTTTGTTTGGAAGCCAATGCTTCGATTCTCCAGGATACAGCGTCTCTACCAAAAAAAGTCTTTAAAACATTAATATTCAATATTTTCCATTTTTTTTTTTCGATAAAAAGTGTCCTTTCATTTCGTTTTATTTTTTCATCTTCTACTTCCCACTTCATTTATTGCCCCAATATCGGAAACACCCTGTATACTTTAATAAATGTAGATGATGAGTTTTTATCAAATACAATGAGCTATTATTATTGTATGTCTACCTAGATATTGAAATAATAAAAACAGAATTGTACTTGTGTGCAGAAGGACTTGGTTGATAGCACAAACATAATTTTATACTATTAAAAGAACCACTGTTCAAGACAAAAGTCATTATTTAAGGCCGTTTCAGATACATGGTTCGAAAGAAAACATCAAAAAAAAAATTGTAGTTCTAGAACCCTCTATTGTATTGGTTTTCTTAAATATCAGTTTGTGACGTCATGTTATTAAACATTGTAATTTTTCGAAATAAATATTATTATTGAATAAACCTCCACTTTATCCTCAATGAATAAATCAATACAGTGTTGCGTTTTATAGCTGTTAACTTCTTGAACAGTTCGACGTACAAACATGGAAAAGACCCGTTTGGGGGAGTATCACCGATACTACTTTTTGAAATAAAAAATATAATGATTGCTCGACAGGGGGCACGATGAGCACATCAACTTGAAAATTTCAAATGGCATGGGGGTCAAGTGTCATATCGTTGAAAATAGAATTTAACCAAAAAAGGAATACGTTTCGTTTCACAAATATCAACGGTTTTCAAGATATTCGAAGTTGAATAAGTGGGTGCGTATATGATAAGGATACTTATTAGTGATTATTTTGTTAGTGGCTATGTAAGTTTTAAATAACGGGAAATTTTTGTGAACGAAATTCCTCGTAAATGCCAACAATCTTCGAAATAATTGAATTTATACTCATTGCAAGGTATGAAATTATGTTGGTTATAATGTTATAAATAGTTACCGTTACATTCCTTTCAAAAATAGTAAAGATTTTGATACGCACGCACTTATTCAACTTCAAATATCTCGAAAACCGTTGATATTTGTGAAACGAAATGTATTCCTTTTTTGTATAGAAAATATTGGGGATTAAGAAAAAGAAGACGAAATCGATATTAATCCAGTGGCGTGAAAGTTGGGGAGGGGCAAATAGGGGTACCCACTTGCCGTACGCCCCTGTTTAGAGTTACAAACACATGATTTGCCTTGCAATATGAAACTGAATGCTGTAAAGTGACATACCAAATTTCATTATGAAAAGTTAAGCCGTTATGGAGTTATTCTGGAAAATATATTTTTTTGTGTCACTTTCAACACCCTGGAACTCGGTTAATACTCATTTTAGGGTATATGTTTATTGGAACTTTCAGCCTTAAAATGAAGTGAGGATTCTACCCTCGGAGTTTGTCCCCTTTATTCTGGGATACCCTGTATATATGTGTATATTTATGAATGTAGGATAAATGTAAAATGTAAGATTGGATTAATCAACCATCGCTTTGAAAAAGAATGATATTTTTTGAATTAATTGAAATGAGAAACTTACCCATAGACAGGATTTTCTGAAAAACCTTTTTGGGTCTCATCGATATTTGCTAGAAGTCATTCTACCTGAAATGAATGTTGTATTGAATTTTTATTGGCAAATAAATTATTATTACCTCAATTACCTCATTGTCATTGTCTATCAATTGAAAATATTTCTCTCTTACAGGCATTTCAGCAGACTGCGACTCAGGATACGAAGCATCGACACTTGAATCCATGCCTAGGCCTTCACATCATCACGCATCCCTTCCCTCAATATCAGGATTCAGCAATGAATGTATGTCCAGTATATCGGAACCATTCCCTCCAACTTGCACAAACACAGATCAGTTGGATACATCTCAGGACAGTCTTGAAGATGATGATAATGCTTCTACAGTTAGTGAAATTAGTGGTTTATCAGATTTGTCTGGACAAGACTGGAAACCTATGGCTGGCAGTATGATATGGGTAAGTCCGACAAACACTCCTAAATCATTCTGGAGAACGCCTTTATCCTCCCTGTCACAAAATTCACTGATATTTAAAAGCTGAAAATTATTCAATCATTTTCCTAGCAGCCTGAAAGAAATAAAAACAGTAATCACTTCAGAAAAAAAGTAAAAAATCTCTTGGTTATGAAAGCCAATTATAATAAAATAAGGAGGATCCTGTAAATTATTTAAATAATGAATTATTTTGTATCGTGCGTACTATTGAATAGATTGTACTTGTCTAATTTGAACTGATTATTGTCGAGAATGTTGAAGTTTACTCCAAAAAGTCTTGAAAAAAAATTATTTTTATATCCTGTATCTCGAAAACCAAGCCGTTTGGGACATATGTTTATATGATTTTTTCGCCCTGAAAACTTTCGAAGAATCACCCTTTGAAGTTTGTGAGAATATTTGCTCAAATTTCTTTATGTTATGCGAAACTGGAAAATGTTTGCATTAATATTTTCATTGTAGATCATGAACTATACAAGTAAATGAAAAACTACAAGAGTAAAAAAAAGATGTTGAATGAAACAACATTGATTATTCCTGTCTTATAATATGTCAGTGACGGCGGAAAAAAAATTATGAAGGGTTGAACAAGGCTTGACTCTGAAAAAAGGAGGACCCTGTGAATTATTTTGTATTGTTCGTACTATTGAATGGATTGTACTTACCCAATTTGAACTGATTATTGTCGAAAATGTCGAAGTTAATCCAAAAAATCTTGAAAAAAATGTATTTTTATCACCCTGTATCTCGAAAAACCAATCCGTTTGGGACATATGTTTATATGAACTGTTCGTCCTGAAAACTTCCAAAGAATCTCCTCCCAAAGTTTGTCAACCTACTTAATTAAAACCATGTATATACATAAACTAATTAATTTATTTGTAATGTTGAATTGACTGGTATTCTTCTGATATTAAAGCGCATTTTGATTTGATTTGAAATCTTGGACTGTTTATAAATCCCTTTTCATTTTAGATACAGCAACAAATGCAGAAGGGTGTAAATCCAAGAATTTTACTCACAGAATTGGGTGTAGATTATAGTCAGATTCCAGACTATGTTGATGATATTACAATATGGAAATTAATCATCAATATGTTAGCAGAACCACCCCGAAGAAACAAACTGAGGCATGTTAATACATTAGATGATATTGTTCGTTTGATGAGAGGTAATTTTTTCTTCATTCACTCTGCTCGAAAATAAAATAAAATTGTTTTAGGTGCCCAGAATATAATCGTTCTGACAGGAGCTGGTGTTTCTGTTTCCTGCGGTATTCCAGATTTTAGGTCCAGAGATGGCATTTATTCTAGACTAGCTATAGATTTTCCAAATCTTCCAGATCCCCAGGCAATGTTTGACATCAGTTATTTTACCCAGGATCCCAGACCTTTTTTCAAATTTGCCAGGGATATTTATCCAGGAAAATTCTTGCCTAGCCCTTGTCACCGGTAAGAACTTCCCTCTTGTTTGGTTTCTCTAATTTAACTTAGCAAGTTTTTGGAACAATTACAATCAGTAGACGGTAGACTGTTTATTTTGTCCATGTGAATGGTGAGTAAAAAAAATACATCAGGCTGAAACTATACAAAAATATTGAGGTTGATAAAAAAAAAATAAAAAAAGGATCCAAAATGTATTGGTGTTTTATGAGTACTTGAAAGTGGAATGTAACTTGAATTTGTTTTTGATATTTTCACTGACATCTGTTGAGGAATTGTAGTAAGATTGAAATAGTGATTTATTATTATATTTTGATAATACTGTACCAAAGTTAAGATATTTGAATTAATTATGTCTTATTGTTAATGTTGAATGAAAATATTTCGTCACGTAGAATTCCTCCACAACCATTAAAGAGTTAAGTAATTCCAGAATCATTTTTAATAATAGAACATGTACCTACATTTTTACTCTTTGAGTTAGAATATTTATTCTGAAACACTTGCTCTCTCATGCATTTCACATGTATTTTCATTCCATAACAAGGTATAGTATGGATATTCTTACACTGTTGTAGCAATAATAACGTTAGCCTTAACTGTCATCATAGTGACAAGATGTGAATTGAAATGTCAAAATAATTTTTCGTTTGCTTCATTTGATTATATGTAAAATTTAAAAGCACAGTCTGTTACTTGGTTAGAATGAAAATTCGCGATGCTCGTGGTTCCTCACACTCGCCTCTTGCTCGCGCAAGGAACTTCCCACTCGCATCGAATTTTCATTCTAACCTTGTTACTGAATTGGTTTCGTGCACAAGTGACAGACCCTGGAGGTAAAACAAACTCAATCGTAGAAAAAGAAGAAGAAAAAACCTCACTTTTTCTTTCCGTTTCGTTTGCAGATATCTTAGGTTAGGTTGTTTTACCTCCAGGGTCTGTCAGTGGTGCACGAAACCAATAGGCCGCGGGCATGTGACGTCACATGACAACTGTCAATCAGCCTGCTGGACAAACAAACCCTATTTCAATTAACAACAATGGTAATTTAATGAGATTATAATTGCAATTCTGAGGAGATTATGGATTTACCCTTAGTATATACCTGTAAGAGGGGAATGTAATTTGATATTGTAGGTAATCATTATATTATTCTTCCTGCTTGCAATGGATTGTTTGTGAGATGGCTGATAAAAGTGATTATTTGAACACCTTGTCTATGGATGTTCAGAAGAGATATTTAGAGAAAGTGAAAGAAAATAATGGATGTGATCCTTATTTTTATTGAAATTTGGGGATTGTAGTGAAAAAATTAACCTTTTATGTTGCCTATATTTCCTAGATTCTTTGAACATACCTCCTACAAAATGTTTTGAACATACCGTTGCCCATTTCAACTTCTCAGTAGAAGTTTGGATTCATGCAGCACCTATTAACAATTATCAATTAACAATTAAACAAAATATAGCATTCATGAAACAAAATATAGTATTCATGAACCCAAATTAACAATTAAGTGGGAAAACAAAGCATGTGCACAAGTCAGATTGGTATTTAGTTAATCTTTTTTCGATACATTTTCAGTGTCAGAATGTATTGCAATAATTGTAGAAAAAAGTTCTACTTATACTTGCTAATTGTTAATAATTGAAAATTGTTAATTGGTGCTGCATGAATCCTCCCTCAAATCTGCTCTTCTAGTTGCCTGAATCCAGAATTCACGTCTCTTTTCAGCAACATTTAATATTTTTTGTATTGTCGAAAACAGAAGGGAATCGATGTAATGAAACGTTGTCTCTGCCGCTTCTACTTCCACATTTCACATTCGCGCAAAGTTGAGGCATTATCGAGAAAAAAAAAATTTAAAATATGACATAAATGCACACTAAGCATTTGTAGATCCGTTTGTTTCTCCAGCAGGCTGCATTGACAACTGTCATTTACTGTCGTCTGTCAGATATGTCCGCGGTCTATATACTATTATCTTTTTTTTTTCAGCAATGATCAGAGTAAAATAATCAAATTATGAAAATCACTTGTGCCAGGGGGAAATATGAAATCATATATGAAAAGAGCATTCTTATATTTCTGAAAATGTAAGGTGATAAGAAGTTCTGGTTATTTCTCAACATGTAAAAATTACCACCACAAAACATTTTCAAGTTTCACATATTTATCAAATAAACAAAACTACGGACAAGTTCGTTCTGTTCTTTCTAAAACTGAGGGAAAATGATAGAGGTGTTTTGAACTAACAATGATTTATTCATAAATTACTTGTTAAATTCATTTCAATAGACTCATTTTCATTTTACAACATACGAACAAGCAGTTACTTTCTCTCCTAAAATATCATGAAACTTCATAATATTTTTATTAGTAACAAGCAGAAATTATTTGTAGTTGTTAATAATTGGAATAGTGAAAGAACAATTGTATTAATTTTATTTGTTTTTTTCAGATTCATTAAACTCTTGGAGAAACACAAGAAACTTCTTCGAAATTACACACAAAATATAGATACTTTAGAGAAAGAAGCTGATATACAGAGGGTAATCGAGTGTCACGGTTCATTTGCCACAGCGACGTGTACCAAATGCGGCCATAAAGTGAAGGCGAACAAGATCAGAGAAACTGTACTGTCTCAGTTGATTCCTCTGTGCGAAAAATGTCACGAAGGAAGACCAAGTTCAATCTGTACAGACGATTTGAAGTCCCCTACGGATGGCGGAGACTTCAGAGATCTTGTTGGCTCCGGAATCATGAAACCCGACATAGTTTTTTTCGGGGAAGGTCTTCCTGACACTTTCCATGAAGCGATGGCTGCTGACAAGTCCGAATGTGATTTACTGCTGGTAATAGGCAGTTCCTTGAAGGTTAGACCAGTAGCTCTCATTCCTAGTTCCTTGCCCGCCCATGTTCCGCAAATTCTCATCAACAGAGAGCCTTTACCTCATTGTCATTTTGATGTGGAGCTGTTAGGAGATTGTGATGTCATCATTAATCACCTTTGTCACCTGTAAGTGAAAATTTTTAAACTCTCTGAATAATTCATTATCTCTTATTTTTTGAATCTTACTTATTTATATGTCTACCTAAACTTGGGATAGTTATAATTGTTTCGAATTATGTTGTGATTGCATGAAAAATACCATTGTCAGAGAAAAATTCTCGGAGTAAACTTGTCTGTGAACAATTTGATGGTTAAATAACAAAATATCTGACGAGTTAATTGGGACCTTTCAAATCGTTTTGGCTCGTAATTCAGTAAAATGCATATTATAGTCAAAGAACTGGTAAAATTTAGGGATCGACCGATATGGAAATTTTAGCCGATACCGATAATCGGCCAATACCGATAATCGGCCGATACCGCTATTTCAAATACCGATATGCCGATATATTGGCCAGTCGGCCGTTCGTTTCTTTCCATCGTGGTTCGTATCGTCTTGCTTGGAAATTTCTCCGTATTTCTGAATGCAAGTGTCGCACGTTTCTGCAGGTCCTAACTTGCATTTGTTTTCTGTCGGTTATTTTAGTTGTGTTAGAAGTATGGAATAGAGGCTAAATTGTTCAACTGTTTTTGAAGTATATTATAGTGTTTGTTTGAAGTAAATTAAGCGGCGGAATTATTATTGTATTGAAGAGGGGAACATTCTCATGAATATCCTATTCATAATTTCGAACAAAAATTAAAATATTGTATATTGTGTCAAAATGCCGAAAACAAGCCCGTTATGGCAATATTTCGAAAAATTATTGAAAAACAATAGGAAAAACAAAAGTGCAATTTGCAAGATCTGCCAAAAGTCTGTTTCATATCTGTGCATTTTGAGATATGATAGATACACCAGTTGTAACTCATACTCGTTTAATGGACTGTACCGCGCATCGATTTCACATTTAGAGCTATATTTGCCAAGCTGTAGGTAAGTAGTAAAAACTTGTAAACATAAAATAAACGTATGTGTGTTTTTTTTTCATTTATTGTTCAAATTTTAAATTTTGTTACAATAAAAAATGTATCGGTCTATCGGCTTTTGATATCGGCCGATAAGTTAATCGGCCAATGAGGCCGATACGATAATTGGCCAATGAAGCCGATATAACCGATAGGCCGAAATAAATGTCGGTATTGTTCGATCCCTAGTAAAATTTTACAAGATATAGGGTAGGAATGTTTCATCGACAATCATTGGTAGTTCCCGTAAAACAATGGGGCTAGAGGAAGGGATAAAATATTAGATTTTGCTTGTTTTTACTTATTAGGGGTTTTCTCGCCTATGTTCTGTTCACCGTGAAGTTGTCTGTATATACAACAGAGTAGTTGACACCAAATAAAAGAATCTAATGGTGATTATACGAGGAATTGAGAAAGACTTTTATGAAGGCGAAGATTCCGTGATTATGATAGACAGGTTTGGCTGTGGCAGGACGACTCTAATGTTGTTTGACCTACCCTGTCATGTTTTGTATGTCAATAATATTGACTCTGTAATTGCTGAGTGTCATTATACGGCCTATGCTAATGACTTATCTTTGATTATTTCCGCGTCAGATGCCAGAATTTTGTAAAATAAATAATGTATCAGTGCAGTTGGACAGATATCAAATTTTTTTAATAATCATGATCTATTTTTCAATTCAGATAAAACAGAAATTATACGCATACATAATAGACAGAATAAAGTAGAAATATTTAGTTTCATGGTTGACAGTGTGACATATCTTGAGACTAACAAAAGTGTTAAGTTTCTGGGTATTTTTCTTGACAAGTTTCTGAACGGGAATGTCCACTATCAACACTTAATTTCTAAGCCTAATTCTCTGAATTTTCTTTTCATGAATTTGCGCTCAGTTTTAAATAGAAGTCAGCTGCTGAATATTTACTACTCTCAGGTAGAGTCCAGACACAGGTATGGTGTCTGTTTTTGGGGTAGTTCAATCATGGCGCAAGATGTATTCGTTGCCCAAAAACGCGTATTGCAAAAGTCTCGGCTGGAGAATCTTGTAAACCACTCTTTAAAGATTTTAATGTGTTAACATTAGTATCTATATATATGCCTGAAATATGTCTGTATATATATATAAAAACAGGTCAAATTTTGAAGTGAATAAAAAACGCAACACCAGGATTAGAGATCAATTTCATGTACCCTTTGCTAGACTATGAGTAACTTCCATTTCACCTGAGCACATCGGGAGAAGAATTTTCAATAAACTTCCTGACCACATAAGAAATGCAGAGCATCTTGCTCTTTTCAAAAAGATGCTAAAAAGTGTTCTGGTGCAAAGATGTTTTTATTCGTTGTCCGAATTTTTATACAGTGACTGCCAAAAAGTATGTACCATATGGGAAAAAAGTTGATTAGTAAAGTATTGGAAAAAAGATTCTTGGGAAACGTTTGTGCATGTCCGATAACCTAAAAATCGATTTTGACACATGTCACGTGATCGCAGGTATGGCGGCAAATTGAAAAAAATTACTAACTCTAAATGAGATGCTTGCGTTTACATTGCATCGTAGTATGTAGTTGAGTAGAGGTACTTGGGCAAATTGTTTTCGATCAATGACCTTTAGTTAAAACTGGTTGTAGATCAACAAAAATAAACTTTATGGGGTTGAGTTTAGAATTTAACTGATGACAGTGAGCTTTCCATTTGAGGAATGATAAAATTGAATGATAAAATTACCCAGGAATCTAACACTTTCATTAGTATCAGTTAATGTCATGTTATTGTTAGCAGTGAAACAAATGTCTTCAATTTTATTTTGAAAGCTGTGGATACGAATAACGTCCGTATTTTAAGTATTGGAGGAGAGGTCGTTCTTGTTGAAAACATTTTATACCAGATTCACTGCATTTATTTTCTAAGGTTTTGGTATCTGGTGCTGATATTATAAATGACAAATCATCTGCATATGCAGTACAATGACTTCATTTAATTACGGAATCTCTACTATTCACTTAGAGTTTGAACAGAAAGGGGCCCAATATTGAGCCTTGTGGGTCTTCCATACTTATACTTGAAGTATCAGATATAATTTTACAAATTTCATTATTTTTATTTACTTATACAAATAGTTTTCGATTGTCGAAAAATGTTTCCAACCAACCTAAAGAAGCACCTCTATTGCCATATTTTTCTAATTTGATGTAAGTATTTGATGGCTGACACAGTAACAGCTGCTTTAGGGAAGGTCTGAACCTGTTTCTTTCCAGTGGAGAACGTAAGGGTCTATGATAAAGCGAAAACATATTTGTATGCCTTGTTTTATGAAATTAGAGGTGATTGAAAATTTCTATGTTTTTTTTTTTCAGTTTGGGTAGTAAATGGGAAGAAGGTACTGACTCTTCTCAAATTCTTCATCATACTCCTACACTCTTACCATTGAAAGATCCCCAGCCACCTGACATACCCGAGCGACACATGTTTATTGAGACCATCACCAAGCCAAGTTGTGTAGAAAACGAATCAAGTTTGAGATCAGAGAAACCCCAATGCATATGTAATATTAGTACAAATACAAGTTCCTTAAATTTAACGAAAGATGCAGAATTTATAAATTGTACATGTCACAAAAACTACGAGTCAATTAAAAGCGATGGAGATGGTGAACACGAACTAAAAATAGGTAAAGAAAGACATATGAGCATAGACTCGGCCAGAGATTCTGGCATCGGAGAAAATTCCAACTTCACTGACAAATATGACGAATCTGACGAAAACTGTGACGAAAAGGGTAGCAGTTTCAGCCTAGAGATTTGTAATAATCCATCGACTTCAACGGAAACGTGCGCAAGTGAAAGTGCGTCAGACCTAAGAGGGTATTGGCAACCAAAAGTGAAGAAAAGTTTGGCTGACAGGTTGCCAGAAAATGCTTTCCATTTGATCCCTCCGAGTCGATATATCTTTCCAGGAGCAGAGGTCTTTTATGATCCTGATGAGAAACTACATTACGAGAATGATTCATCGAGTTCTGAAGATTCTGAAAGTGAGTCTGAATATGGAAATCAGAATGATTCTGTCTAGTTTTTCAGCCTTTTCGTTTTGTTACTGCTAGGTGTATCCTTGTTGTTATTTTTATAAATATTTTAAGGACATTTGTCATCAATATGCTCATAGTGTTTTGTTGTCAATTCGGTGATGAGGATTTTTATGCAGTATATTTTTGTGTAATATTACACATTCCTACTATTTTCTATTTAATGTGAATCAACTGAAAACAGGCATACTCTTTTATTCATGACATACAGTGACCACCAAAAAGTATGTACCATATTAGAAAAAAGATTTTTGGAAAAAGTTTGTGCATGTCAGATAACCTAAAAATCGATTTTGACACATGTCACGTGATCGCTGGTATGGCGGCAAATTAAAAAAAATACTATGAAAAGCCAAAAAGTGGAGTAAAATGGCAAGATATCAAATAAAGTTATTTGAAAAACGCATATACACAGTTTGAAAAGATAATGAGAGAAAATTGAAAATATCAATTTTTTTAAAATATTTTCCTAGCTGTATGAAAATATCAAATTATTATCCTATGAACAGCTTGACCACACTGAAACATTTATATTTCAATAATAATGACAAAACTTTCTCATTTTCTCTACACCAGTGAGCACTAAATGAAAAAATTGGATTTTGTTAAAACCCTGACTGTTACTTTGGTTCGTATCTAACAGTTATATCAGAATGCCACGACCATTGTGATGATATGACACTCCAGAAACATGGTGTTTTCCAGATTATAATCAAGATGATAATTGTGCCAGAGCGTTTCACTTTGCATGCAATGTTGAAAACTAGCCTCTTCAATTTGACACACTATTTTTAAGATTATATGCGAAGTGAAACGTTTGTGCACGATTATCATCAAAAATTGATTACAATCGGAAAAACACGATATTTTTGGATTTCCCTATCATCGCAATACGAACCAATGTAACAGCAAAGGTTCTGACTAATTTCAATTTTTTTAATTTAGTGCTCTCTGGTGTGAAGAAAATGAGAAAGTTTTGTTATTATCACTGGAATACAAATATTTCAGTATGGTCAAGCTATTCATGAGAAAATAATTTGATATTTTTCTACAGCTAGAAAAAAATTGCTATTTTCAATATTCTCACATTATTCTCTCAAACTATGTAATGTATATGTCTATGAAATTGAATTCTAAGCAACTTTTTCAAATAACTTTTTTCGATAACTTGCCATTTTACCCGACTTTTTGCCTATTCATAGTAATTTTTTTCAATTTGCCGCAATACCACCGATCACGTGACACGTGTCAAAATCGATTTTTAGGTTATCGGACATGCACAAACTTTTCCCCTTTTTTCCAATACTCTAATAATAAACTTTTTTCCCATATGGTACATACTTTTTGGCGGTTACTGTATATGGTTATTCACAAGATTTCTACTGTTTGATACAAAATGATTCATATCGAGTTATCAGTAGTATCCTAGACCTCATTATCTTAGTTTGTTCCTATCTAAAAAAAAATTATGGTATAGAAGATTCTTCAATTGTCAGGTGGCTACTGATAAAAGTGAGGCAGTCTTTTGAACATTACCATTGATGATGAGACTTCCGGTTGATTGAAACGAATACAACATAAAATACAAACGAAGATGAAGTAAGTCCTGGGTACTACTACTGACAGTCTACACTTTCAAACAAGTTTCCTAATGTTTCGTCAACTGTGATTATATTGAAAGTAGACATCAGCATTAATTCAAATTGAAATAAACCTTGACTTGATTTGATATTTTCTATTCTTATTAAATTTATAGGGAAAATACTTAATAATTTGTGTTCAGGGGAAAAGTTCTTTGGAAATACACTTTGTATATGGCAGATTGTTCATAATATTACATAACTCATTGTAAAATAAGAAATTGGAATTCAACAGTTCAAGTGAAAACAGAATATACTAAATGGATATGTCCTGGGTGTGAATTCCAGAACAGATCTGAACACATTTTTAACAAAAATTTTCTGTGGATGCCTAAATTAATTTTTCTCGATTGACATTCAGCACCGATTTTCAAGTAAAACAAAAAATGTATACTGTGACACTTTTTGTAAATATTTTTTGTAAATTTTCATTGTTATTGTGTGTGTGTGAATGTTGCATGTATAGCCTAATACACAGGGCATATAATTTTAATAGGAACAAATTACCTTAATTAAAAATCAATTGTGAATGGATCTCCCAAAGATGAGATGTTTCGGATTTTTTCCTTTTTTTTTCATTTTTATCGATGATTGACGGATGTTTGAAATGACTGATAATTTATTTATTTTCTGAGGCCTGTGTGCATGTGTGTATGTTTATTGTCAGAGTACCTTATTTTTTATATTGGTAGGTTAATAGTAGTTTCTGTATTACCCACTGATATAACAGTTCTTCCACAATTTTTTAGGAATTTTGTCTTATGTATTTTTTATGTATCAAAATGACTTGGATGAATAGAGTATATTTAATATTTCTTGAAAATATAATTAAATTCAAAAGGTAAACTTTGATCTTTTCGAATATACAGTGACCGCCAAAAAGTATGTACCATATGGGAAAAAAGTTTATTATTAGAGTATTGGAAAAACATTTCTAGGTAAAAGTTTGTGCATGTCCGATAACCTAAAAATCTATTTTGACACATGTCAACTGACCACTAGTATGGCGACAAATTGGAAAAAAATACCATGAACAGGCTAAAAGTGGGGTAAGGTGGCAAGATAACGAAAAAGGTTATTTGAAAAAGTAGCTTGGAATATAATTTTATAGTAACATACAGTGTTTCAAGTAATGAATCGCAAAAATTGAAAATTGAAATTTTTGTAGAATATTTTCCGATCTTTTTACAATATTAGAAGTTTTTTTTTCTGATTGGTTTGACTGCAGTGGAACATTTGTTTTTCGATGATAAGGACAACATTTTCTCATTTTCTCCGCACCAGATGGCACTAAATTGAAAAAAAAAAATTCCAGAACCCTCGCTGTTACATTGGTTCACATCTTACAGTTATATCAGAATTCCAAGATTATTGTGATGATATGGAAATCTAGAAACACCATGCTTTCTGATTATGATCAATATTCGATGATAATCGTGAATTTGAAAATAGTACGCCAAATTAAAGAGGATTATAGTTTATGTGCAAGTGAAACGCTCATGCCGGATTTTCATTAAAACTTGATCATAATCAGGAAATATGATGTTTCTAGATTGCCGTATCATCACAATAGTCTTGGAATTCTGATATAACTGTTAACCAATGTAACAGTGAGGGTTCTGGCAAAAATCAATTTTTTCAATTTAGTGCCATCTGTTGCGGAGAAAATAAGAAAGTTTTGTCGTTTTCATCGAAATACGAATGTTCCACTACAGACAAACCAATCAGAAGAAAAAAACTTTGATTTTTTTAAAGAGACCGGAAAATATTCAATAAAAATTGCAATTTTCAACATTTTTGGTTTATTGCTTGAAACTTTGTATGGGAGTATAAAATTGAATTCCAAGAAACTTTTTCCAATAACTTTTTTTGGTATCTGGCTATCTTACCCCACTTTTGGGCTCTTCATGGCATTTTTTTCCCGTTTTGTAGCCATACTAGTGGTCACGTGACATTGTAAAAATAGATTTTTAGGTTATCGGACATGCACAAACTTTTCCCCAGGAATGTTTTTCGAATACTCCAATAATAAACCTTTTTCCCATATGGTACATACTTTTTGGCGGTCACTGTATATGAAACAGGGCCTGGTTTTCAAGAGCTTATTTTTTCAATTCCAAGCTAAGAAAGCACCATATTGTTTCAGTATTACTAATTTCTGAACTGCATCTATAATTAGAACAATCATGAAAATTGAAGTGAATAATTCTTGTGTCCGAACAAACTTTCCTTATACTCCAAGCTCAATGGAAAACTAATAATAAAGCAAATCTACTTCAAGTCCATATTGTGAACATAATATTCATGGCAAATTTAGGATAGACATAAAAGTTGAAATATACTGACAGTCGCATATGGATCAAGTATAAGTCATTACTTGAAATTGTTTCGATAATTTTTTTATTCAGAAATTCCAGGACAAATGCTGTGAGGTGTGATTCGTCATTTTTCAGAATATTTATTTCTTATTTGTGGTTGAGATAGTCACATCAATAATAAATTTTGTAACAAAAAAAATGGTTAATAGACAAACATTAATGAAGAAACTAATATCTTTATTTTTTCTGAAAAATGTTATGAATCTTTCTTCAAATACTGGAACTATCAAAATGAAATGCATGGCTTATGTTGATTAGTACTGTTGATGGGATTGGGACAAAAAAAAAAAAAATTAGTTTCAATAACAATTATCGTATTTTGATCAAATATTGATGAATGTTGAAGATATATACGTCGATCTTTCCATTAAATGGGGATGTTCTTCTATTGCCCTTCTCGAGTACTGGAATTGTCAGAATAGTGTCTTTGTTGATATTAATTATTTCCATTGTTCAATCTCCTCAAAAAATGTAAATCACAAATAATTCTCCAAAAACCACGTAAGATGTCCATTATTTTTCAACGTTTCAGAATAATGTGCTTTTGAAGCTGACCTTGTATTTACAAATCTATCAGTAGACATGGATAATTCGTGATATGACTAGGACATGGATAATAACAAATATTCATAAATGAATTCCATAAGCGGACTCGTTTTCTCTAATTTTTTTGTTTATACATTTTCGGTCTATCATTTTTTGGTATTTTGGCAATCTTACTATTAACACCCTGAATATATGCTCCCATTAAAAAATTGAATCGGCTTGGTATCAGAGTAGCAAAAACCATTAATTAATTGTAGAAGACACCATATATTACATTTTGCGATTTTTCTTGCTCTAGAGTTGAAAAAAAAGTTGTGGTTGTGGGTGTGCTAAAACTTCTTGTACGTAGTAAGACATAGTGGCTCAGTCAATAGACTGTTACTGTGTTGACTAAATCTAGACTGTGTTATGTGCCCCAATATCATATCGACAAATCATATGTTGCAGGAATGAAACGAGTGACCGAAAATATACATATAACTATGCTCAAAAAGTTATTATATCATCTCTTGGTACATCAATACTTGAATCAACTTTAGGGGTCACTTTGGAAATATTTTTAAAAATTAGAAGTTGTATTATCATTTTGAAAGTTTGAAGAAAATTGTTCCATGAAGAAAATTATTCTAATATACATAAAAATTCATGTAGAGTTGATATCAATGTTTATTGATATTATATTGTTTAAATAATGACAAGTATCATAACCACAAAATTATTGGAATGAGCCTGCAAATTCAAATATGGTCTGCACAGTCTATGATTAAGAAAAAAAACAGATATAAGATCAATTATTTCCACGCAAAAGATTGACTAGGGTGAAGTTTCAATGAAATTAGTTATTCTCCACCCTGGGGCAAATGAAATAAGACGTTTTACTGTAATTTGAAATATTTTGGATAGTAATTCGAAATATTTTGGAGAGTAAAACGTTTTTGATTAACTTTTTTTCAGCACTTAAAAATAACCTTGAAAATTACTTTTGAGGGTGGTTTCAAAGTACAAACTTCAGTTTTGGCTTTCATTTCTTCATTGACAAGGCAGATTAAAAATAATACTCATGGCATCGTCTGAATTAAAATTGATCTTGCAAAGGGGATGAAATTGGAATTGGTAGAAACATTTTTTATCACTTAACACTTACCTACATAATAAAATTTGGTAAAACATCTACCAAATTTTAACTGTTTGAACCCATTTTCACTTGCATTCACAAAATGTTATGATTTTGCAATGTTATTAGAAAAGAATCAAGCATTTTATAATAATTATTTGACTGTAACGGGAAAATCCTATGAACATTCGATTTTATGGTGGTAATTGGAGCTATGACTTCTGCAGTATCTAGTTTTTCACCTATGAAAATAGGATACATTTTTTGTATCCAAACCTCATTCAGGAAATGTAATAAAATGTATTTTGTTAGTTTTTCTTGCTTCACCTTTTTTCAAAATTATATACTTACTCAAAATGGAAGCTGAACTCTCAAACAAATATAAATTTTAGTTTTGGGGTCTATATCAGTAAGGCCAGATGGTGATAGAAATATGTATTTATTTTTATGTTATTTATTTTAAAATAGTTTTCATTAAGGTTGATGCTTTAACTATATTTCGTGGTATATATAGTATTCTCTCAAATCAAACATAACTATGTCTATTGAATTTGCACTTTTTAATTGCTTGATGAATTGCTTTATGAATTGCTTTTCATATACCAGATTAAATAGTTTTGTTGATGGAGGGAATATATATAATATACATTCGAATATATTTTGAAAGTATGTATGGTTGGTTTTTGATATAAGTACTCATATTCTAGTGGTTGTGCACAAAATATTTGTTTATGTATTTAATTTTTATTAACTAGAACATAAGTTTTGAAAAACTGAAAAACTATTGACATTGAACTACAAGTTAACTTTACTCTGATAATGTAATAAGGTACCTGGATAAGAATGAAAAAGAATAAATTATTCGAAACTATGCTTATTGTTTGATGGAAAAAATGCTTTTTGATTCGACTGAAAAAGCTTTAATATGACAGTGAAGAAAGGCGCTAGTATATGGCGACTTCACTTGAAAGATGAGTGATCAACTTGATTGTCCACTTGGTTGATTCTTGACTGTTTCTTCTTGGAAGATAAAATCCCTGCCTTCCTTAACTAGTACAAGTCCTATGAGAGTTGCTCACAAGGATACAGCCTCTTGACAGAAAAAACTATATCTCAATCGTTGGGTTGGTTTCTCATCACTGTCAAAATAAGTTTGTTATTTTTTGATTAATTTTGAAAATAGTTATATAACAATCTTTATGAAACTTTTAGATACATTTTTTTCAGTGGTGTCTGTTTTCTTAATAGTAACTTTTCAGTTTGCTGACTAACATACACTAATAATGTTTACCTGATTAATCTTATAGGTAATGAATTAATTTGACAATTTCACTCACTATATGAAAGTCGCGTCTCCTGCAATATGAGGACCAATCAGAATGGGATTTCGCGAAAGTACACGCTTCCTTTCGCTTCCTTTCTTTCCGATCCGGAAAGACCACGTCGTCAAGTCAACCACAAATATAAACAGCAATGATACATCTTGCAATCTATTATGACATAAACGTCAGGTTGACAGACTTCATGTTTATTATTCATTAGTTGCAACTATTGAAGAATTCACTTTGTTTACTCGATCAAATTTTAATAATTTGGTTAATTTGGTTGGTTCGTGAAATTATGTCAATAAATACGACTCGTGCTCACAATACAATCGATAATTCTGTCAGAAATCAACGAGATCAAATTGCTTGGTAACACCACGAGCCCCGTAGGGACGAGTGGTGTTACCTCAAAGCAATTTGATCGAGTTAAAGATTTCTGACAGAATTATCGATAGTATTGCGACCACTCGTGGTATTACCCCCGAAAATACATCAGTGATCAGTGCATTCAGAATCTCCATAATACATTATAATTTTGAAATAATTTAGTTTCTCATAAAACTATATCTGGCTAATAAAATGCCAAATTACATTACTTTATTTTAAATATTTTTGTACCAAGATAGTAGTTCTCATAAAAATTATTATAATATAATAATATTTTTTGGAAAGATCCAATACTAGTAGTTTTCATAAAAATTATTATATTATAATAATATTTTTCGGAAAGATCCAATACTTATTACTCATTCATTTTGTTTATTCTAAATCTGAATTGTTAAGTTCAGAATAATTAATTTTCTCAAGTTGGGCCAAAAATAGTATGTGATAATTCATAGGAATAATAATGATAAATAGATTGTAAATAATACCATACAAAAGTAGGGATTGTTTACAAATCATCTGTCATTATTAGTTAATGATCTCCATTAACTAATGGAATTTAATGAAATTCATAGGACTATTACCCTTCATTTATTTTCAACTTTTGACCTATTACATGAAATTAATTCAGGATGAAAATTGAATGACTGATTTTACAATGAAAGATTCAACAAAAACGATGTTTGTTGAATGTCTACAACTGATACAAAACGTCCGAGTAATAAAAAATGAAATTGGAAATTTTCTTGAATTTGAAAAAATAATTTAGTATCAAGATGATAATTATAGTTTACCCAGTTATTTACAGAGCGTGCATCAAATGAGATTTTTCAATCCCAAATTCAGAAATTGGATGATGAATTATTGTCTTCATCTATGATTTCTTTCCAATAATCTATGTAGGTGTGGTGGTTGAACCATAAATACTTGATTTCCAGGGCTGATCAAAATTCAATTTTAAAGTATGCACTAAGTTTCTATAATAATATGTTCATATCATGGATTCATGAACCTTTTGAAGGTAAATATGGTTAATTTGTAGTTCAGCAAGCTGTTTTCTATGTCAGTTGAATCGATTTAGCCTAACCCTGATTCAACTAAATACAGTTCAGTTGTTATACTTAAGTTTATTAGCGACTGATCTCGATTTAGTTGAACTTGAATTACATCAGTATAAGATAGCTAAACCTAATTTGAGTTTATTTGAATTGAGTTCAATTGCTTAGGTTAAGTTGTATCCACCTAGTTGAGGAGGAACAAGACATATTATCAGCAAAAAGTTGAGCTGTATATTGTATAAAACTCTTTCAACCCCAAAACTGTTCGATAACTAGAATGTGATTAGATAATTCTCAATACCCAAACAAATTTTTGTTGTCAGGTGGGTTCAACTTGCCTGTAGCATAGGTTAGTTGTATGAATCAAGTCCAACTCTAGTTTACCTGTTCGTTTAATATTCGAAGGACTAGTAACATATTTGGCTAATATATAGTAATGGTCGGAGTTTAGTCAAACTGGTAAATTTAGTTTATTCAGCACACCTGATGAATTTGAAATTTGATTTGTAAGCAATAATAATTTATATGTAGGAAGATTAATTAAGATTATTATTTTTGTACAAGTATTTATTTAGATGTTTGTCTTTCTGTTTAATATTGTGTAAACATTAATAATTCAAGTTTGATTGATATATTGATGAATACAAATTATTAAAGTTATATTTTGTAATAACATTTTCTATTTTTATTTATATTTATGTGTACATATTTACTGGTACTAAGCAATACATTCGTTTCTTCTGATCTGCTTTGCATTTTTTTTTTGGGGAAATATTAGTGATGGAAATAGCTGTCATTATCACACTCGTGAGATTTATTAAATGCCACCAGAGCCTGTGTGACATGCTCATAGCAGATTGAAATAGTAAATTTTCCAATTGAATTATATAAAAATACTAAATTAATAATAGGTAAATATGTTAGCTAATAGGGGTGGGGAGTTCCGTGATAAGTGAGAAATAGAAAAATCTGTTCAGTAAGATGGAATTTAGTATTAGCAATCCTACTTGCTGTAAACGGTAAAAATAACCCCGAAAGAAAAACAGAAAATAATTACTCCCTCTTCCTAGCGTTATTTTTTTGGGGATGTTCTTTGTTTTTCCCTATATTCCCTAATTGCAGCCCTAAAAAGGATACTTGTAGGCAAAGTTGACCGAATCCTACGCACAGTCACGCCAGAATCAAAGAACTTCTTTCTTGATCTCTCTATTTCCAAGGAGTAATTACAGGATGAATTATAAAACAATCGCTTTTTCGCTATTTTTGTCATCACCTAGAGTTTGTCTCATACTGTATATCAAGAAGTATGTAGTACATTCAAGGATCTAAACTAGCGAAATGAATTTGAAAAATTGTTATACTTCCAAAGAATTCTGTACAGTTCGTTGCAATGCTGAACGAGCGGCAACGCTGTCAAAATACGCGTTGGTTATTGGTTATCATAAGAATTCTATTTTATTTACAAATTTCACTAGTTCTTTTTGACATTCTTTGTCGTGTGAGTAATTTGTGGAAATATTGATGTTTTGTTGTGTTTCGGATTATATAGTGAAAGAAAAATAGATAGAGACTTATAAATAATAATGCTTTATTGTTGGGTTTGCAAACAATCTCAGTTTTCATAGGTGAGTACATAGATCGTTTGTTTACAAATTAGAGATTGGCGTTCATGTTTCTTGTTGGCGGCACAGTGGGTATCAAATCTCTATACACACTACAAAATAAAAAAGATATACCTAAGTATCGAAAATTATATCCATACATATTATTACAAAACAAAACTGTATTTAATGGACAGAAGGACCTCGGTCGATAGCCTTTTGAATTGGATGTAATTCCTGATTCAATAAACATTTATTATTATTCTTGTTCTTGACAATAACAAAAAAATGAAGAACAAACAAATAAAACGTTTTAAATGAAAACGCACACTTTTTTTCCAAATTGTAAACGACTGTTTAAATGCAAAGATAGAATAAAAAGAATTTTAATCTTCATCCTAAAAATGAATATTGAATATGATTCCTATTTGCAAAGCTTTGATTTGTGTTCTACATGTGATAATATTAGTGCAAAAATCAATGTTTGTCTAAATGAACCTGATATTTACCGAAAAACAACAATTTTTCTCAATCTTTTGTTTAATTTCACCTGTTGGTTAGTTAGTTAATTAGTCAAATCTTGCAAGTGCATTTTGACCCACTTCTAGTCCTTCCAACTTGAAATTTGGCAGGTATTCATAATTCCGGTTCCAATTAATTTTGTAAGAGAAAAAACAAAATGGCGGCTCCAAGATGGCGGGCGAAATGTGTTGGTTCGTTGGTTCTATCTATTTCAAAAATGTAAATACTTTAATCCAATCTTCCGCAAAACCTCTATACAATAGGTCGGCAAGTATCCAACAGAAAACTACTGCCCTATACGACGGTTGAATTATATATGTTCGATAATTGGCAAAGCTTTCTACAAGAACAACTTTGAAATGCTTTGATTCATATGGCGAACACCTATATTCTAGTTCCTAAATTGTGGATAGTGACTCATAGGAAATAAGGAATTTCATTTGGAATTCCAGATATAAATATTTTAAAAAAACTGCGATTTTATTATTTATATGAGAAATATAAAAAATATTCATCAGAAGCTTCTCCCCGTGGTGGATACATACGCTAATATATTAAAACAGATTTAAACTATAGTGTCTGGGTCCCAGGCGTATTGTTTTCGTTCGAAATTGTTCAAAATGCTGATATCAGTTTCTGGGATACTGAAATTGAGATCGATATTTTGTTCGATGTACTTCTGGGAACGAGCTTTTGGAATGATGGGAATGTTTTGTTGCAGAGCCCAGCGAAGCAGAACCTGAAAAAATAAGGATTAAAATTGCATTATTGCAAGTGGGTATGCAAATCTATTCTCTCAAATATACAGTGTTTCCATAAAGTAACCCCCCCTGTTAACTTTTGAACGGATTGGAATTTTCGCATGAAATTTTTTTTTTGGAGGAATGGCAGTTCATAAGCTACTTCCTGACGACAAAAAAACCGTCTATCTTTCAAAATGGCGGCCCGACGCCATTTTGAAAGAATTTTTTAAATGGCATGGGGGGTCGAGCGATACCTCATTCGAAACGTCTTTCAATTCTCTATACGTCCCCAAAATTTCAAACAAAAATATACATCCAAAACAAAATGGCGGTACATAATGTTAGAGCTCTGTCATATGAGGATCTTTTCGAAAAATGATAAAAGAGTGCCATCTTCGAATGAAATTTAGTGAGAAGGCAGGTGATTGTTTTATTGAATTTCAGCAAAATTAAGAAAACCACCCAGAATAAAGAACAATGTTTATTTTACATAAATATCTGAAAAATTGAGAAAGAAAATCAAATTAAATGTTCGAAATGTTGGTCATTGACTTCCTGGCACATGAAGAGACGATTCTGAAATTCGCTTCTTATATTTCCAAACATTTCTAGTGAAAGATTCCTGCATACGTCTCTTATGCGTTCCTCCAATTCATTTATCGTTCCTGGAGCGGTTCTGTACACTTGAGATTTGAGATATCCCCACAAGAAAAAATCCAAAGGGGTCAAATCAGGAGATCGAGCTGGCCATTCAATAGGACCCCTCCTACCGATCCATCTTTCCGGAAAATGTTCATTTAAAAAGTTGGTTACTGGTAGAGAATTGAAATGCAATTCAAACGATGTATCACTCGACCCCCATAGCCTTTAAATGTCCGACGTAATTGAAAAAAAATAATTTTTTTTTTGTTGTCAAAAAGAAGCTTATGAACTACCATTAAACCAAAAAAAAAATTCAAAACAGAATTCCAATCCGTTCAAAAGTTAACATGGGTGGGGTTACTCTAAGAGAGTTCTTACATTATGTAGCGCCATTTGTTTTGGATGTATATTTTTGTTTGAAATTTTGGGGACGTATAGAGAATTGTAAGACGTTTCGGATGAGGTATCACTCGACCCCCCATGCCATTTGAAAAATTCTTTCAAAATGGCGTCGGGCCGCCATTTTGAAAGATAGACATTTTTTTGTCGTCAGAAAGTAGCTTATGAACTGCCATTCTTCCAAAAAAAATTTCATGCGAAAATTCCAATCCGTTCAAAAGTTAACAGGGGGGGGAGGTTACTTTATGGAAACACTGTATAACTCGTCAATGATATTTGACTTCAAGTGTTCTGGGTTTAATTTGTTTGCTAATGGCGTCTGATAATCGTTACATTCCAATTGTTTATTGATTATACAGGGTGAGTCAGAATGAGACCGACAAACTCCGAATACAGATTCTTCACCTCATTCGGGATGAGAAATGTATATCAAGGTATGTCCTAAAATGCATCCCCTCTGATATGCAGAGTGTGTCAAAAGTACGAAAAAAATTAGATTTAATTTTTTTCTCCAAAACTTCCGACGGAAAAAATTTCAAACTTGGTTCACTAATCAAGGTTTAACAACGTGATAATTTAATGTTATAATTTTTAATTTTCGTGAACCAGTGGCGTAGTTACGATGGTGGGTCATATTTTTCCTTTATATTTTCTTTGGACGAGTGGACAAATAAGCGTTTGACATCAATTAGGCTCATCGAAACTCTATTGATATGAACTGATCATATTCAATTTTTATCCCATGAATCCCCCCACTCGAACAAAAAATAATATTTCACAAAGGGAACTAGATGAATATCAATACCATAATCGTTTTGAATTTCACTCAATCTGATGAAACTGGAAAACAAATGGCAAAAATTTGACAATTTTTTTGAAAACGTATTAGTCTTTATTAATAACATGAGATGGTTGCTTGTCCATCAGGATATGGTTTTCCATAAACAGGGTGACAATTTAATTTTTTTTAAGAAGTTTGGCAAATTGTTGCCATTTGTTTTGCAGTTTTAATGGAATGAATGAAAATAAAAACGATTATAGTATAAATATACTTTATTTCTTTAAGCATTGTCTGGTCATGCTGTAATGCAATATTCTCTGTACGATATTCTTTATTCAAATAGAGGGACTCATGAGCTACTACTAGGTGGGCTTAGTTCATTTCAAAGAAAGTTAAATTTCGAATTAAAGAAATCAAATCGATGCATAACACCCAAAGCAGCAAAAATCGAATTTTAATACCCTCTAGCTGGAAAACTGACCAAAGGACCGATCTGTGAATTATACTACGTGATAAAGGATGATAGGATCTACCACTAGGGATCGACCAATACCGATATTTATATCGGTTATATCGGCCTTATTGGCCGATTATCGTATCGGCCGATATCAAAACCCGATAGGCCGATACGTTTTTTATTGGGAAATAAACACACTTTCATCAAAAATACTTCTTCATCGACAATAAAATGTATGTAATGTTAAAACAATTAATTATTCATGGCTAGAAATTGAAAATTAATAAAATAAAACGTAATGCCGATTGCAACTGTGAGGTGTAAAAACAGTATCCGAACAAATAGAAGATGGTTGATTAACGGTATTTCGCCAAATGATTGATGAATTTTCTTAGCCTTTTCTGAATTCATATTCCATTGTCGAATATTTTCAAATGCAGTTTTAATACTTATTTGTGGTTGTTGTTGATGAAGTTAAATTCTGATATTAGACTGATTCAACGTAGATGTTACAACAATGTCAAGTTTCTGTTTCTAAGCTCGCAACTTTGCCTAAAAAAGTAGGGCAAAGTTTACATGCATATATTTTATTTTTCCAAGTTTTTGCTATATACCTCAATCTGTTTGTTATCTAAAAATAGTCCACTAGTGGTTCTTCGACAGATGGTATTTCTATTGGACGTGTTGGCCGTTTTTCTTTTGCCACCAAATGAATTTTTGGCAGATTATGCAAATTGCACTTCCGTTTTTCTCATCGTGTTAAGAGCTTGTTTTCGGCATCTTGTCACAACATACAATAGTAATAATTCCATCGCTTAGTTTACTTCAAACATACACTATAACTTTAAAAACAGTTGAACGCTTTGGCCTCTACCACAGATTAAGTTCTCTATTACATTCTTTAAACACAACTTAAAATTATAATGAAAGGACAAACAAATACAATTCAGGACCTGCAGAAACGTGCGACGACGATAGCGTAACACGTGCATTCAGCAATACGGAGAAATTTTCAAGCAAAACAGTAGGAACCACGATGGAAAGAAATGAACGGCCGATATATCGGTATTTGAAATATCGGTATCGGCCGATTATCGCTATCGGCTAAAATTTCTATATCGGTCGATCCCTATCTACGACATTTCTACGAATTTCAACAAAGTTGGCATAGAGTAAATTTACATAGAAATTATCATACTCGTGGCTTTTGGAGTCATATACGTATAAGTATGGAGTTCGTGGTCATCTAATACACTTTTTATATTTACCTGTGCAGGAGTTTTTCTTAGTTTCTCTGCAATTTTCTTGACCTCGGAGTTATCCAATAAATCTTTATTGTCAGTCCCTCCTAACGATGAATAAGCTTGAAGCACTATACCTTCTTTTTTACAAAATTCTAATAACTCATCTGAATGATATTTAGGATGCCACTCGACCTGGAAAAAGTACATGAGAGGTTACTTCAAAAAATTTAAATGTTATCTTCAATGATTTGAGATCGTCCTGTTCGAAAGGATATCAAGGATATTCAGTGGCGTGGTCCAAGTAATCTTCCGCTTGAAAAGGGGAACATTCTCCATGAAAATTGAAAAATGTGATTTATTCGTAATATCTGTTAGATAAAGAAATAAATTACATTTTTCAATTTTCATGGAGAATGTTTTCCTTTTCAACATGAATATCTCCCAAGAGGTTATCTTGAACGACGGAAAATAGCGACTAAAGTTTGTCTTTCAGTCGCAGATGATTCCACAACAGATTTTATGAATATCTCATTCATAATTTCGTACAAAAATCAAAATACTCTTCAACTGTTGATACGGCAAGAAGAGTACTTTGACCAAGCCACTGAAGATGACTGTCGCAGTTACAGTTGAAACGTTTGGAGATTTTACACGGCAAAACCCGAAAACCAACAAGAATTTTGACGGCAGCCGGGAAAGCCTACATTATTATTAGTTTCATCTCCTCTAAGAATTACCTACTTATTAGTTTTTTTCCAATAAATTTTTCAAGTCTTGAACTGAAAAATGAGATGACCAACTTTTAAGTTCGAATACCCCAAAACCCTTCTGGCCGGCCGACATCTGCGTATGAATCAGTTTATCGAGAGTTTTTTCAAAATTATGAAAAACATTGGACCGTGGAAAAATTTAATAAAAATAGTGCTGCCCTGCCCTCTTCAAGGCGAGACAGAGAATACGTAAGAAAAAAAACAGTGGTATCGGACGTGGAAAAAAGTTTCAAACATTTGCGGGAAAAATTTTTCAATTTCAAACATGTTATCCCCGTGTCCCCCGATGGCTAGATAGAGAACCCGTACGAAAGTAGGCGCAAAGTAAACGCACGTGATACATACAAAATTTTATGAACTAGCGGTTTATTAGCGCGAATCACAAGTAGGTACTGACTTGAATTTCAATGGTCTATACACGATGCATACGTTATGCATACAATAATCAAAAGTAACATAGTAACTATATTAGCTGAGAACTTTTATACTGAATAATCTATTTCTATTCTATTTTTTTTTAATGGCTATTACTTTTTTGTAAATTATTTGTAAGTTTATATTCAAATTTTGCTTTTCAAATTTTATTAGTTTATAATATGTAATAATTATGTTGAAGAATATCTCATCTTCAACATCAGTAACTAAACCAACTAAATTTTCAATATTCAGGCATATGACTTAATTAAATGTTGAAAAAATGTCAATTATGAAGTGTACTTTACCTCCCGCTAGTGCATAATAGTTATTTATTTATCAAGGGCGTAAAGTAGGCGCTTATGCGGCGTGTACTTCACCGCCGGCTAGTGCATAAAATAAGATTTGAAAACTTGCGAAAATAAAATCGGAAAAATTTGCAAAAATAGTGAGACATTGGACGGTGGTCAATTAACCTAAAGAACGTCTTTTCGAAAAAAGTTGCAAGAACTCACGAGAATAAAATTGAAAAATCCGTAAAAACAGTGAAAAAATCGGGCCGACGAATAAATTTGGTAGATTGACCTACGGTTCTTGGCGAAAAGCTGGATGACGAGGAATATCAAACATAAGCATGCGACTTGTCGTACAAACCTCTAGGCACCTGAAGCACCTATTTAGACATATTTGAACACATTGTAATGATAAAAAGTACGAAATTAAATAAACAAAAAAAAAGTTTTTATTGATAACCTATTGAACTGAAAAGTAAACCAATAATATTTAGCTTAGGTATGAAGAAAATTAATAATTAAATATTGTCCGAAAAGCTTGAGGCGTGAAATACATTTGAAATGAAACCTCAAACTTTCAAGAAAATATTTAAATGGTTAAAAGTTTCTTGTTTTCATACACTATTTTTTACTTTTTAGTTCACTAGCTTATACATTAAAGAAAGCTTGTTTTTAAAAATATTTGTTACGTTCATTCCGTCCCTAGACTTTTGGGTTGAATTAATCATTTTATCAGTGACAATCAAACCAACCAAAAAAAGCTTTTTGTTTAAAAAATGGAGTCATATAAATAGTACCTATAGCCGAAGGTGTGATTTCTTTGCGACCGTCACGGCGGCGTTCGACGGTCGCCGACAAATGCGCTGTACTGTTTTACGTCCCGTCGGCACGTTCCAAGGAAACCATTTGTAAATAAACCCATAAAAACAGTACAGAGTATGTGACAGTCTCAAGAAAACCAGTCTGTAACCGAATGATTATACTTGTGTAAGTATCTGCAAAGTTTTATCGCAAATCATTGAAAAATAAAGTAAGATTCTTGACTCTTGGCTACATAGGTACTGACAGTCGGATATATACCTAATAAAATTATAAAAATCCATAGTTTATACAGAACCCCTCATGACAAATGACTGCATCGAGTTTTACAACTAGCAGTTTACCTGGTTCACTGCTGGAATAACGCCATGGCTATTTTTCAATAATTCCTTCAAATGTCCAATATTATAATTGGATACTCCAATGTTTTTGGTCAGACCGTTTTTCTTGCCTTCAACTAGCTGCTTCCATCCGTCATCACGTGATTTTTTTAGTTCATTGGCTGTTAAATTTGCTCCTTCGACACCAGGCCAATGAATCAAATAAAGGTCAATATATTCACAGTCCAATTTTCTCAAGGATTGTAGCAGTGATTCATATGCCATTTCACCACGATTGAAGGGATCTAAATGAAATATAAAATGAAATTAGAGTGAAAAAAAAGCAATTAGAACTTACATAGCTTCGTTGTGATGAATATATCATTTCTAGTGAGATTATACTTGGGTAGAAGCTCTTTTAGCGCTTTTCCAATGTCTTCTTCGTTTTTATACAAGGCTGCAGTATCTAGAATTGATAAATGAAAGATGATTTGAGCATGTATTTAGGATCTCCATAACCCACCTATGAGGCGATATCCAGAAGCCAGGGCTAAATCGATCACTTTTTTTATTAATTCAGTTCCTTGGATCTGGTAAGTTCCAACTAAAAGTGTGGTTTGTTATGATAATAAAGGATACTTGGAGTGTTATCGGTAATATTTGAAGTAAAGATATCTTACATCCAACCATAGGCATGTGATCGCCTGTATTCAGTTTGATCGTCATATCTTTTGCTAAAACTGTTTCATCTTGAAGCGACACCACAAACAGGGATGAGAACACCAAAAAAATATAACACACAAAACACGAATATACTGAAAATGCCATTGTAATAGATATCCTAGCACCTTCACTCACTGAAACTGAACTGATACTGCCATTTTATATTTATTTATTTCTTCTACATCCAAGATGATATAATGAAGGTTAACAAGTATTTTGATTCATATCATCTGAAAATAAGTTAATAATGTAAATTCAGTCTCATACGAGTGAAGATCTGAAACAGTGGTGTGCAACTCACAAGTTGTTACAAATTGAAAAAAAATTATTCGGAATAATTCGAAAGCTTTGTCTCAGAGTGACAAATGTGAATTAGTACAATAACCTACAAAAAATAACTCAGAAAAAAATTATAATACGAATTGTTGTTTTTTTGTTCAAATTGTTTTTTTCCTGTAACCATCAGCTGTCGCCCCCTTACGAACGTCAGCCCTCAAAAGTCGAAAGTTGTGAGAGCCAAGGATTAACGTGGACTTACTTTTTAACGTGCCATTAATAGCACTTTTTCGGATCATTAGAAAAAAATCTGTAGTTGCTAGGATTTGACCTACACGATCAACAGCTTGAACGGAATTACATGAATTATTAAAAAATCCACTTTTTCGCAAATTTGCTATATGCTTCCTGTAAGTAACAACTAGCAAATGTACGGTGAGGACCAGAACTTCTTTATTTTATGTTGAAAAGGGAAACATTCTCCATGAAAATTGAAAAATGAAAAATGTGATTTTTTTGTAATATATAACAGAAAACAACTACTACCCCGGCTAAAGCCACGCTGGACATTAAACTACATCTGATAGATATTGTGAAAAGACTCTAACTGAAATAAAAATACGCATTTTCATTCAGACAGTTGTTTTTTTAAATTATCTCTAGTTTTAATTGAAAATTCATTAAATAAGATAGGGAGAATGTTATTAAAAAATATTACTCACAGAAATCGTTGATTTCATTGAAGCGTCTCTCGCATTTAATCACCAATACATTTTGGTCGACGAAAATCTATTTTGCTTTGCCAAGGTTATCAGGGAGATTGATAAAATTGGAAAGCAGGCTCTTCAGAAGCAATTATACACATCCAGAATGGAAATTATGGAAATATTTCTTCTGTGGTAACACTTTGAAAGTTATTTTTGACATAAACCTGTCATGGGCATTGCTTTGACAAACTTTAGTCGCTATTTTCCATCGTTCAAGATAACCTCTTGGGAGGTATTCATGTCCAGCGTGGCTTTAGCCGGGGAAGTAGTTGCTTTCTATTAGATATTATAAAAAAAATCACATTTTTCATTTTTATATTTTCAGTGATATTTTTAAGTACATTCTCCCTATCAAATTTATTTAATGAATTTTTAATGAAAACTAGAGTAATTAAAAAAATCAACTATCTGAATGAAAATGCGAATTTTCAGATTTTTTTTTTCAGTTAGTCTTTTCACAATATCTATCAGATATAGTTCAATGTCCAGCGTGTCTTTAGCCGGAGAAATAGTTATTTTCTATTAGATAATAGAAAAAAAAACATTTTTCATTTTTTAATTTTCATGGAGAATGTTCCCCTTTTCAACATGAGTACCTCCCAGGAGGTTATCTTGAACGATGGAAAATAGCGACTAAAGTTTGCCTGTCAGCCGCAGATGATTCCACAACAGATTGTATGAATATCCTATTCATATTTGCGAACAAAAATTTTTTATTTTACATATTACAAAAAAAACAACATAATTTGTAGGTTTCATTCAATCTCTTAAGTGGAGTTTCATTTATACAGAGTGTCTCAAAAAAGTGCATTAGTGTTAAAAATACTTTTAACACTAGTGTTAAAAGTAAAATGACAGATAAGATGATGGATACTTAGTAATATAGATCTCTCTAATGGAAACACTTCAATCAGACATTATAATCAGAACACCTACTCAAGAGGAATCAGTTATAAAAGTTCATACATGTATTTAGCCGTTTGTGCAATAGGTAATTCTAATTCCTTTTGAAGTTACAAACGAAGTAGTATTCAGTCCAACTGTAGAAAGTCCTTCATCACTGACAAATAATGACATTCATAAATAAAGTGCGTGTTGGGGTTCATTATAGTTGGAGCATCTGCCTGTCTGCCTTGTAATCCATAGATCGTGTGTTCCAATCCTTATGGATCTTATAATTTTTTTTGTTTTTTTACTAGCAGTAACTGTTGTACAAAAAAAATTGTATGATACATTTGTTAAAAGTCATTTTATTTTGCTCGTGGAGTTGCTGCAACCGCTAACGCTCGTTTCGCAATATTCCCCACTCACAAAATAGAATGCCACTTTTACCACTTGTGTCATAAATAACAATTCATTTTCATTTCTCAACCGTACTATCACCTTCATGTAGGGTAAAAGAGCAATCTGGTTGCTCCAATGAGAATTGTCGAGAATTGAAATACGAACAAAATGAGATGAGATGTACAATCCGATCGGACCATAGTAACACAGAAAAACTGGAAAAACCGTAATATCTTGCGATTTTTTTTCAAATTCACAACTCCATCATTTTTCAATTCATAATTCACTACTTTCATGAAAAGGATAAATCAAACACATTGAAAAATGGGGGAGTTGTGAATTAAAAAAAAAATCTCAAGATTTTCCGGTTTTTCTCCGTTACTAAGAATCCGATCGGGGCATCTTATTTTGGTCGTATATCGATTCTCTACAATTCTTCCTATTGGTGCAACCAAACTACTGTATCCGTTTCCAATTAATAAACAAAACACTAAAATGTTCATAACAAATTAATAAGTGACAGTTGCGAGTGGTTTACTCCTAGTGTTTACTTGTTAAAAAAATCATTAATTTTATGCTCAAATGATTGCGGTGTAAGAAAGTCAATAGTCGGACAGGACGACTTTGAAGGTAACCTCTGTATAGTTCAAGGTGAACAGAGTCGTGCAGGAAGACCGTAAGAGGTACCTACATGTATAAAAAAAAATGATATTAGTAATACATTGTTTTTGGTTCAGAGCGAAAGTCGGGTAGGACGACTATAAAGTGTATCTGAAAAGCGAAGAAAAGTCTGTACCTGGTTGGGGATACCGCAAACAGGACTATTCCCAATTGTGAAAAGTAAATAGACTCGTACATGATCGATACTGCCATTAGTTTTCTGTTCGGGGTCCTAAAAGCTTTCAACAGACTATAGACACAGCACTTACCAAGGACGGAAGTCTGTACAGGATGGTCGCCATCCCAGATCACACGATGACCATGTCGGGACCAATATGGGAGGTTCCAAAATTGTCCAAGGAAGGTTCCTAGGTATCCCAAATAAGTCTCTGGGAGATGAAAATGTTACCAAACTCCGCTTCGTTAGGATGTCCTCAGGATGCAAGTCATAGGGATGAAACAGGGAAAAACTAGGTCACAACTAGGATCAATTTCTGCATGATTGAGACATCCCGGGGATGTTTATAGGCATCTCAAACTTCCCTGGGAAATGGAAATGTAACCAAACCCTGCATTCTTATGATGTCCTCAGGATGTGTCTTATGACAACCACGGGATATCCTGTTTCTGATCAATGATGTCCTTAGGACATACCCCAATCATCTTTATGGTTAAAAATGCAGTTTAGGGATAATTCGGAGATCACCATTTTTTTGTTGGCAGTCTCGATTCCTTTAAAAAATACAGCCTTCGGATTTAACCAAATGGTAATTCTCACTCACTCACCTATTTCGGACACTAAAAACACAAAATTATTTTTTCTCTAAACGATCCACGACACACATTCTCTATCACTTGGTTTCAGCCATTTATTTCTTTTTCAATAAAAATTCCCCTTTTTTTTCGAAAATTCGGCCTTCTGTACTAAACTAAACAAGAAATGTTATGCTTTTTCATTTTAGAAAGTAGGAAGTTTTGTTTACATTTTAAAAAATCCTGAAATTTCGGAAAAAAATGTGTGTTGTAATATAATTCAAACAAGAATGCATTTTACATGTTTCCAGTGTCCAAATTTATTTTTAAGCTTCCACAGAACCAAACTACCACATGCAATAAAAGAAATTGATCCGCAAATTCTTCCTAAATTGCAATATGGCATTTGATCATATAAAAAATGGTCAGTGAGAAAGAATAAGGACTAAATGAATTAAAATATTTGTAAAAATATATATACATATTTCCTCAAATTTTTTCCATGAAACAAATAGAATAAATACAAATTTCTGCTTGAATTAACAAAAAAATAAATAAATATTTGCACGATCATTTTCTTTTTTTTTTTAGAAAAGCAGCCAACTCTAATGGATGTTTGCCTCGGTTTTCATGTTTGGGTGTTTGTACGTATTTGTCTATCGACCTATGCCAACCATTATGTCTGTTCCCCTTTTGTTTCTCAACTCTTATTAAGAATGCTTTATCAACTTTCCTCAGGCATAAGTACGTTATTCGTTAATCAATCCTGATGTAAGATTATGATACTGATGAATGAAATAAACTAACCTCAAAAATCAGTCCCAAACGAATAAACACTTGACACAAATCACTCACAACTGCCTACCAAAATGGCGTTCGGCGTAGTTCTTACATCGGAATATTTTGGTCTGCTTTGAAGGCTGATTGTAAATGGTAATCCGAGGAAAGGGAGTGGACTATAGGAGTGTATTTGGAATTCAAAATAAATGTTTTTTAAACAACTATGATTTTATTCTCTATCCCAAGTCTCTTTAGAGATTTCAAAAATATTCATATATCTGCACAACGCCAGTATGAAAACAAATTCACGCTACAGTGTCCGGTTCCCAGCCGTATTTCGTTCGGTTGAAATTTTTCAATCTGTTCATATCAGCTTCTGGAATATTGAAGTTGAGATCGATATTTTGTTCAATATACTTTTTAGAACGAGCTTTTGGAAGGATGGGGATGTTTTGTTGGAGAACCCAGCGGAGCAGTACCTAAAAAAATTTCAAGTAAACAAATATTTTCACTCAAATAGATGAATGATTAAAGATATGTGGCTCTAGTTTCTGGATTTATTTGGTATCCTGATAGCGCATCGAAACACCCCCCCCCCCCTGTAACTTCTGTAAATTTTTTGGTAGATTTTTGAATTATGTAGAATCGATAGTTATGCCAAAAATTCACAAAATGGCCTCGGAGGGATCGTTCACGTCAGCAGCGATGGAACCACCGATATTTTCGAAAAATTATAGTAGCAGGCAAAATAGGTCGAAAATGTCTTCGGTTTCTGTTGAATATCTAATTTGAATTTAATTTTTGAATGAAAATATATCTGACTATTTCAAGTACTCTCGATAGAATTATGAAGACTATTTCACTCATCTTAAAATTCTCACCTAATCTGACCAATCGGAAGCCAAAGACAACTCGTGTTATCGCGATAACACCAGCTGTCTTTCACTTCTGATTGGAGGATCAGCTTCGGTATTTTCAGCGATGTAACCATGACGAAATGAATACGTTTGACAGTTCGATCAATAATAAATATAGCTGGATATGTCAGAATGAGTCGCTTCACTGCAAATTCAAATTAAATTATGAAACGAAACATTATAATATTGACGATTTTAATAATTTGTTTATGACTGTCATACATTGTTCGTATTTATATTAATGAAGAAACTTTATTCGTGAAATAGTCTAATAAAATTCAACTCGTGATTAAATTTATCTCATAATTTCTGAACTCTACTGAATTCTTTTGAGAAAACACCACTCGTCTGCGGACACGAAGCAATTCAGTTTCGTTCAGATATAAATCTGATTATTAATGTTCATATGGTCTCATTCAATTGTCAAAATACAAAGTACTCTCTATAGAATTAGGAAGAAAATAATAGTCAGCTATTTGTCATGGTCTTGTGATATTACCTACGAATATTTCCCTTATGTATAATATTTGTCATGAGAGGCTTGCAATTGTCGAAAAATTACAGCGGTAATTGCACTGCGAAGCGATAACTGCACTGCGAAAACATGCTGTCGGAATGACACCAATAACAACAACACTGACTGACAATACTGATAAATGTCAGATATACTTCAAAAAGTGAAAAAATGTCGCGATAATTTTCCATACAAGCATGTTGTCAGTAAAAAACTACATTCGGTTATTTTCGGAGTAGGGCTCTTTCGACAAAATACGAAAATAAACTCATGCAGTTTTAAGGCAACATGATTTCATGGAAAATTATCGGTAATTTTGCTGCACTTGTGTAATTACTTCCGGAAATTTCCTACATGTGTAAAAACGTCCATAAGAGGTGTGCAATTATAGCTGGATTACAGCGACAATTTCACTCACTATATGAAAGTCGCGTCTCCTGCGATATGAGTACCAATCAGAATGGGATTTCGCGAAAGTACACGCTTCCTTTCGCTTCCTTTCTTTCCGATCCGGAAAGACCACGTCGTCAAGTCAACCACAAATATAAACAGCAATGATACATCTTGTAATCTAATATGACATAAACGTCAGGTTGACAGACTTCATGTTTATTATTCATTAGTTGCAACTATTGAAGAATTCACTTTGTTTACTCGATCAAATTTCAAATAATAACTTGGTTGGTTCGTGAAATTATCTCAATAAATACGACTCGTGCTCACAATAATATTGATAATTCTGTCAGAAATCAACGAGATCAAATTGCTTGGTAACACCACGAGTGCACCTATGAAATTACGTAGTTGAAGTCACATGACATGCAATATGTGCGGATATTCAAGTAAACGCGATAATTCAGGTCAACACGCGGATATTTTCATAATCAAACGAAGAAAAGTGAAAAGTGTGACATAACTCAAAATTGAAATGTCTCGTTTTCAGTTATCTTCTACTACGGAAATTAGTGAACATGTTAACTAATCCATCCCAAAAACATCAAAAAGGAGTAAAGAGTCTGTCTGGAGAGAATTTATGTCTTTTTTAAAGCGTATTTGAATACGAATGATTTCACGCTGTTCATGAAATAGTCTTCCTAAATATCACTCGACTATGACAAATACAGACTATTATTTTCTTTAATTCATCTCGAGTAACTTGTATTTTGAGACAATTCAATTCGGGAGTTATTCTGATTATTAATGTTCATATATATGATCTCATTTAATTGTCAAAATAAGACCACGTAGGTAAATATAAACCACAATGATATATTATTATGTTGTAATAAGCAAGTACGATTCAGAAGTGACATTAAATAATGCAAATTCATTGTGCATTCTTGAAGTTTTCTACCGAATACCATTAGTGCATTAAAAATCAACCAAATATATCTGAAAAAACGTGTTTTTTAATAAAAAAAACCTCCTCCTTAGGAGTCGGCAACTTGAGTTTTGAAACAGTGAAACAAACTGCGACAAACTAAGTCGTCGGAAAATATTCATAACTTGAAATAGACTTCATTATGTGGAACGAACAAAATAAAACAATTTCATAGAATCAAATATTTCAAAATTTTTGTTAATATAATTGACATGACACTCAGATGTATAAAAATAAACAAAAACTGAAGTCCCAGACCAGGGGCGAAACGTCTTTTTAAAATATAAATATGTGTCAATAATAATTATCATCGAATCCAATACCCCAAGATATCCCAAAGAAAAAATAAAAGAAGGATTCAAGAAAATACTTATAATATATATATATATATATATATTTATATTTTTTTACGAGCGTGCGGAAAAGTAACTTTTCCGCACGATTTTTCGTTTTGAAAGTTGTACTTTTCCGCACTATTTTTACTTTTAAGAACGATTTTTACTTTTCCGCACGATATTTGTATTGTTGAAAATGAGGATATTTAGGACTAACTAAAAGATCTATGTAACCATTCTGTCTTATTAGTCATTTTGTAGCATTATTACAAAAAATGTTTATTGAAAACCTTGTTTTTCATAAAAAGATGGACAAAAACACTCGTAGTAAAAATATTGTACCTAACTCTTACGGAAAATGTCTTTTCCGCCCTTAACGGCTTTCCCGAACTCAGCTCCGCGTCGTTCGTGCAACTGCCGTCGCGTGCGGAAAAGTATTACTTTCCGCACTTGTTTGGTAAATAACTATTACCTGTCCGGGAGTTTTTTCTAGTTTCTCCGCAATTCTCTTGACTTCGGAGCTATCCAATAATTCTGTGTTATTATTCCCCCCTAAGGACGAATAACCCTGAATCACTATATTTTCATTCCTGCAATATTCTGCTAAGTCCTCTGGATGATATTTAATATGCCACTCGACCTGAAACAAGTAACTGGAAAATTACTTTATAGTGTATTAATAAGGACGATTAACAATCGAGATATTTGTTATATATTATTAATTATAATGTTTGAGATTGTAAATCGCCATTTTAATTCACGAGTTTGTTACAAAACTTTTCCGTCGACCGTAGTTTTCAAAAATAGATATATCTTACTTTCAATGTTTATTTATTCAACGATACGATAAAAAACAATCACTATTTCCTTTTTATATCAACTCAAAGATAGTTTAATTTTCCTTCGGGGTAGTTTTATTTTATTTTTTCAAATTGAAATAAGAAAAAAAGAACAAAAAAAAATTGTCTTTGTGTGGTTTTGAACTATCGACCTCAGTAGCTCCTTTCGGCTTGAATTTACCATTGCGCCACGAGACTTCTTTGATTTTTGATGACAACTAATGGTGTATTGAAGAGTCTCTCAAATTTTATTTCAGAATTGACAAATAAATAATGACAGATAGTACTAACCAATATAAAATGTATTAGAGCAATGTATGTTGGGTTGCATACAAGCAAATCGTTGATTAATAGAAAATCATTCATTAACAGGGGTCATTAATCAACGATTTTTAGTGCGTTAAAATACATCATAAATGAACGGTCGACGGAAAAATATTTTATCAATGTTTCCATAATCAGATATTTCTGATATTATTTATCAATATTAAATCCATTTTTTTTATATGAAACACGTTTTATAAGACACATTGTTGCACTTGTTCAAACAACGCGTGCGACAAAATGGTGTCTTATAAAACTTGTATCATAATATACTATTTTCCACACTATTTCGCACACGGTGTAAAAAAGGGTCACCTCGCATATTGTTATCAATGTGTGAACCTTGTCATTTTTTGACGTTTGTAGAAAATAGTTATTTTTGGTGATCGAGAACTGATTTTTTTAACGAGGCGCAGGCGAGTTGATAATGATAATGATTAATAAAATTAGGTACTTAGTGTAAAATTTTGTCATAATTTGAAAAGTGTTAAAAAGCCTTAATTATTGGTAAACATTATGAAATATATGATTTCTTGGATTTTTGCTTGATTGAGGATCATAAAGGTTGAAATACTACTTGGAGATGCAAACAATATTTTTTCGAAAACTACAGCTAAACTAATATGAGAATGAAAAATTATTAATTCAGTTTTCCAAAAATATCTATTTGCAGAGAAGTGAGCTGAATGATTCTGCAAAATTGTATCGCGAAGCATAGAAAAATAACGTGAGATATGTGGCAGTTGTATAATAATAGTAGAATATAATATAATAATAAACGAATCTATGAAAATTTGCCATTAAATGATAAATGACTACATGCTTATTATTGCAACAGTTTGAACAGTTTACCTGGTTCACAGCTGGTATGACGCCATGATTATTTTTCATCAACTCCGTTAAATGTCGAACATTATAGTTGGATACTCCAATGTTTTTAGTCAGACCGTTTTTCTTGCCTTCAACTAGCTGCTTCCATCCGTCATCACGAGATTTTTTCAGTTGACTGGCCGTCAAATTTGCTCCCACGACACCAGGCCAATGAATCAGATAAAGATCAATATATTCACAGTCCAATTTTCTCAAGGATTGTTGAAGTGATTCGTATGCTTTTTCTCCTTGATTGAAGGCAACTGAATAACATTTGAAATGAAAGAAATATTCAAAAATTAGCTACTAAAACTTACTCCTCAACTTCGTTGTGATGAATATATCACTTCTAGTGAGATTATACTTGGGTAGAAGGTCTTTGAGGGCTTTTCCAATTTCTTCTTCATTTCCATACGACGTTGCGGTATCTAGAATTCATAAATGAAAAATGTGTAAATGAGCAGGAACACAATATCTCAATAGCCCACCAATCAGGCGATATCCAGAAGCCAGGGCCAAATCGATCACTTTTCTGACTAATTCAATTCCTTGTATCTGGTAAGTTCCAACTGAAAATGAGGTTTGTTATTATCACAGGAAACACTTTGAGTGTTATCGCTTTTATTTATTATTTGTTAAAGAAATTTGTTATAAGGAAACTCCCAGGTTTTCAGAGAAATCCCCTCAAAAGCAGAGCTAAAGTATATAAGTATATCTCACATCCAACCATGGGCATATAATCGCCTGTATTTAGTTGGATCGTCATATCTTTTGTTAAAACTGTTTTATTCTGCAGCGACGTCACGAACAGGGATGAGAACACCAACAAAAAAAAGGACACCAAATACACTGAAACCGCCATTGTAATCGATTTGCTAACACCTTCCTTCACTAATTGGAAGTGAAGTGAAGCACCAATATATACTTATATATTTCTTTTAGATCTGAGGCGATATAATGAAGGTTATCAAGTATTTTAATTAATATTATCTGGCAGTTCTGAGAAGTTAATAATGTTAGCTCAATCTCATACGAGTGAAGATCTGAAACAGTGGCGTTCAACTACAAAACATCTTGAATTGAAAATAAATAGTTTGGAATAAAACAATAGCTATTTATATACCAACCCGGATAACACGATAACCATGTTGGGACCAATATGGGAGGTTTCAAAATTGTCCAAGGGATGTTCCCAGTTATCCCAAATAAGTTCCTGGGAGATGAAAATGTTACCAAACTCCGCTTTGTTAGAATGTCCTCAGGATATCCCATGCAAGTCAAAGGAATGAAACAGGGATACAATTAGGTCACAACTTGGATCAAATTCTGCATGATTGGGAAGTCCCGGGGATGTTTATAGGTATCCCAAACTTGCATCCTTATGATGTCTTCAGGATGCATGTCTTATGACAACCATGGGATATTCTGGCTCTGATTAATGATGCCCCTAGGACATCCCACAATCATCTTTATGGTTAAAAATGCAGTTTAAGGGTAATTCCGAAATCACAATTTTTTTGATTGCATGTAGTTGTTCAGTTCGGATTTAACCAAATGGTAATTCTGACTCGCCTATTTCGGACACTAAAAACACAATATTCTTTTTTCTCTAAATGATCCACGACACACATTCTCTATCACTTGGTTTCTGCCATTTATTTCTTTTTCAATAAATATTCCTTTATTTTTTTTCGAAAATTCTGCTTTCTGTACTAAACTAAACAAAAAAATTTGTTCCTTTTCATTTTGGAAAGTAGGAATTTTCGTTTACATTCTAAAGAATCCTGAATTTTCGGAAAAAACTGCATTTTCATTGTAAAAAAATGCTGAAATCATGTGAAAGGGAATATGTGTTTAATATAGTTCAGACAAAAATGAATTTTAGGAATGGATTCCTGAAAACCATTGTGTTATAGTTCACACAATGGGCCAAATCTTCTGAAATAATTGATATTTCCAAATTCTGTATTTATTTTTAAGCTTTCACGGGACTAAACTTCCAAATGTAATAAAAAAAAATGATATCCGCGAATTCTCCCTAAACTGCAATATGGCATTTGATCATAGAAAACGTTCAGTGAGAATGAATAAGGACTATATAAATGAATGAAAATATTTGTAAAAATATATATATATTTCCTGAATTTTTTTCCATGAAACAAATAGAATAAATACAAATTTCTTCTTGAATTAAAAAAAAAATATTTGCACGTTCATTTTCTTCTTTTAGAAAGGCAGCCAACTCTAATCGAAGTTTGCCTCGGTTTCATTAATTAATTGGTGACCAAAAAAGTAACGAAAGAACAGTAAGGTGTGGCGTACCCCAAGGTACAGTCCTGGGTCCCATTCTTTTTTTAATCTATATTAATAACATACTTGCCATTAATACCTCTGGAACCATATTCAGTTTCGCCGATGATACCTCTGTGTTCTACAGTGCAGACTCCTGGATTGATCTGAAACATAAAGTAGAATTAGACTTTCAAAACATCATTGACTGGTTCAATCACAAATTATTAACCATTAATTTCAAAAAGACTATGTTTCTCCCAATAACCAGCTACGTAAATAATCTACCAGATTACACCTCTCTAGATATTATCAAAGATAATAATACCGTCACCATATAGACAACAGATAGAGTCAAATACTTGGAGGTTACCATTGATAGTCACTTGAGATGGGATCTACATATCAATCAAATAATCAAAACTCTTACATAAATTCAAAACTCTCTCTCAACTCATGGACTTACCTCAAATGAAAACTATTTACTATGCACTAATCGAATCAAGATTGAATTATGGAATACTAGGGTGGGGGGAGTGGCTAATTGCTATCTGGAGAAATTGAATATTTTACAAAAGCTCTTTCTCAAAATTATACACAAAAAAAATAGAAGATATTCCAGTGATCTGTTATATAAAGAAACTGGAATATTCGACTGCCGTCAGCTTTATTTCTGTAAATTAGCCACCCACTGTCACCAAAATAAGCACAAATTTGGTTCATATACACATTCATATGGAACTCAAAACAAGACAAATAAAAACTTACGAATTGCCACCAGCACCAAGACAGTTGGACAGAGAAGTCACATATTTCTGTCCTCCAGAATCTATAATTTCATACCCCAAACTATTAGAGATATAATTCCTTCCCTGCCATATTTTCAAATGAGAACTGAAGCAATTCTTGAATTTCGAGGAAAGACTGAAAATTCACCAAATTGTAAATAATACACTGTAATTTCCATTTCATAGCTCTTACCTCATCCGATTGGAATTCTTGATCAAGGCTTTCAGGAACACATCACCTTCCAGCAAGATGGGGCCTCTCCTCACTTCTAACGTCAAGTTCGAGAGTATTTGGATGTAACATACCCTATGAGAAGGATTGGACGTCGTGGACCAATCGAATGGCCGGCACGATCACCAGACCTTACACCTTGTGACTTCTTTCTGTGGGGATACGTCAAATCCAAAGTGTATGAGCAACAATCCAACTCTTTGGAAGAACTTAAAGAACGAATAACACGGGTTTGTGCTGGTATAACTGCAGACATGTTGAATAATGTTCGGCAGGAATTTGTGAATCGAATTTTTTATTGTCAAGAAGTATTAGGTGGACATTTCGAACACCTGCTTCGTTAATTGACAACAATTTTGATTCTAATTATTTAAATACTACATGTCATAATAGTTTGTTTTCTTTTTGTTATATTGACACTTCAAATGCTTATTGTGAAAAAACATATTAACGAAATTTAAAAAAAATTAGATGGTTGAAAAGAGAATCCAATTCTCTTTTCAACGATGTGTCACTCGACCCCCCAAGCCATTTAAAAAAATTAGGTTTTTGTGCCCCCCCCTCCCCCGCCATCTATCGAGCAATCACAATGCGTTATATTTCAAAAGGTAGTATCGGTGAAACCCTCGAAACGTTTTTTTTTTATCGCTCTACGTCAAACCGTTCAAAAGTTAACAGGGGGGGGGGGACTATAAAAAGCCGCACTGTATATAAATTATTAACGATTCCTCTCACTCCTTTAGTTCTTTTATTGTTATTTATCACGATATTAGCCTTAATTTGCCGTTTTTAACATTTTAACATTTTACTGATATAATTTACTAATTTACTATTTATTAATCACTTACTCCGCGGACAGCCAATGGCTTTGCGTATGTTCTCTTCTAGTTTATTTGGCACTTTCTCACAGTCTTAATCTTAACCCCCCATTGTTACTCACACCGCGGACAGCCAATGGCTTTGCGGTTTCCCCCCTTGTTTATTTGACCCCTCATAGTTTATAAGATATAAGATTGTTGTATATTATCCAAATAAACATTATTATTATTATTATTATTTGTCTTGATGCCTCCTGGAAGAAAAAAAATATTTCAAATTCACTTTTACGCATGTATATAGGTATGGGTGTGTAAATGTGGGTGTTTGTATACAGGGCTTTTCACGATGAGCGTTAATTAGACGTTTCTGGCAAACCAGACAACGGATCAACCTGAAAATTTGACAGTTTGCATAAATGAACATGATCTACACGCCTAAAATATTTTAGACAATGCGGCGTTGCCGCTTCTACTGTAAAGTAGCGGTTACTTTGATTTTTCAAATGGAACACCCTGTATATAATATCATATTATGATTTCTTATCACTTCGTCAACAACTTCATATAGTATCTCCCTATACCTATCTCTTACCGTTCAAGAGATATAAATTAATTTTGATTTTTTTTTCACCAAACATATTCTTTTATAAACGCTGATAATCTTGAACTCTCTGGTACTAAGACGATCAAATTCGGAATGGAGTGAAGTGATACCATAAGGATCCTCACTTCGCAGCCATATTTTTTTTGCCTCATACAGGGTCGTTAGAAAATGCGGATACTTTGTTCACATGAAAAAATGAGTGGAAGTCAATTTTTTCAAAGGGAACACCCTGTATTTTTCCACATTTTTGAGCTCTACATCCAATTTTAGGTTTACTTTGTTCAGATAATCCTATTTCGATTTCGAACCGTTTTCGAGATAAACTGTTTCAAACAGAAACTGACGTTATTTCCTTGCATTCATCACTTATTTTCGAGATTTAACATCTATTTTATACTATGTAATATTTCTTTTAGATTTAGTTTTTCAACAGCCACCAATCAGTCAATTCGAAAGTGATATGTTCGTTAGAAAAAGTTACAATTTGTATGCATTGAGGTATTGAGTGTCTCTACCGTACAACATTGCAAATTAGTATTTTTTCATAGTGTGCTTTGGAAATATAAATGATCCAATTTTGAAACGTCAAACGTTCGTTGGTGGTTTTGACTGATTGTGATACCAATTATAACCAAAAAATGTCAAGATTAGGTTACAGTAATGAAGATTTCTTGAGTTTATTAATAATTTATGGTGAGTGCAATAGAATTGCACCGATGCCGAATAATAATGTGATAAACCGACTTCTAAAAAACTGTAGGTTGAATGGAACCTTTCATCCAAAAGTTATTCGTAGAAAGCCTGAAGTGGATGATGATGACAATAACATAACAGTTTTGGGATTATTTTATGCATTTCCAAATGCTTCTCTACACGAAGCTGAAAGGGAGATAGGTATACCCTACGTGACAATTTATCGCATTCTTAAAAAGCACAAATGGCATCCCTATAAATTTTACTGTGTCCAACATCTGAAAGAGACAGATTTGCCTCGTAGAGTGGAATTCTTTCAATGGTTACTTGTCAAGACTCAAGAGGATGAACATATCCTAGACAATATCATATGGACAGATGAGGCCAAGTTTACAAAAAGTGCAATTTTCAATAGACACAACAGTCACTATTGGTCGCCAGAAAATCCCCATGTCGTTCGCCAAAGGGGTTTTCAAGAAAGATGGCAATTTAATGTATTTTGTGCCATAAAGAATCAGTCAATTTTTTATATCGAGTTTTATGATGATAACTTGAATGCTACAAAATATGAAGATTTACTGAGAAATGGAATTCAAATGATTTTGAATCATAGGCCAGGAAGAGAACGTGTATGGTACCAAATGGATGGAGCTCCACCCCATAATTCTCGTTCAGTAAGTGAAGCTTTAACTGAAATATTCGAAGATAGATGGATTGGTCATAATGGACCTTTTCGTTGGCCTCCTAGAACACCAGATGGCAATCCACTAGATTATTTTGTATGGGGTTTCATTAAAAATATGGTTTACTCCGACCCAATAACAACAATAGAAGATATGAAATCGAGAGTTAGAACTGCTTTCAATAGTTTAACTCCACAATCAATCAGAAGCGCTACACATGAAAATCTTCTGAAGAGATTACAGGTTTTTGAAGTAGAGGAGGAGATGTGTTCGAACATATTCTGAAATACAGTGATAATTGAATTGACTTACTAATTCATGAATTTATTTTCAGTTTGTGTGTCAGCGTTAATAAAACTATTTTTTGAAGAGAAGTTTCATTTGATGGTTGAAGAGTATTTTAATAATTATTTATTCATTGCATTATCTGTGACTGATGAAGGAACATCGAATGGAATCTGTTAAATTTCAAAAATAATTGATGAATTCAAGGGAACCACGTCAGTTTCTGTTTGAAACAGTTTATCTCGAAAACGGATCGAAATCGGAATAGGATTATCTGAACAAAGTAAACCTAAAATTGGATGTAGAGCTCAAAAATGTGGAAAAATACAGGGTGTTCCATTTGAAAAAATTGACTTCCACTCATTTTTTCATGTGAACAAAGTATCCGCATTTTCTAACGACCCTGTATGAGGCAAAAAAAATATGGCTCCGAAGTGAGGATCCTTATGGTATCACTTCACTCCATTCCGAATTTGATCGTCTTAGTACCAGAGAGTTCAAGATTATTAGCGTTTATAAAAGTACATGTTTGGTGAAAAAAAATCAAAATTAATTTATATCTCTTAAACGGTAAGAGATAGGTATAGGGAGATACTATATGAAGTTGTTGATGAAGTGATAAGAAATCATAATATGATATTATATACAGGGTGTTCCATTTGAAAAATCAAAGTAACCGCTACTGTACAGTAGAAGCGGCAACGCCGCATCGTCTAAAATATTTTAGGCGTGTAGATCATGTTCATTTATGCATACTGTCAAATTTTCAGGTTGATCCGTTGTCTGGTTTGCCAGAAACGTCTAATTAACGCTCATCGTGAAAAGCCCTGTATATTTGTCTATCGACCTGTACCTGTCTGTACCGCTTTTGTTTCTCAGCTCTTACTAAGAATGCTTTATCCACTGTTCTCAGGCATAGACACCTACATCATTCGTTAGTCAATCCTGATGTAAGATGATGATCAGTCCTAAACGAATAAACACTACACAAACTCTCTCACAACTGCCTACTAAAATGGCGTTCGACGTAGTTCTTACATCGGAATATTTCGTTTTGGTTCGTGTTCATTACGAGTGACGACATGTGGTTTGTTATGTAATAGTTTGATGTTGAAAGTTCAAATCGAATTGAAACAATTACCTTGAAATAGCCACAGTTCAAATTCCAAACATAAGCTCCTTTTACAAAAAAATGCAACTCAAATTTGAATGTTATAGGTTAAAAATATTCTGATCTCTGATCTCTGATCTCGCCCGTTTCGTTCATTTATTACCGGCTGATAAGATTAATTTGTGGCCACGTGCCTAAAATCTGCTCTAATCTGTGATCATAAGAACTCGTCTATTATCAGTAGTAATAACCCGAGGATATTGATAATTGTAGCAGATTCCGAAAGCTTGTTGCTTGGAAACACTGTTTTCTATAAGCAACAAGCTTAAGGAAGTTGTTATATTTTTCAATGTTCGAGGGTTATTCGGATAGACAATTTTTTGCTAACCGATATTTTTTAACATTGTAATAGTCTATAAATGATTTCCATACAAATTTTTTATTGTAAACAGTATATTTTAATATATTTGATAAGAAAATTTCATCAATCTTCTCTTCAGTATTACAACGAAATCATGACATCACTGACATTTTAACGTTATTGAATATTTGAAACTTCAAAATCGAAATAAATCAAAATATGTATGTCCATAGCAACGTGAAAACGGACCGTTGGGTCTATTATCAGTATAATGTTGTTCTTATTGGTTGTATTCAATCACATGACCTCAATTTAACTAATTTCATTGTATTTCCGCTTGAGCAAAAATGTTCAGTCAAAATGCGAAAAATAGTATATTGTACAACAAGTGAGAAAAACGACATATTTCTCACGAGCGCAGAATTACAAATTTCATCCGCCATCTTGGAGCCACCATATTGTTTTTTTGCATTGACAAACAATTCATAATTTCCGACCCTGAAAACCACCTCTTATCAATTTTGAATCAAATCGGACCCTAATTTCAAATCTTGCCTGCCATTCTGAAGCCGCCATTTTGTTTTTTGCCTTAGAAAAATTTCATGATTCATTGTCACCGAATTTATGTTAAATTAGCTTGCAAATGAAGTATCATAATTTGGAATACGGAACAGTTGTTTTTCCCGCAAGAGGGCGCCAAAATTGAAAGTTAGGTAGCGAGAAATTGACATGGCTGAATTCTTTATGAAATTACCTTTTTAACGATGTGTCACACTCACTACTTTCCCTATTCAAATTGTTTGGGTGATAGTGACCAAGGGGAGGGGGGAGAGGTATGACAGTTGAGGTTATGGTGTCCCCCTTGGATTAAAAATTGACGTGTTTTTGCATTTTTTTCAGAACACGTGTTTTGAAGATATTCGATCTGTTTCCTTTTCGGTGCCCCACATTGATGGAAGCACCACGAAGATTAGTTGTAATTCTCTTCAAATTGAAGGTAAATAAATGTATTTTTCTACATTCATGCAAAAAGCAAAACTTTATTGAACTATATTTAGTGGAAAAAGAAGTTCTTTATTGCACTCACCTGTCATTCAACTTAACGTGCTGTCATCATGACAAACATAAATGTTCAAACCCACATGTTTAGCAGATATTATGTGAGACTGGCAATACGTTTTATACAGTTACATATTTTATATTATTTTGTATTAATGTTTAGCAGCCAGAGTTAAACAAGCAATGCCTTCCCGAGAGAAACTCCATAATCAAAACTGATCCGCTTTGTTCTAAACCGTCTACCTGCATAGAGCAAACTATATGACCACACCTCGTGATAAGATACGCGCTCACGACTACTATGATTTTGATTTTTACAATGCAGCTGTGTTTATAGAAACGTCAGTCAAAAATTATTTCTAACAAATACAGAATTGAAAGTCTTAAAATGAGTATATTATTAATGGAAAATAGATGATAGTGATCTGTTTCAATGCAAATCGATAGTAATAATCAATTATTTAAGTTGCGCTTTTCATTTTCCAACACTTAATGCCGTACCTTAATAAATCATTTATGGCTTTTTGCATGAACGTAGAAAAATGTTGTATGCAACTCGTGCAAAAATTGTTTATTGCACTCAACGTATTGTCCGACGAGGCCGTTAGGCCGAGTTAGGCCCAACAACAGGGAAACAACAGGAAATTGTTTCACCTACCATATCCAGCATGGTATTCCAGCCTAAAGGACTAGAAATATATTTTTGTATCGTTTAATTTCGTTTTCTCCTCTAGTTTCAAATTCAAACATAACATTTTTTTTATTTTATTTTTGTTACTTAAAAAATACAAATTTATTTTTATTAATAAAGATATTTTTATATAATTATTTCAATTACATAACTAAAATATCTTTCCGATTGAGGCGCTGTAGGTACTTCTGGCAGCACAATATACGATTAATGTGAGTCCTGCCAGCAGGTCTTCGATTAACAGAAGTTATATTTTATATACATTTTGCTTTATGTACTGCTGGTAGTACGTTACGTCCTGTATGCAGGTTAACTTAATGAGCGGAATAATGTACTGCTAGTAGGACAGGGGTCTCTGTACAAAAGTCATTCCAGAAGCGCTTCCAGCAGGACAAAGCACTATACACTCTATCATTAATGACTGAGTTGGCCTTAGTTTTCATTTCCAAGTGGGATTTTGCTGATATTATAATGGAGGTATCATCTGCATACATAAATACCTTACCATCTTCAATTTAATTTGGTAGGTCGTTAATGAATGATAAAAAGAGTAAGGGACCTAAGGTTCCCTCCTGTGCAGTGCCAAAATCGATATCGATGATATAAAAACAGATTAACAAGGGCGTCGATATGGGGGGGGTACTGGGGGTAATTACCCCTCCAAGAATAGTTATATACTAGTATTTTTAAATTAAATTTAAGCTTTTACTCCATCCCAAGAAAAAAAATTTAAGTCTTTACCCCCCTAAGAAAGCCTTTACCCCCCCTAGGAAAAAAAATAGCGACGCCCCTGCAGATTAAACTACAGTGTTTGGATCCCAGGAGAATTTCGTTCGGTTGAAATTGTTCAGAATGCTCATATCATCTTCTGGGATACTGAAGTTGATATCGATATTTTCTTCGATGTACTTTTTAGAACGAGCTTTTGGAATGATAGCAATGTTCTGTTGGAGAGACCAGCGAAGCAGAACCTAAAAAATAAGCTGTGGTAGAAGTCCATTGTGCCTCAAATAAGTGGAGTGGTATAGATTTAGGAAAACTCAAAGTTATCTCCACAATTTAATATAACAACCAAATGTTATAGTAGGGAGGTAGCGTCAAATTTCACCGAACCATTTTACCGAAGCTCTATTTTCTAGTGAAGGCTTTCCTTATGTTTTTGAGAGAAATTTTCCATGTTAGCTGGTCCAGATCCGTGACTTAAAATTGTGAGAGGCTGCTGATCTCGCGAGAAAACAACGATTTTCGAAGTATTTTACTGAAGGTAATAATTTGCAGATAGCTAAATGATTGAATTAGAATCGTGAAAAAACATGTTAGCTGCATAATTCCTGTGACTCAACCTGTTAGCTGCGCGTATGAATATGTAAGATATAGTTTGAAAATCGGACCATTTTACCGAGGCTGAAAATGATATACTAAATAGTATTCAGTTTGAAAATCTCAAGAAAACATGTTAGCTGGTGCTCAGGTGTGATTAAACCTGTTTTTTTTTTCTTTGGTGTGTTGGCATCGACTACTAGCTGCGCTTCTGTTTTGCAGCGCGCTGTCAGATTCACTGCAATATTGATTTATGTACAATAATTTTCAAAAGTTTTTTTTTTTATTCATAAAGAAAATAAATACACTATATATCTACATTGGATCGATAAAAATAGATTCCAGAATGAGTCAACTAGTGATCGAGATTTCTTCCATTCACGGAAGTAATGCATGCTCTTCTTCGATAATAGTGGAATACCCCATCAGCAAGTGATGGGGGGTAAGGGCTTCCGCATCTGATGGATCGCCAGAAACTTTCGTCAATGGCCTACGATTTACTATAGATTCCGCCTATGCGAAAAGTGTCTGTAGGGTTTCTTCCCTGAGCGATTGGTCGTGAAGAATATTTCCTATGACTCTTTTCACACTTCCTATCAGTCTTTCCTAAACTCCGGCCACGTGTGGGGCTGCTGGTGGTAGAAACTTGAAGTCGATACCTTTAGAAGACATCGAATTCGTTAACGACTTTCTGTCGATGCTTTCCATGGCTTCTTTCAATTCTCTTGATGCCCCCCTCAAGTTCGTTCCGTTGTCACAGTATATTGTCCGAGGGCATCCTCTTCGTGCTGACATTCTCATTATGGCCATTATGGTGGAGTCGCTGCTCAATGTTTGCGAAATTTCAAGGTGAATTGCTCTTACTGCTAGGCAGGTAAATAACACTCCCCAACGTTCCTCACGTCTTCTGTCAATTTTGACGAATAATCCATTCCAACGTTTATGAATGGCCTGAATCCTCTTGTCAACCTTACTTCTGGAAGTTGGCCCATTAACGGTGGGATTGGCTTATTTCGGTTTATCCTGCATTTGAGACATTTTCCAAAAATTGATTTCACTGCGGCTCTTCCATTTATGATCCAAAATTTTTGTCTAATTTCATTCAAAACGGTTTCCAGACCAATGTGGTTGAATTGCTCATGAAAATGTAGAATCAACAGCTTGGTATACCGATGTTTGGGATTCAAAATCATTGGTCTTCTGGTACTTTCTTGCAGACATGTAGCTAAGTCAGTCCTTCCACCGAGTACTAAAAAATCGTTTTTCATTTCTGGAAATAAACCACTGAGCTTGCTTCCTCTGCCAACAGGTTTTCCAGCCTTAAGATTTTGAATTTCTTCAGGAAAGCAAATTTGCTGTGAATTTTGGATCAAAACTTTTTCTGCTGCTTGCAGTTCATCCACTGTCAGTTCTCCAGATTTTTTATCTTTTTTCAGATTTCGAATGAAACTCAAATACCATGCAGTGACTCGAATCAACCTAAGCCATTTAGAAAATTGGTTTATATCCGGAAGAGCACTGTCGTAATTCACCAGGAGGAACAAATTCGTGCAGATTTAATCTCTCTCTTTGCATTGTCATCCTCATCCATTTCTTTCTGGGTCAACAGCTCATCCTCTTCAGGCCAAGAAGATTCAAGTTGTTTCAAAAACTTGGGACCGTTTGACCAAATCTCAGATATAACTGCTGATGATCTGGTAGCTTTATCTGCTATGTTGTATTTCCCAGGTACCCATCGCCAATCTTGAACTTTACTTTTTTCCTTTATTTCTCCTATACGATGAGAGAAGAATTGTTTGAAAATTCCTCCATCTGCATGCTCTTATCCATCCCAGAACGCATCTGGAGTCAGTCCAAAAGTACATCCTGTCTATTGGTATGTCGAGTTCCGTTTTTATCGTTTCTTTGATAAAAAAATGGATTTTGTAACTGTCAATGAATATTAGTTCCGACTGACATTTTTTGGGAATTTTATTTTCATACGCGCAGCTAACAGGCTTAATTACACCTGAGTACCAGCTAACATGTTTTTTTTTATTTTCAAACTGATTACTATTCAGTATATCATTTTCAGCCTCAGTAAAATGGTCCGATTTTCAAACTTTCTCTTACATATTCATACGCGCAGCTAACAGGTTAAGTCACAGAAATTATGCAGCTAACATGTTTTTTCACGATTCTAATTCAATCATTTAGCTATCTGCAAATTATTACCTTCAGTAAAATACTCCGAAAATCGTTGTTTTCTCGCGAGATCAGCAGCCTCTCATAATCTTAAGTCACGAAGTCGCGTCAGCTAACATATTTTTTCTTCACTTCTAGAGAAAATACTAAGGTATAAACGAATGGACATTCTCAGTAAAATCACCCCTGAAAATTTGACGCTACCTCCCCTACTATATTAGGTCATGGTAGAACGATCAAAAACTATCGATCAGTTCAACGGTATCATAGTAGTACATGTTCGAAACTATATAAGTTCATCATCAGCTAAGTTTAAATTATGGAGAGGAAAATTATTATACAGAAACTTTAATAAAAGTAAAAATCAAAAAATGGGTCATCACAAGTTCCCACTAAGGATTAAGTGGGCACAAAAACCAACATGTGTTTCATTGAAAATTGTGAAAATTCAAATTAAGCGCGATGTTTGTGAATCTGCTTATTAGTGGGGTTGTTCTTCCGTCTACCTTCCTGTCTTATAAGCTGTAAAATATTAGTACTTGTAAGAACTCGTTGCAGTGAACTGGTCAGCTGAAAAGTGCTACTTGTATCTGAGAGATACGCCGAGATCAATAATTGAGTTTTATTAATCTGCGCTTATATATTTATAGTATTAACGTAAATTCGATGCTTTTTGTTTTATCTAGAATCCCTCTGAATATTTTTCTCGTGGAATTTGAAGAAACTCATAAAAAGTTAATTGTATCTGAGAGATACTTGCGACCACCATTGTAACTGTGGGGAACTATCCCACTCATTTATATAGCATTCATATCATATAAAATAAAAAGTATTGCGCATTCAAGTGTAGTTAACTATCATACTCAAGTCCAATGAATTAACAGTTTCACCAACCAGAAAGTTATTTCTTCAATTTTAGTCGAGTATCTGAGAGATACGCCCGCGATAATTTTTGTCGCGTTAAGACCCGCTACTAATGGAAGGTTAAATGTGTCAGATGTACGTAGTTCAATCAAAATGTTTCGAAATTTATTTTATCATTGGCTTTCGGGTTCATACTATATGCACAGTTCGTGCTTTTTCAATAGCTATTTTTTTGTATAGTTACCTGTGCAGGATTTTTTCCTAGTTTCTCTGCAATTTTCTTGACTTCGGAGTTATCCAATAATTCTTTGCTATGAGTCCCCCCTAAGGATGAGTAAGCCTGAAGCAGTATACCTTCATTTCTACAAAATTCTAATAACTCATCTGAATGATATTTAGGATGCCACTCGACCTGAAACAAGTAATTGAAAGGTGATTTGAGATCGTGACCTTTGAAATACTGGGGTGGGATTCTGTGTACCATAGAATTTTATTGTCGATAGAAAATGTGAGATGATATTATGGTTGAATTAATGGGAGAGAAAGAGACAAAACTGTCGACCATAGAATTCTATGGTACATAGAATCACACCCCTGGTCGTTACTTGATGAAAATTCATTATAAACCCCTAATGAGTATGACAAAACTTCTTGATTTAACAAAATCGTTAAGTATATCCTCACCTCACTTCAAAGTGAAAAGTTTCCATGAAGGTATGTCCAAAAACGTATACCCTCAGAGATACAGTGTGTCAAAAGTACGAAAAAAACTTAGATTTGAATCTTTCTCTCCGAAACTCCGGGAGAAAAAAATTTCAAACTTTTACATCTCGCAGTTTACCTGGTTTACCGCTGGTATAACGCCATGGTTATTTTTCAGTAACTCCGTTAAATGTCCAATATTATAGTTGGATACTCCAATGTTTTTGGCAAGGCCGTTTTTCTTGCCTTCAACTAGCTGCTTCCATCCGTCATCACGAGATTTTTTCAGTTGACTGGCCGTCAAATTTGCTCCCATGACACCAGGCCAATGAATCAGATAAAGATCAATATATTCACAGTCCAATTTTCTCAAGGATTGTTGAAGTGATTCATATGCCTTTTCTCCTCGATTGATGGGATCTGAATAAAATATAAAATTGAAGATAAATTAAAAAAGTAGCAACTAGAACTCACGTAACTTTGTTGTAATGAATATATCATTTCTAGTTAGATTATGCTTGGGTAGCAGCTCTTTTAGGGCTTTTCCAACGTCTTCTTCGTTTTTATACGCGCATGCAGTATCTAGAATTGATAAATTAAATTAATGAAAAGAGCAGAGGTACCCAGTCTCCCTATGACCTACCAAAAAGGCGATATCCAGAAGCCAGGGCCACATCTAACATGTTTCTGACTAATTCAATTCCTCGTATCTTGTAAGTTCCAACTATAAATGTGATTTGATATTATAATAGAGCATACTTTTGAAGTGTTATCGGTAATATTTGAAGAGAAAATATCTTACATCCAACCATAGGCATGTGATCGCCTGTATTCAGTTTGATCGTCATATCTTTTGCTAAAACTGTTTCATTTTGAAGCGACACCACAAACAGGGATGAGAACACCAACAAAAAAAAGGACACCAAATATACTGAAAATGTCATATTAATTGATATGCTAAGACCTTCCTTCACTAATCGCTGGTGAACTGAAACGGTCATTTTACGTTTTTTCTTTGTTTGACATCCAAAATTATATGAAGAAGGTTATCAAATGTTTTCATTGATATTATTCGCTAATTATGAGATATTATATTGATGTTAAATAATTTTAAAACGATTGAAGATCTGAAGCAGTGGTGTGCAAATCCAAACTAGTGCGGAAAAGTGACTCTTTAGAATGAGTGTGGACTTTTCCTCACGCTAGTAGAAAAAATATTTTTCAGAGGTTATTATTTTTTGAACATAACACAGAGATTAAATAATACAGGGTGTAACCTAGGTACGTTAAAATATTCAAGTGTCGTATTCCTGAGACAATTTTAGGAAAAAAGTTTAAATAAACTTGTGTCCGGAAATGCTTCGTTTCGGACATACAGGGCGTTGAAATTGAATTTTTTTGTACGCTTTTTAAAAATATTTTTTGCAAAAATTAAGTTATTTGCACGAAATTTGGTACCCGGGGTTTTTTTGACGTGTTAAATCATAATTTCGTATTATTTTTCATGTAACATCTAGAGGGCGCTGTCATTATTTAATTCAAATTGCCCTAACATTTTTGACAGTAAACTTTTGGTATTTTTCATGAAAAAATCTTATTTCCACACCTTTTCCAATTAAAAAAGGTATACTTCCTCAACAACGCTGGAGGTGATCTTTTTCGAGATCTTTACAATTTTCTACATAAATGCATGTTACTTAGCTTCTACGGCGCTAAGTGAAGTTGCTTAGAAAAATTTCAACAATCTGTATCTCGAAAACGAATCATTTTCCGATAAACATTTTATAGGAAAAAAGTTGTTTATTTTGACGAGATCTACCACATACTTAGTTTTTGGAATGTTCTCAGCAACTTCACTTAGCGCTCTAGGAGCTAAGTAACATGCATCAATATAGAAAATTACAAATATCTCGAAAACGATCACCTCCAGCATTGTTGAGGAAGTGTACCTTTTTTACTTGGAAAAGGTGTGGGAATTAGGTTTTTTTAAGAAAAGTACCAAAAGTTTACTGTCAAAAATGTTAGAGCAATTTGAAATGAATTATGACAGCGTACGCAGCGCCCTCTGGATGTTACATGAAAATTGATGCGAAATTATGATTTCTTACGCAAAAAAACCCGGATACCAAATTTCGTGCAAATAACTTATTTCTTGCAAAAGTTATTTTCAAAAAGCACATTTTGGTCGACAAAAATGTATTGGGGATTAAATGCGAGAGAAGCGAACCTTGCTTCAATGAAATGAACGATTTCTGTGAGTGATATTTTTTAATAACATTCTCCTTATCTAATTTATTCAATGATTTTTTCAAGGAAAACTAGAAAGAATTAAAATAGTCAGCTATCTGAATGAAAATGCAAATTTTCACTTTCAGATTTTTTCTTTCCTTTTCAGTTAGAGTCTTTTCACAATATCTATCAGATGTAGTTCAATGTCCAGCGTGGCTTGTGCCGGGGAAGTAGTTGTTTTCTGATAGATATTACAAATAAGTCACATTTTTCATTTTTCAATTTTCATGGAGAATGTTCCCCCCCTTTTCAATTTTGAAGTACTTATGTTACACCAAGTATATTATGTAACACATGTTATTAACGTCCTATTAGTAACGAGAATTTTTTAAGCGTGTGCTTTTGGTAAAAAATATCAGAGGACTTGCAGGTAGGCCTCTGGTGGAGCAATAGAATAACTTTTCTTTCTGAAATATGCGGTTTTCTATCAACACATAGCAAAATGGAAAAAATTACTAGAGTTTTTCCTGAGAAATTATAAAATAACTCTTCAAGAAATAAAATTCAACGCCCTGTAGCAAAAACCTTCACGAGAGTCATAGGAATGTTTTGTACCAAATTAAGAAACACGTCAATCTTTGTTATTGAAATTTAAAATAACATATTTTTGTATTGGACCAGTTTCTTTTTCTGTCTCTCCGTTCAAATGATTAAGCATTCGTTAGCCTTGTGGTTAGGGTCAATGACTTTTCTTGTCTTGTATACCTACAAAGAAATGTTAATATTTTGTAAACGAATAAATTGAATATTGAGTAACCATAGCGATAGACAAGATATATATGCTAGTGCCAAATTTAAAGTCAAAAGGCATAGGTGCTAGACATTAGACCAAAATAGATATTTGTGGGAAATTATTCATAAATATTCGGAAGAATATAAAGAACTGCGGCCTATCAGTATATTGTGTGCTATATCGAAAGCATATGAAAAAATCTTAGTTAGTCAGATGAAAATCCATATTGATAATTTCAACATACTACCAATGTGTCAGTCAGGATACAGGCCTTCACATAGCTGCACCACAGCATGGTTGAAGGTGACAGACGACATTCATACAGCTCTCGACGCGAACCAACTTTGTCTTTTGGTATTACTTGATTACAGTAAAGCCTTTGATCGAATCAATCATCAGCTTCTTTGCTCTATCCTGCATTATATCGGTTTCAGCGAAAACTCTATTAATTTTATGAAAAGTTATTTGTTCAGACGGTTACAAGCAGTTAAGTATGAGGGAAATCTTTCCCAATACATACAAGTCGAGAGTGGGGTACCACAAGGGTCTATCCTTGGACCACTTCTGTTCATCCTTTACACGCATAAATTCCATGATAGCCTACGTCACTGCTCTTCACATTTTTATGCTGATGACACCCAGGTGTATCTCAGCTTCGAAGAAAAAGATATTGTGAATGCTTGCTCACTAATCAACGACGACCTCAACTCTTTAATATCCTTTTCCAAACAATTTTGCTTGTCTATAAATGCCTCCAAATCCAAAGTTCTTCTATTTGGCAGATCGTCTGCTAGAAAAAGATGCAAAAATATGGTTCAAATTACAGTGAACCAAGATAAGATTGTTTTGAATGAAAGCTCAAAAAACCTCGGTGTTCTGATAGACAGTGATCTAAGATATTCATCGCATATATCTCTCATACTACGTCGAGCCCATTGCAATCTTAAACTTATTTATAATAATAGATCTTTACTTAACAGAAAACTTAGAATCAAACTCTGCGAAACATTGGTTCTATCTCATTTGAACTACGCTGACACTCTATACGGACCTAGTCTCTTAAGAGAGATTGGTTAAGGATCCAAATGGTACAGAATTGCTGCGCCAGAGTGATTTTTGGACTTAAGAGAGGTACTCCAACTTCTGCGTATATTAGAGAGATTGGCTGGTTGAATATGGAAGGCATTAGACTCATCCACGTATGTACGCTTTACCGTAAAATCATTACCTCTTGTAAACCCTCATATTTATATAATAAAATTCGATTCAGAACTGATATCCACAACCTAAATGTTCGTTTTAAGAATAGGCTTACTCCCCCTCAACACACTATCTCCTTAAATGCTCTTACTCTTATAACATAACTAAGCTCTACAATTGGTTACCCGATAAGTATAAACGTATGTTTCTCTCTACCATGAAAAAAAACCTCAAAAAAGATATTCTGTCAAATTTATTGATTCAGCCAAATTGAATTCAGTTTCTGTTATTCATATATTCCATATATTTAAGTATAAACGTGAAGGAGCGTAACGTGCATATCACACTTTCTAGGGATCTTTCTGCTGATTCTCGTTATCATCATTGTTATTATTATCATCATTATTATTATTGTATTATTTTTTATACATTACATACTCACTTATTATTAGTTACTTACTATAGTTAGTTACTTATTATACGCACATGTGTATATATGTATATATAAATGTTGTAACTAGTGAAATCATTATATTTATGTTAAGTTACCCACGAATCTACATGTTAGATAAGTGGGTACTCTACGGTTGAGTGGAAGAGCAAACACTTGTGTAAACAGGTGATTTGAACTCTGCCTTTTGACAAAATTCTACAAATCTTCAGTTATCCAGTAGTTCATTGTAGTTTGTACGTGAATATTCGTCAATAAAAGCATTTATTATTATTATTATTATTATTATTATAAAGGTTTACCCTTCGCTTTTTCCAGAATCAGGTATAAAAATCGAATGAGTTCCCACCCGCCGTGTGGATGAATTTGCGAACACTCTGTGCTATCAGGTAACAGTATGGATTCATACAGCAAATAAGATAAAATAAGAAATAAGATAAGAAAGTTTATTTATTTATTTAAACGGGCAAGCCCAAAGTTGAACATAAGTAATTCAATAGTTCAATAGTTTATACACCAAATAAGAAATAAGCAATAAGATAAGAGTTGACCAACTTTCAACTCATACCTTAATTCAGTTTGAAAATACAAATGCGCATGTGCTGATGAAATTGATAACCCTGACAGCACTGACAGCAGACATGACGATCTATGTCAAGAAAGCCGGAAACTAGCCGTGGTTTACTAAATATTAACATATCCTTGTAGGTACAAGACAAGAGAAGTCATTGACACTAACCACAAGGCTAACGAATGCTTAATTATTTGAACGGAGAGACAGAAAAAAAAACTGGTCCGATGCAAACATATTTTATTTTATATTTCAATAACAGAGATTGATGTGTTTCTCAATTTGGTACAAAACATTCCTATGACTCTCGTGAAGGTTTTTGCTACAAGGTGTTGAATTTTATTTCTTGAAGCGTTATTTTGTATTTTCTCAGAAAATACTTTTGTATGCAGGTACACCAGAGGCATACAAGTCCTCTGATATTTTTTACAAAAAGCACATGCTTGAAATATTATCGTTATAGTCTTTCCAATATCAATTGCAGAACTTTACAATCGTTTCAAAGCCTATCCGACAATTTCATTTGATATGCCGATGATGATTTATAACTCTCCAGCATTTTGCCGCAAGTAAATTAAGTCCACCTGGGCCGCGGCGCTTGCTTTGAATCTATACGAGTTGTTGCAATTGATATTTATTTATTTATTCAAAATTTGGGGTACTAACAGGTTATTACTCATACAAGCATCCACTAATACGATCAGTTACAGAGCTAACAGTCTGCCTAAACAAATACAAAAATACTAAATACAAAAATACGAAAATACACCTAATGGACGAACTATACTAAAAGGACGTTGATAACGTGTGTTACATAATATATTATTCAATCTCTGTGTTATGTTTAATAAATAATAACCTCTGAAATATATTGAAATCAGGGTTGTAATTTTCTTTGATGACACAGGTATTTGTTGTAGTTCTAGCGATGTTTCAAACTTTTTCCATAATTCTTTCATCGGTGTCGAGGTTTTTATTTCTGATATACTTTCTCCAGGAATCTATCCTATCTTTTTTGTGAGATAATGAATGGGGAATGTTTATTGAATATGTGAAGTAGGTTGATCTTTGTTGATGTTGTTTTTCTCTTAGTCTCGATGCGTGTCCAGAATTTTTAATATTCCGTTTAAGGAATATAATCCAGTAACGACAGGCAAACTCGAGCAAAAAGTGAAGAATGAATTGTAGCACTCTGAAACTCGGCACATGACATCTCGACATCATATATTATTAGAAAAAAAATTGTTTACCAACAAATCAGGATTGGAACCTAAAAAAAAAATGTAATGATTTTTTTTTATATCAGAAAATATAAGATTTATCAAAAAACGATTTCGATAGGTTGAGAGATAATTCAATTCTCCAATTCTTTAGTGTTAACATGGTTCTTGACTTTGTGAAAAGTGAAAGAGGTAACCCAATGCTATTATACGATGGTTTCTTACACAAAAAGGAGCGTATTGTCGATTGTCGGAGAAAAAACAATCTGGAAATGTGCTGATTACAATAAGAATCGCTGCCCAGGAAGAGTGCATTCGGTGCAACAAGAAGTTGTCCATATTACAGCTCATCTACATGTCGCTGATGTCACCAAAGTTCAAGCCAAAAAAGCACTTGAAAAAATGAAGAAAAACTCACAACAGATCGAGCAATCCACTCAGACGATAGTAGCTACCATGTCCTCAGGTTTACCATCATCAGTATGAGCTCAATTGCCTTCAGTCATTTCCCTAAAGAGAACCATACAGCGTGTACGACAGAGGGCAGACCATGTTCCGGCAAATCCTAGCAATCTAGTGGAGCTTGATATTCCTGAAGAGTACACACGAATTGAAGGTGAACAATTTTTACATTTTGACAGTGGCCCTGGAAAAGACCGAATTATTTTGTTCACAACAAAATGAAATTTGGAGTTTATGCAACATTGTGACCATTGGTATGCTGACGGTACGTTTTCTTCATCGCCTATTTTATTTTGCCAATTGTATACCATACATGGTGTTCAATATAGCAACGTTATACCAACGGTTTATGCTCTTCTTCCAAATAAAAATCAAGCCACATACGTCCGACTTTAATCGGGCCTTTGACCGGCTTCAATTATGGTGGATTTTGAAATAGCTGCAATAAATTCTCTACAAGATAAATTTCCTGACGTCTCAATACGTGGATGCTTTTTCCATTTAAGCCAGTGCATATGGAGGCATATACAGCAGGCAGGCCTGCAAGAAAAATACAACAAAGATCCAGAGTTTGCTTTCCACCTGTGCTTACTGCCAGCTCTAGCCATTGTTCCACCAAACGATGTAATAACTGCTTTTCAAGAAATTCTCGATAGCGACTATTATGTGCAGAATGAAGATTTGCTGGTACCTATCATAAATAACTTTGAGGACCCTTGGATAGGTCGTACTGATGGACGCCAACGCCGAAGACCGCCACTGTACAGTGTTGAACTATGGAACGTCTCTGCACTAGTAGAAAGAGAACTAATAGCTGGACGAATGCAACCTCAAAAGAAGATGTATCGAGACACTGCTCAAAGAATAAAAACAATGGTCGCTGATTACAACAACAGACCAGTTTTAGAGTACCTGCGAGGCATTGCACACAATTTTCAATTGCAAATAGTCTACATCGTGTAATTTTTTTTATTTTGACAAACTTCTGTTTTTATTAATAATTCTTTGCGACCAGTTGTCTCAGTGTCCAATTGTCGCCGCGTCCAACTGTTGCCGCGTCCAACTGTTGCCGCGTCCAACTGTCGCGACGTCCAATTGTCGCCGCGACCAATTCTCCGCGTCCAATTGTCGGTGATCCTATAGCACCAGTACTTTGGGAGTAGGACTTATTGTATAAACAAAATCATACAAATTCTCATTCAAATAATAATTATCAAATAAAAAAAATAAAAAAATTGAACCTGGGCGGCGTTTCCTACTGGCCTTTGGTTAGGTTTGGAGGCTGGTTGTATAGTTGGTTACCCAAATGAAAGTGGTAAGGAATTGTAATTGGAATTTGAAATAAACATTTTTGAAATCACTGTGATTTTATTCTCTACACCACGTCTATTTAGGAATTTGAAAATATTCGTAAGCATCAGCTTCAACACAGAACATACGCTAATATAAAAACAGATTTAAACTATAGTGTCTGGGTCCCAGGCGTATTGCTTCCGTTCGAAATTGTTCAAAATGCTCATATCATCTTCTGGGATACTAAAGTTGAGATCGATATTTTCTTCGATGTACTTTTTAGAACGTGCTTTTGGAATGATGGAAATGTTTTGTTGAAGAGCCCAGCGAAGCAAAACCTAAAAAAAATTATGATTGAATTACAAGTAAACTAACCTCTTCACTCAGATATATGAATGTTCAAAGATATTTAGGTCTAGTTTCTGGGTTCATTTAATATGCCACACTAAAGAAAATCGTCCAATTAAAATTTTTGCTAAGATATTATTTGCTACCATAATAAGAAATAATATTACTATAACAAACAACAAGACTAGAACTAGCACATTGAAATCCTATGGCAGCGAAAACGATTTTGCTGAAAGTGATGTTTCTGCCACAGAAAAGTATACTGCTGTCGCTATTAGGCAGTCATGGTACAGTAAGTTAGATAATTATAATCTTATAAATGAATAATCACTAGCGAGTTACGTGCCTGTGGCTGTAAGGTTTTTGCTTACTATAAATGGACAATCGCATAGAAGTGCTTTTATCACCGCCCGCTAATTTATAGTCTAGCCAGTCTATAGGAGTACTCATTGGGAATAACGCCGCTGTGTGGTGATAAACTAGCTTAGTTTTGTATGGGAGTAGGTACCTTCCTAACTATATAATGACTTACCAGATTATTTTACAAGAGCTAGCGGAATAAGGATGTTTGTGCTTTATGAATTCTACAAAATTGGTTGAAATTGATGAATTAATTTTTTGGGACATCCTGTCGATACAAAATTAAAAAATATAGCAACCATTGGTGTGCTCCACACATAAATTGGCAAAATATTTCGTCTGCAACATTGGCACTGCCTTATATTCACAGATAGAAGCACTCGCTAACGGTAGCAAAGTTGTAAATCTACACCTGAAACTATTAGTAATAGTCATAGGTAGATGCATTCGCTAGCAGTAGCAAAGTAACATACCTACTACTGGAATAATACCTTATTAGTTCTAGGTAGATGCACCCACTAGCGGTAGCAAATTTAGACACATACGATTGCAGCAATGCCTTATAGTCACAAGTAGGTGCACTCGCACTCGCTAGCGGTAGCAAAGTTAGACACCTACGGCTGCAACAATGCCTTGTAGTCACAAGTAGGTGCTCTCGCTAGCGGTAGCAAAGTAAGACACCTACGACTGCAACAATGCCTTGTAGTCACAAGTAGGTGCACTCGCTAGCGGTAGCAAAGTTAGACACCTACGACTGCAACAATGCCTTGTAGTCACAAGTAGGTGCACTCGCTAGCGGGAGCAAAGTTAGACACCTAAGGCTGCAACAATGCCTTGTAGTCACAAGTAGGTGCACTCGCTAGCGGTAGCAAAGTTAGAGACCTACGACTGCAACAATGCCTTGTAGTCACAAGTAGGTGCACTCGCTAGCGGTAGCAAAGTTAGGGACCTACGACTGCAACAATGCCTTGTAGTCACAAGTAGGTGCACTCGCTAGCGGGAGCAAAGTTAGACACCTACGACTGCAACAATGCCTTGTAGTCACAAGTAGGTGCACTCGCTAGCGGGAGCAAAGTTAGACACCTACGACTGCAACAATGCTTTGTAGTCATAAATAGGTGCACTCGCTATCGGTAGCAAAGTTAGACACCTACGACTGCAGCAATGCCTTGTAGTCACAAGTAGGTGCACTCGCTAGCGGGACCAAAGTTAGACACCTACGACAGCAACAATGCCTTGTAGTCACAAGTAGGTGCACTCGCTAGCGGGAGCAAAGTTAGACACCTACGACGGCAGCAATGCCTTGTAGTCACAAGTAGGTGCACTCGCTAGCGGTAGCAAAGTTAGACACTTACGACTGCAGCAATGCCTTGTAGTCACAAGTAGGTGCGCTCGCTAGCGGTAGCAAAGTTAGACACCTACGACTGCAACAATGCCTTGTAGTCACAAGTAGGTGCACTCGCTAGAGGTAGCAAAGTTAGACACCTACGTCTGCAATAGTGCCTTGTAGTCATAAGTAGGTACACTCGCTAGCGGTAGCAAAGTTAGACACCTACGACTGCAACAATGCCTTGTAGTCACAAGTAGGTGCTCTCGCTAGCGGTAGCAAAGTTAGACACCTACGACTGCAACAATACCTTGTGGTCACAAGTAGGTGCTCTCGCTAGCGGTAGCAAAGTTAGACACCTACGACTGCAACAATGCCTTGTGGTCACATTTAGGTGCACTCGCTAGCGGTAGCAAAGTTTGAGAATATAAGTCAGTCGACAATTTCTAATAATCCCAAGTGAGTTGTTATGAGCAAAGTCGACTTTATAACCACAAGTGAGAACTCGCTTGTCCCCTATGCTATTAGAGTTTTTTGCTGGGATAATTCGATTTCTAAGTGGGGTTATTAAAATTTTTCCTCAGTGCGATGGCGTCTGATTAGAAAAGATCTGGATCATTTTTACCTTGACGAAAATAAAAGTTTAAGTATTTAGGAGGACTTTGAACTTTCATTTTTGTCTATAATGGTTTGTGGCAAGTTATACAAACAAAAATCCATTGTTGCAGATCCCTGATCATGAATCAAATCTATAATTGGAAACGCTGGCAATGAAAACAATAGTTTTTCTTCGATTTTATTGGTTCACATCCCCAGCAAACATCTATAAAGGCAGATTCAGGATTCAGGATCACCAAGTTATTTATTTATGTATTTCATTCAGAACATTTCACAGTAAACATCAGGCGATTCTCTATATAAAATGATGGTATAAATTACATCAACCATTCAACACTGTATAAAACTGAATGAAAAAAAAATATGCTGATATTTGGTGTTTATATGGATATATCGAATTAATATGAATGGTGATGTCAGTATGGGAAGGTTTATGAAAAATAGCAAAGTGGTGTTTATTGTTGGCTTTACCTATTGTCAAATCTAAAAAATTAATTGAATTTCTTCTATTTATATTGTGAATTTAACGTTTGGGTGAATTAGTGTTAATATATTTATGAAAGGTGTCTAATTGTCTGTTGGCGCCTTTAAAACAAACTATAATGTCATCTACATATCTGTACCAATACAAAAACGGTTTCGAGAGTGGATGCTTATGAATCGTTTTTTCAAGATTGTCCATGAAGATATCTGCCAGTAGAGGACTCAGCGGATTTCCCATGATCAATCCTTCAGATAAAGAGTAGAATTTATTGTCAAATTGAAAATAATTTTGTTCAAGACATATCGACAAAAGGTCGAATATCTCTCGTTTAATAACCGGATTAACATGATTTTTATCTAGTAAACCTTCGACTAAGAGTATTGTATCTTGCGGGGGTATACTAGACAAAATATTTTGAACGTCAAATGATATTAATTTTGCGTTATCTGGAACAGGTATATCCTGTATTTTATTTATCAAATAAAGAATTTTTAAGGCTTAATTTCGGTTCAAATTTAGAATAATTTGTTATTAAATGTATTAACTTTCTTGATAACTGAACTGATGGTGCTGTAACTAATGATACCACTGGCCGGATAGGGTAGTTTTGTTTATATAATTTTATAAAAGTATATAATTTTGGGGATTGAGGATTCATAAAAGTTAGTCTGAACTTCTGTGCTTCGTTAAAGATAGATTTTGAGTTTCTCAAAAAATCTTTGATCTCTAGGTACAAATGAGTAGGGTCACGTTTTAGTAATGTGAATTACCCGTAATCTGAAAAATCAAGAGTTTTTTTAACATAATCATTCCTATTGATAGCAATGACTGTGTTACCTTTATCTGCTCTGGTAAAGGTTACATCCTTTTCCTAGTTTTATTCACTATAAATTTTATTTTCATATCGTTCATAGTATTATTATCCTTCAGAAATGCAAATTTGATTATATTGTTAGTGATGCCCAAAGTGGCAAAAGTGGTAGAAGTGGCAAAAGTGGTGAAAGTGGAAAAAGTGCTAAAAGTGGTATAAGTGGTATAAGTGACATTTTATTTTGTGAGTGGGGAATATTGCGAAACGAGCGTTAGCGAGTGGAGCAAACCAACGAGCAGAATAAAATCAGTTTTAACAAATGTATCATACACATTTTTTTGTAAAACAGATACTGCTAGTAAGAAAAAAAACAAAAAAATAATAAGATACATAAGGATTCGAACACACGATCTTTGGATTACAAGGCAAACAGGCAGAGGCTCTATTTATAATAAACCCAAACGCATTTTAATTATGAATGTCATTATTTGTCAGTGATGAAGGACCTTCTACAGTTGGACTGAATACTACTTCGTTTTCAACTTCAAAAGGAATTAGTATTACCAATAGCACAAACGGCCAAATACATATGTGAATTTTTATAAATGATTCCTCTTGAGTAGGTGTTCTGATTATAATACCTGATTGAAGTGTTTCTATTAGAGAGATCTATATTACTGAGTATCCATAATCTCATCTGTCATTTTACTTTCAACACTAGTGTTGAATGTATTTTTAACACTAGCGTTAAAAGTGATTTTGTGAAAACGTCAGTTTTTAGTTCATATATCAATAAATTAAAAACGTAATTTTCAATGACAGTTGTACAAAAAATATTGTTACTTTATACTTCAATTACTTGACATTTTTAAATAATCCTCAAAATAAACCGTTTTTTGTGATCACGCATTGATGACAATTTCCCAATTGTTTTGTCAAGTCGCTATTTTGTTTAGCTATATTTTGTCCGCCGCTGTTTTTGTCCAGCGCTATTTTTGTCCAGCGCTATTTTTGTACGGCGCTATTTTGTCGAGCGCTATTTTTGTACGGCGCTATTTTGTCGAGCGCTATTTTTGAAGCGCTATTTTGACTGACGCTATTCTGCTACAGAGCCCCTATCAAAAACATAAATATCTCTCGTATTACAACATTTTTAGGTTTACCATTAAAAATGACAAACTTTAAAAGAACACTGTCAGATTTTACATATTCACATCAGTATTGCCATATCCAGGATTTCTTTCAGGGGGGGGCGCACAGTACCGAATTCACATGAAAGTTATACAGGCCCCCCCCTGGATCCGCCACTGGCCATATCTCAAAACTTGAGTAGCAACCCTCGTACTCTAATAGTTCGTTATTACACAATACTTATTAATTTATATATTTACCTGTGCAGGAGTTTTTCCTAGTTTCTCAGCAATTTTCTTGACTTCGGAGTTATCCAATAAATCTCTGTTATCAGTTCCCCCTAAGGATGAATAAGCCTGAAGCAATATACCTTCATTTTTACAATATTCTAATAAGTCATCTGAATGATATTTAGGATGCCACTCGACCTGAAACAAGTAATTGGAACGTGATTTGAGACCGTACTGTTCGAGAGGATATCGGAATAGAAATCTTTGAAATATTGGAATGACCTAGCTGTTACTTGATGAAAATCTATAGTACAGTAACCACAGACAAATGTAGCAAGTGAAGAATGAATCATAGTACTTTGAAACTCGGCACATGACTTCCTGACATCATATATTGTTAGAAAAAAAAATTTTTCCAAAAAAATCAGGGGGAACCCAAAACAATTTTTATTTAAAAAAAATAACAATTTTTTTTGCTGTTGTTTCGGAAATCATAAGATTTATCAAGATACAATTTCAACAAGGCGAAAGATAATTAAATTCTGCACTAGAAATATACTCAGTAGTTTCTCACAAAATGCGCTCGTTTTCTCAATATACCTGATTGAATTCCAATATCAAATTTCAGGCTCGCCTTAATCCGCCACTGCCATTCCCTGCAGGGCCGAAAATTAAATATGTCATAACTTTGTTAAAAATTTTAGTAGAAGGAAAAGAAGAAGTGTATATCGTTCCTGAAGACTTCTACTTCCTTATGCAAATAATACATGTGAGTATCAGAGTACCTAAAATGTGCTTTGTCCCACTTCACATAACCCTATAACCTACAATATTTACAGAGAATCCAAAAGTCATGGATATTTTAGTTGATTTGAAATAATAATACTGAAGCAGGAATCAGTACCCTCTTTGGACCATATGCAACGATTTTAGACTAGTGAGAAAAGACTCACTTATACATGCCAAAGAAAAAACTGGGTTTTACTCATGCCTCAGTTTTAAACTCACCCATAATCCCGGCAATTTCTTCAGTAAATGTTGAAAATAATCGCTCATACACATCCTACATAAAAAATTAAGTATGGAATTTCAAGCGTGAGGTTTGCACTTCACAATAGTGTTATTGAACATTTATGCAGGATATGAATAAGCGATTATTAGTGAGTTCAATATGAGGCGGGACTAAAACAAAGTTTTTTTTTTGGCATGTATAAGTGGGACCTATCACACTACTTTAAAATTGTTGCATATAGTCCAAAGAGGGTATGGGTTGCTGCTTTAGTATAATAATTCCATATTTACTAAATTATCCATGATTTTCGGATCATCCGCAAACATCTCCGTGAAGTGCGACAAAACACATTTCAGGTACTCAAATACTCGCATATTATTATTATGTTTGCATGAGAAGGGAGGAGGAGTCTTCAGAAACGTTATGAACTTTTCCTTTTCATTCTCCAATCATTTTTAGCAGAGTTATGACCAATCAAATATTCGGCTCCGCCAGAACTTCCAGCGGTGGATAAGCGTGAACCTGAAATTTGATGTCGGCGTTCAATCACGTTTTCTGCGAAAACGAGAGGAATTCATAAAAAATTACTAGGAATAATTTTTGTGGAAAATTGAATTGTTTTTCACCTTGTTGAGTTGTTTTTCCGATAAACCATATACTTTCTAAGATTACAGCAAAAATATATTTATTTATTTTCCACCCCTGGAATTTTGGTAAACAATTTGTTTTCGTGTTTATCATGGTTCCAACTACTAACATACCAAGTTTGGTGGTGCTACAATCGATCCTCAAAAACTAATTGTACTGGATTACTATTAATTATACATATATTTTTCTCAGTTAATATTAGAATCATCCAAAACAAGTTCGGTTGAAAGTTGAAGGGTATTTTACTCTGCACCTTTTTGTCAGTTCAAATATTTTTTGATGTGCCATTGGTCGAGGAGTGACATCATCAACAACTTTTTTAAATGGAACCATACATATATGTAATGAATTCGAACAAAGTCAGAAAAGTGTGCCGGAGAGTTTCAAATAAATGAAACGAAAAATTTCGACAAAGTCGAATTCCCCTCCTCTCCAAACTATCCCACAAAGTGGAAAATTTGAGGCAAATATCAGTCAGAAAACAACTACTTCTAAAAATCTATTTGTAAATTAATTAGATTTTACAAAATTGCATGAACTTCTGGATCGTGTACGAGGTTGCAAATTTTTGAATGCATCAGAATAGATGTTTTCGAAATTTAAGATTTATTGCTTTCTTGATGTACCATTCACTTGACCAAAGTTTGAAAACTTTTGGAATTATTATAGTAAAAAAATTTATTTTTCCTACGGAAAAGTTACTTTTCCGTACGATTTTTACTTTTCCGCACGATTTATATATTGTTGAAAATGAGGATATTTAGGACTAACTAAATGATCTATGTTACTATTCTGTCTTATCAGTCATTTTGTAGCATTATTATAAAAACTTATTTATTAAAAACCTTGTTTTTTCATAAATAGGATGAATAAAAACACTCGTAGGAAAAATATTTTACCTAACTCTTCCGGAAAATGTCTTTTCCGCCCTTAACGGCTTGCCCGAACTCCGCTCCGCGTCGTTCGTGCAACTGCCGTCGCGTGCGGAAAAGTACTACTCTCCGCACTTGTTAGGTAAATAACTATTTCATCTCTATTTCTACTATAGCCTAAATCAAGCAATAGATAAGTGAATTACAGAGAGGGACAAAACATTATGAAACACACTGTATTATAATTTTGAAATGTGTTAATAAGTGTTATGATTATTACTCTTTAATTATGAAACATTGAAATAGGTAAAAATAAAAAAAATACGCGTCAGAGATTCGAACGTACGCCACTACGCCACATAAATCTGTATGATCTGATATACAGGGTGTCGAAAGTATGAAGCTACTGATGAAAGAAAATTGAAACTTGATTCACTAATTTAGGTGTATCGATAACTAGAAGTTATAATTTTCCATTTTTCTCAAACCAGTAAAGTAGTTGAGGTGTTATGAGGCCACATTTATGCGCAAAGCATAGAAAAATATTATGATATTTACAGCTGTCAAATAAAATAAAATTATAGGGATTCTAAGTTTCTAAGAAATCCTCTAAAAAAGTTGCTCTCATATGACATATGACTGCATGCCCATCATTGCATTTTACATTTCCCAGTTTACCTGGTTCACCGCTGGTACAACGCCATGGTTATTTTTCGATAACTCCGTTAAATGTCGAATATTATAGTTGGATACTCCAATGTTTTTAGTCAGACCGTTTTTCTTGCCTTCAACTAGCTGCTTCCATCCGTCGTCGCGTGATTTTTTAAGTTCACTGGCCGTCAAATTTGCTCCAAGGACACCAGGCCAATGAATCAAATAAAGATCAATATATTCACAGTCCAAATTTTTCAAGGATTGTTGAAGCGATTCGTATGCTTTTTCCCCTCGATTGAAGGGAGCTAAACAAAATATTAAATATTAAAGAAAATTCAAAAAAGTAGCAACAAGGACTTACTTAATTTTGTTGTAATGAATATATCATTTCTAGTAAGATTATATTTGGGTAGAAGCTCTTTAAGGGCTTTTCCAATGTCTTCTTCATTTTTGTAAGCGCCTGCGGTATCTAGAATCGATCAATCAAATTAATGAGGAAATCAACAGGTACTCAGTCTATTTACCAATGAGGCGATATCCAGAAGCCAGGGCCAAATCGATCACTTTCCTGATTAATTCAGTTCCTCGTATCTGGTAAGTTCCAACTAAAAATGCATTCGAAATATAATAGAAAATACTTTTGAGTGTTTTTTATAGGTAATATTTGAAATGAAAATATCTTACATCCAACCAAAGGCATATTATCGCCTGTATTCAGTTTGAACGTCATATCTTTTGCTAAAACTGTCTCGTCCTGAAGAGTCACCACGAATAGCGATGAGAACAACAACAAAAAAAAGGACACGAAATTTACTGAAAACGGCATTTTAATCGACATGCTAACACCTTCCTTCACTAATTGGAAGTGATTTGAAACTGGCAATTCACATTTATTTATTTCTTTCACATCCAAGATTACATAATAAAGGTCATCAAGTATTTTGATTGAATATTATCTGGAAATTATGGGAAGTTATTAATGCAAACTCACTCTTTGAAGATCTGAAACAGTGGTACGCTTTCAAGGGTAAAAGAGTCAATTGATAACTCAAAAACGGTTCGTCTTATCGATTTCAAACAAGGACAGGCTTCTAGAAGAAGTTTGATTCTTCGTAAGTGCTCTGAGGGAAATTGAATTTTCAATCCATTTTTTCACAAAAAAAATCTCATAAATTTCCCAAAAAAATTCAGTTACTTTGAAGCAATTTTTTGGGTACATGAACAAATAAATAAAAAAAAACATTACAGCACGTACAAAGAGCGCATGCAAATCGGGCACCAAACAAGTAGGTACCCTTTGCGGTAAGTTTCGAGGGATTATGAAAACTGCAATTTGGATACCGAAGATTTAATTACGATTTAAGTACATATGCCTACGTCTATGTCAACGGTTTTGAACGCGACAGTCTCAACCAATGAACTACTTTAGTATAATTGAACTAGAACGAACTAACCTTACGTAGACATTTGAGTGCGTGGAACTTGAATACATACATTTTGCGAAAAGTAATTATTTAGTATAATACAACCAGAACGAAATTACCTTACGTAGACACTTGAGTGCGTGGAAATTGAACAAATGAATTTTAATTGGGTGTAAGAAACAAGAAGGCAAATCATGAATTATTGTCATCAAAATATCGATAGGAATAGGAAAAGAATATAATTATTTTATTGTTCCCTAACTGATTACATTTGTTTAAGGAATGGTGTCGAAAAGGCCTGTCGGATTAGAGAGACACATATATTAAAATTCAAAGTCTTCAAAAACCTATACAAATCCATGACAGGAAAGTTAAAAAAAGACAGAAATTTATTGAATCAATGATTATTAAATACCAAAATAAGGAAATTAATAGGCTACACTTTATTGGATGTTTGTCATTCCATTGTTATGTCAATAAATAAGATATTTAGATTAAGATATTTTGTACAATTAATGTAATCATAATACAATAATAAACATATTTTCGTATGCTTTAAAATAGTTTTGTATTATTTACCTATTATCCTACCCAAAATTATAAAAATGACGAATGAATAATAAGGCTCGGTGCCCAAAATGCAATTTTTGTAATGGGGACCTTTTGGGTTGGTGCCCAAAATGCGTGTTGAATTAGTCCTTTTATTGCCTTGGTGCCCAAAATGCAAACTCCCATGAAAAGAATCTTGAGGTGCTGCCGCAGACATAGTTACATAGAATCAAACGCCCTCTAGAAGTATGTCCTTTTTTGAAATCGATACGACGAACCGTTTTTGAGTTATCGACTCTTTTAACCTAAAAAACGGCCAAAATGTGAACGGGCTAAGATTTGTGGGGGGCTGGGTAAAAACACTTATGGAACAGAAGTTGGTCACATGGTCGTTGGGTCGCCATATTGAAAAATGGCTGCCAAATCTCTAGACTTTTTTAAAAGTATATTTCCCTACCCAGTGGTCCGATTTTAGTTTTGGAAGCTAATTTTACTCCTTATTTGAAAAATACACAAACAAATATTGATAAATCCAGTAGTTATGGAGATAAACCAAATTTTTTATTATTTTTAGTTTGTGAAGGTATTTAGACATTACTCATTTTCTTTGTATTGTTGTTACAATATAATGCAATATCCAGTTGCCATTTTGTTACTAGTAGTGGGATAAACTTCATATAAAACAATATAAGTGACACAGTAAAGCTGGTCAATTCTCAGTAGGGGCGAAGAGACGATGGAAAATACAATAATTTGTGCATTGTGAGTAAAAAAGTGAAAGGTTACTTGTAACTTTGTTCAAGCGAAAATGGTATGAAATATAATAAAATTGATTTTTGTTTGAAAATATGAACATAGGTTATTTTGATTTACCTACTCGAAATTATTGTAGTTTCTTCTTGTCACAATCTGACAAATCGTATTCGATTACTTCGATATGGTTAAGTTGAAAAAACCTTTGGGTGATACTTCGCCATTTCATCTATGCCTTTCCTAGCTTATGTTTATTTTATGTTGAATGGTTGAATAAAGACGATTTATTATTACTATTGTATTATTATTATATTAGGAAAATATTTTTTTATATAATTGAAGGCATCTGGTCAAAATTTTAGGTACGTCTTTGGAACAATTTAAAAAAATCAGGAATGATAAAAATAAAACATCTTAAACGAATGATTTCCAATAATGATGATTTCATCCGAAAATGCTAAATCAATGACGAAATAGTTCAATGATAACTTCAGAAATATTGGTGAAATCATGTTGTTTGAATATGATATTTGTTTATTTTCAGTTTGAATTTAATTCATTAGTTTTGTAATAATTCCATACTTTGTATTACTTTGATCTTCGAATTTTATTTTAATGAGTTGACATGGTGATGAAAACAGAGAGTGAATAAAAAAGAATATATTCAGTTGAGTGAAGACGAGAGACATACATCTCCATAATTTTGATTTTTTTTTAGCACTGTCAATTTCCATGGCCTTGCCTACTGTACTTGTGTTCTATCAGCTCTGAATTTCCCGAATCTGGAGTTCAGAAAATGTGCCTATAGCAAATGAGAAAATTGAATTAGGATTTTGCGTAACAAAGCTGTCAGACCACAGGAATTTTTTTTTCAAATTGGGATCATTATAGTTTCAAAAGTTTTACTATTGTTTTGGCTATGTGCGTTCCAGCACTTTCGCAAATATATTGGTGCCAAATGGCATTATAAACTGTGTTATTAAGACTGCAATGTCCTGGTCAAATTGTTATAAGTTGATTTATATTTGTGATAATAGTGACAATAGGTAGATGTAGCACAATTAGGCAACTTGCAGGATAAGAAATAAAAGTGAAACAAAGGTAAACTCTACTACATCCAAACGAAAACATAGCCATACATATAGCCCTGAGGATGGTATAGAAAAGCAGACAACGTTGAGTGAAATATCTTCTGGGAAAACAAACAACACTACTTCTAAATATGTAAGGTTTAAATGCATTTAACCCAATATTCCAAGTAAGTTGATATGACAATTTGAATAACGTACAATAGTCCAAAGAACCAAATTTCTGCACACAACCTGATTCAATCATTACTTCTAGACTTTTCTAGATATCATCAAGCCCTGAACTCGGTTTAACAAACGTTCAATTCATTAAATACTATTTTTTATGCAACCTGATTACTATCATCATTTATAGATGTTTTTAAGATCGTCAAGCCCTGAAATAGGCTTAACAACATTTATTTGATTAAATACTATTTTTTTTTGTAATTGTTTTATTTGTATGTCTGGAGTATTTTCTCTTTCAGTATAATAAAACTTTCTACAGAGACTGGCTTTGAGAATGAAATACTGTATCAGAATTTCTGTAGATGGCGTCCAAATGACAACTTTTATTTAGCTATTTTATTCTCACTGCCATAAATTGAATTTCTAAGAATATCTTTGGGTTAATTCACCAACAATCGTACCACGACCTGTGCCTCCGCAATAAGAGTTAGCCCTCCGCATTGTTTATATGAGGTTTGGGTGAAAAACCCCTTAAGAAGGGAACAAAGCCTTGTAGCGGATGCCAAGCCGTGACAAGTCCAATGAAGCAAAGCCTTCTTGGAAAATTTGTTTGGCTCATTTGCTGTTTTGTCATTGGTCTAAACCTCTCAGTTACCGTGGAGTCTGAAGATTCTGAATCTGTGATTGGCCGAGTGCCGTTGAATAATGAGTTAAGATCCACGGTGTCTTGGAATAATCTTCATTCTTCAACTGATACTCAATGCAATCAATGTTGGATACAATAGTCGTAGAGAAACATATTTCTTTTGTGTTACCGACGTTAAGGCAGAAGAAATATATCCATAATATATCAGATATGGTTCAATGTCCAGCGGGGCTTCAGCCAGGAAAGTAGTTGTTTTCTGTTAGATATTATAAAAAGTCACTTTTTTCAATTTTTATCAAGTCCATGTTTACTTGCCCCCTCTGCTCCCTATCGATGGTTTTGTCTGAAGGCTGCTTCTATATTACCAGATAAACTGTGAAGGAGTATATAGACCGTCAGATGATGACAGATATTCTTTTACTCGTCTGGGATTTTAACCACTGAAAAGTTTGTCAGTGTTCAGCTCAAAAAATTAAAATTTAGCGGTCGGACCTGTGCTACGCACATGAAAAAAATATTACAACATTTTCCGGCCGGAAAATTTACTTAAACAGTGATCGGCTAATGCAAATTTTTTTCGGGTTCCTAACGATATTAAATTTCATTCTGTCGATTGCTATACGCGAGAAAATGCATCAGCATCCAAGTATTTTTTTACAAGATCGTGACCTTATTTCAACCCTTTAAGTACGTGCAAACCTTATGGCTTTGGTTTTTTACTATTAAATTGTTTCTACCTGTTGTGTTAAAATCACATGATTTTTTCCATGTACACGTCCGATCGCAAAATTTTATTTTTTGAGCTGAACACTGACCCAATTTTCCGTGGTTGAAATCCCGAAAAGAGAAAATGAGTCAGCAAAATCTGTCATTATCTGACGGTCTAATAGGAATTGTACTTGGAATTTAAATAAAACGTAAAATAAATTGTAATTTTATTCTATTAGCCAATTTAAGAATTCAAGAATTTGAATAAAAAGCTTTTTTCTACGTTCATTCTAAAAACCTAATTTTATTGAACTATATTTGGTAGAAAAACTGTCTCTTTATTGCACTCATCTGTCATTCTATTATAACGTTCTGTCATCATGACAGACATAAACTTTAAAATTTAGCCCATTTTCTGTGAGATTGTATTGCGTTTTAAATAGTTGCATGTTTTATCATATTCATTATATAATGCACTATGAAATTACTAGAAAATGCAATTTGTTAAAAATAAAATTATTTCCTTCGAATATCATCTGAATTTACACATGTTGAATTACTTTTAGCAGCTAGATTTAAACAAACAATGTCTTCCTTACAGTTTAGTGCCACCTAAATGAAACATTTTCTGGTTTTTGCATGAACGTAGAAAAAATATTGTATGAAACTCGTGGAAAAAGAGTTTATTGAACTCGACGTGTTGTCCAACTCGGCCTGATGGCCTCGTTGGACAATTTCACGTCGAGTGCAATAAACACCTACTTTTTGCACTTGTTGCATAAATAACTATTACTCACAGAATATTCGCTAATATATAAAAATGGATTTATTCTACAGTGTTTGGATCCCAGGAGTATTGCCTTCTGGTGAAATTGTTCAAAATGCTCATATCAGCTTCTGGGATACTGAAGTTGAGGTCAATGTTTTGGTCGATATATTTTTTAGAACGAGATTTTGGAATGATGCCAATGTTTTGTTGAATAGCCCAGCGAAGCAGAACCTAAAAAAAAGTATTGAATTGCAAGTAAAAAATTTTCTTCACAAAGGGTGTGGTCCGTATATCGCCGAACATTTTAGATCGGTAAGCAGCGGTCTCTGAGTTTTCAAGCAAGCAGCTGCACATATACGGACCCCTTGTCACTTGTATTCAGTCAACAATTTGAAATAAATTTGTTAAAAGTATAATTTTTTCTTCAAAAAACAATTAAATGTAATGCTTTCAGACCCAAAGACCTTTTTTGAGATAAATATTTAAATAAATAAAGTTTCAAATCTGGCACGGTGAGAGTAGCGAGCGCCTTCTTTTTTTAAGTTTCAGGTTAGGTTAGGTCGAACTAACTTGACACAGATACGATCTTTTAATGCAGAAGAAGGGAAAGTAACCGACCTCAGCCACCTAACCTACCCTACTTAACATAACCTACATAACCTACCTAACCCAACGCAACCTAAATATTAGAATAGGTCTCACTGCGCTCGTCGTCGTTAGACTCGCTTCGCTCGACTTTATTACGTCCCGACCTAACTGCACACAGATCCAATCTTTCCTGGTTAATACGATTGTATCTGGAGCTGTCACATATCATCACAAAAAAACGCAGCTAATAATAAATCTGAAAAGTTGGCAATAATTAATCAGTGTTACCAACCATACATGAAATTCGAATTCACTAATACCAGTAATACCATTACCTATCTGTCAAATTCGCCAGCTTTTTGTCTCTGACATGATTAGAAAAAAACACGATTTTTTCTTAAAAAAGTGCCGTTTCCAATGAAAAAAAGCGTGGGACGGAGGAAGCAGGATGTGTATATCGGGCTGGTGAAAAGAATGAGACTTATTGAGTGTTTTTTCGCGGTAAGAACGTCTTTAGAAAATGCCAGTCAATATCCAAAAATAGGCCATATATCCGAAATTACTTGAGACCGCCGAATATTTCATTTGGATTCTTTGTTCAGGAGACCAAAATACGTAAGTACTGAAACTTTTTTTTTTATAGGTTTATAGGATTTTTTTGGGGGTTATTTCGAAGTCGCTGAACACAAATCTGAAGTCGAAACGCCTCGCTCTCACTTTTTGATTTACGACCCATTATATGCCAGATAAAAGGGATATTTTTGCTTCATATCACAACAATCTAGACACATTAATTCTTGCATTTTTGGAACAGTTTGCAGTATTTTACCGTGCTCTTTACCATTTCCTTATTCTCAGTGCTTTTGACTTACATTCAGAAATATTATAATAGACTACCTAAGTGTGACGTCAAAGTAGGTAAAACTTGGTAAACCTTTCCAAACATTGAAATGGTTTTTGAGTCTTTATTGAAAATAATATCAATTATTCTTATTCTCGACGGAATTATGCAAAATCATCAAATCAATAATTCCTTATGGGCTTTTAACAAGTATACCAGTTTGTTTGGAAAGGTTTTATAAGCTCCAACATTGGTTCTATGTACATTGTTACTGACCGTTTTAAATATTTGTCTGTGGGGAAATGTACCAGCCGAAAAAATTATTAATAACTTTCTAATTCTGATGTTTGAAAACAAGAAGTACTTAACATAAATTCCATTTTATACATGTTACTGTGGAAAATGTTTTGTCAAAAATATGTGTTCTCGTAAATTTGTTTGAAATGCATTAATTGTTCTCTAGGCTTTGGGAGCATACTGTACGCCATTCGTAGTCACCTACACCTAAAAATTATTTTTTTTATATTTACCTGTGCAGGACTTTTTCCTAGTTTCTCCGCAATTTTCTTGACCTCGGAGTTATCCAATAAAGCTCTGTTGTTAGTTCCCCCTAACGATGAATAAGCCTGGAGGAATATACCTTCTTTCCTACAAAATTCTAATAGCTCATCTGAATGATATTTAGGATGCCACTCGACCTGAAATAAGTAATTGAATGATTACTTAAAAAAAAAAATATTATTATCAATGATTTGAGATCGTCCTGTTCGTAATAAAATCTTGACAATGCATTATGAAATTTGTTAGAGGAAAATAAAAAATGGCGGCTCCAATAGCGGACGAGTTTTATGATTATGGTCCGATTCGATTTTAAATTGGTATGTGGGTGCTTTCTGGGTACGAAATTATGAATTTTTTCGTCAAAATTCATTAATTCAACATGGCATTTCCAAGATGGCGGACGAGTTTTGTGATTATGGTCCGATTCTATTCTAAATTGATATGAGGGTTTTTTAGTCAAAATTCATTAATCCACGATGGCTGACGAGTTTATAATCATTGTCTGATTTTCTTCAAAATTGGTATGTGGGGTATTTAGGGTCAAAGATCATCATGTTATTTATGATACAAGTGGGTCTTTTTTGGATGAGCGTGAAACCAATACCTTGAAGAGAAAATCTGTGAAATTTCATCACAGAGTATTGAAAATTAATCTGATATTCATGGTTGTTCCATACTGACAGTCGGGTATAATGAAATTAAAAGAATTCCTAGTTTTTGCAAAACGAATGCCCTCCTACTAAATGACTCCTAGTTTACCTGGTTCACTGCTGGTTTAACTCCATGGTCATTTTTTAATAATTCCGTTAAATGCCCAATATTATAGTTGGATACTCCAATGTTTTTGGCCAGGCCGTTTTTCTTGGCGTCAACTAAATGCTTCCAAGCGTCATCACGTGATTTTCTGACTTCACTGGGGCTCAAATTTGCTCCATAGACACCAGGCCAATGAATCAAATAAAGATCAACATATTCAAGGTCCAAATTTCTCAATGATTGTTGAAGTGATTCATATGCCCTTTCTCCGTGATAGTAGTAATCTAAATAAAATATGAAATTATATGAGTGTAAAAAAAGTAACAATTATAACTTACTAAACTTCGTTGTAATGAATATATCATTTCTAGTAAGGTTATACTTAGGTAGAAGCACTTTTAGGGCTTTTCCAATGTCTTCTTCATTATGATACGTGGATGCAGTATCTAGAATTGATAAGCCAAATAAATGAATAAATGAACATTTACTAATTAAGTTTCTCTATAACCCACCTATTAGGCGATATCCAGAAGCCAGGGCCAGATCGATCACTTTCCTGATTGATTCAGTTCCTGTTATCAAAGCGGTTCCAACTGAAAATGTGGTTTGTTAGTATATTGGAGAATGTTTGAAAATTATAATTTTATTTTATATTAAAATATCTCACATCCAACCATAGGCATATGATTGCCTGTATTCAGTTTGAACGTCATATCTTTTGTTAAAACTTGTTCATCTTGAAGTGATACGGCAAACAGGCTTGAAAACACCAACACAAAAAGAGGCACCAAAAACTCGCACGAATATACTGAGGACGCCATTGTAATCGATATGCTAGCACCTTCCTTCACTAATTGGAAGTGAACTGAGACTGCTAATTCATATTCAAGTATTTATTTTACAACCGATATGAGATAATGAAGGTTATCTAGTATTTCGACTGATATTATCTGAAGATTCTAAGAGGTTATTAATGTAAACACAATATCATATTAATGAGGATGTGAAACAGTGGTGTGCAATTTCAAACCATTTTGTATTGAGTATAAATAATTTAAAATAATTCGAAAGGTTTGCGAAGAGTAACAAATAATAATAATAATAATAATAACAAGTGTGGGCGCGGGATTCGCCTACGCTAGCATCCGCCTTGCGCACACACTTGGCCTGCCGGCTGTTCAACTATCGCGCTTCGCGCGATGATTTTAGCCCCATGTGCACATGTATGCCCCGTGTGCACATGTATGCCCCGTGTGTACATGTATGCCCCGTGTGCACATGTATGCCCCGTGTACACATGTATGCCCAGTGTGCACATGTATGCCCCGTGTGCACATGTATGCCCCGTGTGCACATGTATTGAAACTAAAATATGAATAATACGACTCTACTGCGTGAATCCGTTGAAAACTATAATTGGTCTTCACCACTAATATGAATAATACGACTGTGATGCCAAGTCAAAGTTTAATTTTTTCTGGAATATTTCCCAGACCATCGATGTTAAGGAAGAAATGCATTATATTTTCTGTATATTTTCTGAAGGCGATGAGAAAAGGTCCTATGCAAAATTCCATTATCTGCAGGCGTTTATGAAATATTTAAAAATAATGGAATTTGTCGAAATTATTCTTAAGTCCCGAAAAAAATTTCATTTTCAGAAAAGGAAAAATTCCATCACCAACTTTTCATAGTGCCATGTGAAATTTCAGAATCAGAAGCCGTCAAGGAATTATTCAAAATCGTCGAAACCAAAAATCAACCAGAAGTCCCGACGAATTTTTTTATTTTTGGAATAGGAGAAAATTTCATCATAACTTTTTGTAGTACTCACGGAGTACAATGAAATTGTTCGTTCAAACTTTTCCTTATCTTTAGTTTTTGAGATTTTGGTGTTTTTATAAAAATTATTTCAGTCCAGCTTTTTTTTTTGAATTATATTTTTTCCGCTCTGTTAATGAACTCGTTAGAGTAGGGTGGGTAGAGTTCGTTGAAAAAAATAATTCCTAATTTTTCATCGGTTTTGAAGATAATATATATCGATTTTTCCGATTTTTTTCAAATATTTCCCGTACTATTGATTTTCAAGAAACAATTCACTGACATTCTTTGTATATTTTTCAAATGCAATCATAAAAGATGCTATGAAAAAGTTGGAAATATGCAGCCGTTTAGGAAATATTTGGAATTATTCAAAATCGTCGAAACGAAAATATTCTTTAAGTCCAGTCTCAATTTTTTTTTTCGGGATGTGAAAAATTTTCACTAATAACTTTCTGTTAATCCAATCGAGTACAATGACATTGTTTGTATTCACTTTTCCATATCTAGTTTAGTTTTTGGGATTTTGGTGCTTTTATAAAAATAAGTCCAGCCTTCTGGCGGATACTCTTTGTGGGTTTTCTGAAGGCGATCGAAAAAAGTCTCGTGAAACTTAGAAATTCGCAGCCGTTTTCGAAATATTTGATATTTTCCAAAATGAGAATTTTTATTTTCGGAAAAATGAGTTTTTCACCATTTTCCGATCTGTTTTCAGAGGAGATAACTCAGGGATTCGTTCGTTGACTCGAGCTCTATCTCATGCATATTCAAAATCTTAGTTATCTTCAGCGGTTTATCCACAATAGGGACTCGAAAAAAAATTTTTTTTTTTTTCGGAAAATCGCCCAGGAAATGGTTGTTTTTTCCAAAAAATTTCAGTTTTGAAGCAAAGCATAGAGACATTCAGAGGTACTGCTTAAAAAAATACGCACACGAAAAAACGAAAGCTCCGACCCCTACCTCACCAAATACCAAATAAGTACCAAATTTCCGAGTTTTCCGATCGCAAAATAAATGATTTTTGCAATATTGTCCTCGAGTTATTGACGTAGTTGAAATTTCAAACAACTATCTCCAAGAATTCGGAAAATATAAAGGATCGCAGTGTTAATATAAAAAAGCAAAAAACAAAAAAAAATATTTTTTGATATTTTTCAAAAAAAAATCAGCGCGTGTAGAAAAAAATCACGAGTACGTCCGTAAAATATGAGAGGACAAAAATCACAAGTGGACCCGCTACGGGCAAAAGTATGAAAAATCGGTAAAACCCGCGTAAAATTTTTCTGGGTTACCATTTTCGAGTTATAAATGAGGTTAAAATTTCAAAGCGATATCTTCAAAGACTCTGAAGATATAGGGATTTGAAATCTTCGAAAAAAGACAAACGAACAGGAAAAACATATTTTTTTTCTTTCAGAAATTCTATTTTTTATTCTAAACACTTTTCTTCCTTACGACTTTTCTCCGTTCTCGACTCGAAAAAATTTAGCTTCCCTGTACGTTCCAAAGGGATCGCAGTATAATACTCCTAAAGGTCGTATTATAATAATAATCGATTTTATTGATAGGAATAGCAAAAAAACAGATGAAATTGAAGTACATCATATATAGAAAATATTATATCCTATCAAATGGTATGATTCAATGTATGACCATGATAGAGTATAGAGTACAATGATCATACCTTACTCTTCCATCCAAGAAAGGGGCAACCATTAATTACTTGAGTTTAGGGGGGGGGAGGGGGTCGAGCAAAACCTGACTTAACCTCGCGAGGGGGAGAGGGTGGTCTCGGCAAATATTGCGTAATTTTTTTTCCGCAAGAAAACTAATTGAGTAAAAATATCGCGGTTTAATAGACTGATAGAAGAATTGGAGCACAGATTAACTCATTTCTATCACAAATACGCATTTGGAAAAATCTCACGTGAGATTAGAGGAGGGGGTCGAGCAAAATCTCACGGTATCTCACCAAGGGAGGAGGGGGGTCGAAAAATCGCCAAATTTGTCTCACGTAATTAATGGACGCCCCCCAATGAGAGAAACAGTCTCGGAAACAGTCAATATTATAAGCAAATCAAATTCACCGAAATAATAATTTTTATAATAATAATAAACGCCTTATTACCATTCCCTGAATAATTAAATAACCTATAGAGGAAACATCAGAAAACAGCAGATATGATGCCTGATCTGGATGGAACTACCCTACAGATTAGTTTCAGTTTTTCTTATTCCTCATTAGCGCCATGGTAGGCATGAACGCGTTTGAACTTCCATATCCAGATGTGGAAAACATTCTAAAGACAGAAGAAATAGCTCTCATTTAACACATTTGAAAGAAAAAAAAACAAATAATTTCTCGATGAATTTATTAAAATTGCAACAAATCTGTATTTTCTACTGATATTCCTACATACATTCTTGGTTGAAAGCGGTTCACTCGGAGCTGTGTCGGTTGGTTTTATACTTTACTGAGCCTTTCCCACATATCCGATGTTTGCTTCATGTTGTTCAAGATGTGCATGTCGCTTTCTGGTATACTGAAGTCTAAGGCCATATTTTCTTCGATGAATTTTTGAGAGCGCGCCTTCGGAATGATGCCAATGTTTTGTTGAAGTGCCCACTTCAGAAGAACCTTAAAATGATTGAATTCCAAACAAAATGTCGGTAGGAACCTAGATATCTCTCAATACAATGCAATTTCGTGTATTTTTCCTTATACCGAGTGTCGCAAGTTATCGTATTCAGGCAATATCTCGTTTATTTGACAAGATAATTGAAAAATAGAAAAACTGCTTTGAATGGCATTAAAGTACCTTCCTAATGACGTATAATAATAGTAATTTATGTATCAAGTGAGTAGAGTGATACTTTTTTTACGAGTAGGAAATGTTGACGCCGTAGGCGGAGTGCGGCATTCCTACGAGTAAAACAAAATACTTTACTCACGAGTTTCATATAGTATTTTTTCTACAACTGTCAGAAAACATAACCAATTCACATTTTTTTGCAAATATGAAATGAATTTGGCATATTTTTATTGATTCATTATTCGAACAAAGTTCGGAGAGTATGCCGGAGAGGAGTTTCAAACAAATGAAACGAATAATTTCGACAGAGTCGAAATCCCTTTCTCTTCATACTATCCCGCAAAATTGAAAATTTGAAGCGAATATTAAAATTACATATTCATCGAGGTCAATATTATTATTATTAATGTTGAATTGACTTTAGAATAACTTTCGAGGTAACTTTTCATTTTCTTAGATTTGTATTCAAAATAAATAAACAATCCTCGTGAAGCAACGAATACCTTTTTCTTTCTTTGAACTATGTCAAGGAAATCTCATATTTGCACTATCCACGATTTTCTCCGTTAAACCTTCATCACTTTTCATTTCTACTTAAATTAAATTTATAGTTATCAAGAATTTGTTATCTGGATAGATGCCCAATTTCACAAATTTCATTAATTATTGTTGTCAATTGGTTTCTGACGACCAAACAGCCATAGCTACCTTGGATTACCTAGTGTAGATTAGGTCCAATAGTTCCTTGCTATTATTTTAAATATATTCGCCGCGATACTTTATAATTTTGATACTACTCATTTAATAGTAAGAATGCTAAGAATATTATTGGTGAAATATTCGTATATCAGATATTTATAGGTTATTAGTTGCCAAAAAAAATGAGAACTGGCTTTATGACAGGATTTCGTTATTATTCGGATCTGTTACTGTTGTTGCATGAAACTGTCGGTTGCCTAGCAACAGCCGTTAAGAGAAGTGTAGTTTTTTTATGCTTTTCCGTTTAATAATGAAATCTTATGTTGATAGTGAAATATTGTAATACTTTACGCACACAAACCCCACAAAAAAAGTTGACTTTTTTTGACAGTTGTAGAAAAAATAAATTTCATTTGTCAGTCCTGTGGTAGCTACCCCCACTTTTTATTTTCAAATATTGTGTGTTATTCTATTTGGAATACAACGATAGCACACAAATGGTATTTTTTTATCAATAAAAACAAAATCATTAACATTTTGTGGCTTTTTTCACGTTACCTAATTATCCTTATAAAAATGAAGAATTGCCTGCGCCCATGTTAAAAAAAATTTGACAGAATAGGAGATTTTTCTTACATTCACGGTAAACCATAGCAGCATGTCAATGTACTCGTCTTAAATGAATGTAAATGGCATTGTAGGTATGTACTTATAACAAGATTAACTATTTTTTGATTGAAACTTTTGGATAGTGGATAACACAAACAATTAATTCGTCGATTGATTACACTAGGTACCGTTTGCAAATGACTGATGTTCTACACTATGAAATAGAATCACTGTCATTAATTTTTTGACATAAGAAGCTCATTTTTTTTTAAACAAAAAATAAGGCTACTCCTATTCTATCAAGTTTTTATAAACATGGTCGGAGGCAATTTTTCATTTTTATAAGGATAATTAGGTTACGTAAAAAAGTCACAAAATGTTGATGATTTTGTTTTTATCAATAAAAAATACCAAGTATGTGCTATCGTTGTATTCTAAATAGAATAACACACAATTTTCCATTGCAATATGGTGGTGCCAACTAAAAATAAAAAGTGAGGGGTAGCTACGGGCTGACAAATGAAATTTTTTTTATTACACGTTATTAGGAAGGTATGAATGTAGAAAAAAATCAGCTAATTTGGAATCAAGGAGTGCCATTTGAAATTGAGTTAGAGTCAAATGAAAAATATTTCATTCCTGAAATTTAAAGGATGTTCTAAGTGGAAAAATATTCTCCTTGTATTACCTGCGCTGGAGTTTTTGCTAATTTTTGCGAGATTTTCTTGACGTCAGGATCCTGTAATAATAAATCTTGATGGCCGGTTCCTCCCAATGAACCCCAAGCTTGGAGCAATACACCCTTCTCTCTGCACAAATTCAACAAGTCATCTGGATGTGACTTGGGATGCCACTGGACCTGATTGAAATATACAAATTACATTATATCAAACAACGTTTTTTTTTTAATTGCGTAATGTGTGATGGACCATATCTTTGGATTTCTGAATTTTCGAAGTATCAATTATATAAAGAAGTTCTCGACCATGAGGCACACACCAACGAGAATATGCCGAAAAATTATTAAAATTGTTTCGAGGTAAGGTCTGGAGAATCGAAACAGCATCCGAGCAATCCTCGCTCTTTCCCGCACATCAACCTCCACCAAGTTTAAACGGCAAACATTTCATGTGGTATACGTCATTGGAAATGTCTTTAAAATAGCTGTTTATGATACAAGTGCGTGAAGTGGGACTGTTGAGTATGAGCGTGAAATTTGTTGAGTGAAGCGCAGCCGAGTTCAACAAACACGCGAGTACAAAATAGTTATTTACCTAACAAGTGCGGAAAAGACATTTTCCGTAAGAGTTAGGTACAATATTTTTCCTACGAGTGTTTTTGTCCATCTTATTTATAAAAAAACAAGGTTTATAATAAACAAATTTTTATAACAATGCTACAAAATGACTAATAATACAGAATAGTTACATAGATCATTTAGTTAGTCCTAAATATCCTCATTTTCAACAATACAAAAATCGTGCGGAAAAGTAAAAATCGTACGGAAAAGTAAAAATCGTTCGGAAAAGTAACTTTTCCGCACCATTTTAAATCGTACGGAAAAGTACAACTTTCAAAACGAAAAATCGTGCGGAAAAGTTACTTTTCCGCACGCTTTTAGGAAAAAGTCCTTTTCCGTAGGAAAAGCACGATTTTTACTTTTCCGTACGAATTTTACTTTTCCACACGATTTTTGTATTGTTGAAAATGAGGATATTTAGGACTAACTAAATGATCTATGTAACTATTCTGTCTTATGTGTCATTTTGTAGCATTATTATAAAAACTTGTTTATTAAAAACCTTGTTTTTTCATAAATAAGATGGACAAAAACACTCGTAGGAAAAATATTGTACCTAACTCTTACGCACTTGTTAGGTAAATAACTATTACCTACGGCCACTGCAGAAAATAGGCAAAAACACACGACTCACAGCCTCAGTAAATAGCTCCTTAGGCACTGTAAAAAAATCGCACAGTTTTCGTAAACAAAACGCACAGTTTGATATGTTTTGAAAACGGCTCTATCGATTTGGGAGAAATTTTGTATTTAGATAAGGTATTGCTACTTGAGTTCATCTATATAGGAGCTTTTCATGAAAAAATTTAATTTTACTCATATTAATAATAATAATAATATGAATTTTGGATCTCTGAAATGGCTCTAATGATTTGGATAAAATTTTGTATATAGATAAAGTTTTGCATTTTAAGTTGATCTATATAGGCGTCATTTTAAAGAAGAGGATTCAACAAATAATAATAATGAGAATTTTTGGTTCTTGAAAACAGCTTCAACTTTTTGGATCAAATTTATTATTCAGATGAGGTATTGCGACTTAAGTTCATCTAGATGTTTTTACGTTTGGTAATAATTCATTATGAAATTTGACTTGGGCGTTGAGTCGTGCTTTGAAAAACATGGAAAATGGCCTACTCGAACGGAGTCAAGTAACTTTCGCTATCTGTCAAAAGTAAATTTTGTTCAAACTAATTGCTGAAAATAGGCCTATTCATTCGAATTTCAAAAAATAAAAAAAAAAGTTGTATCCATTGAAATTTTAAACATCTTTGCTAAATTTGAGCATTCTATCAAAACTTTTGTTTTTTGCCACTTTTTTCAAAATATACGAAATTTCTTATATATTGAAAAAATTGTTGCTCCTACAAAACTGTTTTATATGGCTTCATCATGCTATTAATTACTGAATATCGATCAATCCATGTTTTTCTTTAAGAAAATGAGAAAACCATTGAAATTTTCTGTTTTGTTTGATGCGAAGTTGATGTATCTTCGAACACATACAATAGAAATTTATTTCAATCGAATTTTTCCAGTGCTAAAATGATAGTAAACTCATTACCCATTGTGTTAAAGGTCCTGAGTAGTTCGATAATTTTTTGGTTAATGAGTTGTATCATTGTATTGAGGTTAGGTTGGGTTAGGTTAGGTTGGGTTAGGTTAGGTTAGGTTAGGTTAGGTTAGGTTAGGTTAGGTTAGGTTAGGTTAGGTTAGGTTAGGTTAGGTTAGGTTAGGTTAGGTTAGGTTAGGTAAGGTAAGGTTAGGTTAGGTTAGGTTAGGTTAGGTTACATTACATTGTGTTAAAGGTCCTGAAATATGGTTATATACGTAAAGTGTAAAGTCTAGTTCGATAATTTTTTGGTTAATGAGTTGTATCATTGTATTGAGGTTAGATAATATTCAATTTCAATCTATAATGAATTATAGATAAAAAGTATTATTACCTGGTTTACTGCTGGTTTGACACCATGGTCATTCCCCAATAGTTCTTCCAAATGACGAACATTGTAATTGGATACCCCTATGTTTCTTGTCAATCCATTTTTCTTGGCTTTCACCAGCTGCTGCCATTTTCCGTCTCGCAATTTAGCATTGAAATCAAGTGAGTGGGTTTGTCTGAATACGCCTGGATGATGAATCAGGTATAGGTCTATGTAGTCACAATCCAGATTCTTTAAGGATTGTTCTAGTGCCTCGTAAGCTCGTTCAGCCTTATCCTCCATAGGAGCTGTGGGAATATTTGAACGATATACATCAAAACAAAACCAACGCATAACATTTTACAAGAAGGAATATTCAAAAATAAATTCAAACATTAAATACATCTACAGGGTAAAACATATCAGAATCTTGAAACAATGTCATCTTTCAATACTCCCCCTGGTTCTCTGATTCGTTAACTCGTTCAGATGTTCTTTTAAAATAACTGGAGTAACAGATTTGGTAAGTTGATCAGACACTGGAGAAGACGATAGATAATTATATTAGAACTGAGATAGTGGAGAGGGTGCCACTGCACTCCGGGCAGCATGCATACAGGGCGGGCAGATCAACGGAAACCGCTCTGTACGTGCTTACCGAAAGCATCCAGAGATCACTTGAGCATAAAGAAATGGCCATAGAGGGGGCATTCGACAACACCTCTCATGAAGCAATAAATAGGGCCCTAATGAATGAGGGAGTGGACAGAACCACATCCAGATGGATGTGCCAAATGCTGGCTACAAGAACTGCTGAAACGAAGGGGTACTATCACCTCTGCTGTGGAGTCTCGTAGTAGACGAACTACTCGGTACACTGACCGGGAACGGAGTCACTTGCCTTGGATATGCGGACGACATAGTCATTATGGCCAAAGGCAAATTCGAAGGAACTCTCTGCGATCTCATAGATCTCATAGAACTAGAGACAACCAGAAGGTGGTGCCTCTCGGTGGGGTTGAGAATTACCTCATCAAAAACCACAGTAGTTCCATTCACCAGAAGAACAAAGTTTCAGCACCTAAGGACTGTTCGCCTCGACGGAGCAGACTTAGAATGGCAGCAAGAGGTGAGGTATCTAGGACTTACCCTAGACTCAAAACTACTCTGGAACAGACACGTAGAAAAGATCGCTTATAAGGCAAAATCATCACTGATGGTGTACAGGAACATTGCAGGAAAAACATGGGGCTGTAACCCATCAGTACTGCGATGGATGTACACCATGATAGTTAGACCTACGGGGCAGTAGTGTGGCACGGCAGAACCGAGCTCGCCACAACAAAAAAAAACTTGGAGAAAGTGCAAAGACTGTATAACAGGAGCAATGAGGTCGACTCCAACAGCAGCAATAGAGGTCATTCTGGAACTCACTCCTCTCCTTATCATAGTGAGGAGAACTGCTTGGGAAGCAAACCTCAGGTTGGCTAAAGTCGGACTCAAAGGGACAGCACACGGTGTAAAGGGCTCAACCCCCACCGACTGTGCACACCTTGCCTATTACCCAACTGACGAAACTACCAGGAAATTTAGTTTCGAGGAATTTTTTTCAAACGGAACTAAACACCAAGCGAGAATAGATCTATTCGAGCACTGGGGAAGAATACCATAATATGGTACATAGTCAGGTCTAAAACTACTGAGAGAACTGGAGCAGGAGTCTTTGGGCCTCGCACCAAATACTCCGAACCATGGGCCAGTTCCCCAGAATTTTTCAAGCGAAAATTAACGCCATAGAAAGGTGCATTCAGTTCAACCTCAATAGGAAATACCGGAACAAGGAAATTGTGATCCTCTCCGATAGCCAAGCAGCCATCAAAGCGTTGAGCTCTTCTAACATCAACTCGAAGATGGTTTGGGAATGCCTAGACAAACTTGATCTAGGCAGGAACAACAAGGTGACCCTTATCTGGGTGCCGGGGCATGTCGGAGTGGAAGGCAATAAACAAGCAGACACCCTGGCACGGAAAGGCGCAGCAGCATTCTGCGGACTTGGAAAATCTTACTTCCAATAAGAACTCAATAAAGCTGAAGAAGCAATGAGAGCAACATGCTGGCTGAGACTTCCAGGGCTGAGGCAGACCGAGCAAGATCGAAGACACTGATTAACCTCAGCAAAACTAGTCGTCGATTTCTCGTATCACTCCCCGCACCGTGTAAAAGCCGGAAACAGACTGAGCTCACGTCACGTGAGCTCACGTGACCTCACGTACTATCACGTTACAGACAAAAAGTGTGGAACGCTGTTAAACATGGTATTTTGATGCATCAGAAGCACACTGAGGTCATGCACCTTATGCGTATAACGTTACATCCCCAACAGCACGTGTAAGAACATGTGCTGAGTTTCTGCAAATCCACACATTTGTATCTGCGTGAGCTCACAGTATACATCGGTTTGGGATTACTTGTGGTTGTTGATATCGGAAAATGGATGAGATATTAATAGAAAAAGTAAGAGAATATGCTGTTTTATTTAATCATGGATTGCGTGAATATCGGGACCAACATATTCGCCAAGCACCTTGGGAGGAAATTGGAAAGGATCTAGGTATACCAGGTAAGCACTTGGTTCTCGGTTTGTGATGTTGCTTCAATTAGTGCACGTTTCAAAAAGTGGAAAAATCAATAATGTAAGCTTCAAAGGTTTTATTTGGGTACCACATCATAAAACGTGATAGTAGTGTTTTTCTAAGCATGATATCACGGTTACATCGTGACAACGTGATAGCACGTGAGCTCAGTATGTTTCCGGCTTAATGGCCTCTTTAAGCTGGCAGGGTGCGCCGACGTGAGATATAATCCGCTTCTTAAGGAAAACAGAAGGCTACCTTTTCACCGAATAAGCCAGCGATCCAGCGTATTCCGGCGAGAAAAATCCGTCGATCGGAAAACGTGCCTTTACCTGCAGCTGAGTAGTGAATACTGTACCAAAAATCTGTCGTCCCCGGAATGCCACGGCAAATAATAATGATAGCGGTCCTCTACAAGATGTTTTTAGGTACACTATGAATTTTTATGAGGCATCATTATCATTATTATATTTCAACTTACATAATTTTGTTGTTATAAATATGTCTTTTCTTGTCAGATTGTACTTGGGTAGAAGTTCTTTAAGGGCTCTTCCAATGTCTTCCTCATTTCTATATGCAGCAGCGGTATCTTGAAATATAACAAAAAAATGCTTCATTAATGAGTGAGCAATCAATAATGTTACTTACCTATGAGCCTATAACCAGCAGCTAGGGCAAAATCGAGTGTATCCTTTATCAGCTCGGTTCCTTGAATTTGCCAGGTTCCAACTGCAATATAAAATTATGTTACCAAAAATGTCAGTTAATCATCAAAGAGAAATATGTCTCACATCCAACCAAAGGAATCGAATCACCACTATTCAGTTGAAAAGTCATGCTTTCTTTCAACGTTTCACTTATCGAAGAGTTCAACAATTTTAGAGAATTGATAAAATACTGAATATGATCTAGCCAGCTCACTGTATCCTAAATTAGGATGATTACCTTGAGATTCCCCTTGAGATATGTGATGACGGAGGAAAATCTAATCAGAACTAGACCATATCTATATAAGCGTATCACTGAATTTTGGTAAAGTAGTGATTTTCAAATGCGATGAAACATTATACAGGGTGGACAATCTAAAACGTACCATAAGGCATCACAGGCTGGCAAAGGACTTTTCGACATTTCGACAAAGTTTAAAAAATCGTCAAGGTTTTTTGTCAAGAGGCACTGGTTTGAATCTCCAGGCCACAGCGTGTCTGCCCGCTGGCAGTGTTTCAGCTCGGTTTACGCACGTTGTAGACCTCTTATCAAACAAAAACAAGGACAAAGTAAAGAAAACTGAATGATTTTTCGATAAATTTATTGAAATTACAACAAAGTAATTTAAAACTAACATTCCCACATACATTCACTCTTGTTTGGAAGTGGTTTACTCGGAGCTGTGTCGATTGGTTTAGACTTGACTAAGACTTTCCCAAATATCCAACGTTTGCTTCATGTTGTTCAAGATGTGCATGTCGTTTTTTGGAATATCAAAGTCTAAGGCCATATTATCTTCGATGAATTTTTTAGAGCGTGCCTTCGGAATGATGCCGATGTTTTGTTGAAGTGCCCACTTCAGAAGAACCTTAAAATAACTCAATAAAAAAAAAATTGTTAAGAACCTAGATATCTCCCAATACAATGCAATTTCGTATATTTTTCTCCATATGGTATGAATCGAAATTCTTCGGATCATTAACAATATAATTAACAATTATTTTCACATCTATTTTATCGAAAAGGAATGAATGTAGAAAAAATATCAGTTAATCTGGAATGATAGTCAAGGAGTGCAATTTGAAATTGAGTTAAAGTCAAATGAAAAATATTTTTTCGCTGAAATTTAGAGGATGTTCAAAGTAACTCAAGAAAAATATTCTCTTTGTATTACCTGCGCTGGAGTTTTTGCTAATTTCTCCGAGATTTTCCTGACGTGAGGGTCCTGTAATAATAAATCTGGATGACCGGTTCCTCCCAATGAACCCCAAGCTTGGAGCAATACACCGTTCTCTCTGCACAAATTCAACAAGTCATCTGGATGTGACTTGGGATGCCACTGGACCTGATTGAAATAAACAAATCACTGAAAAGGGGAACATTCTCCATGAAAATTTAAAAATGTTATTTATTTGTAGTATCTAACAAAAATCAACTACTTCCCCGGCTAAAGCCACGCTGGACATTGAACTACATCGATATTGTGAAAAGACTCTAACTGAAAAGAAAAAAACTTTCAGCAAATCAAAAAATTGGTTTTTATTTAGCTGCCATGGCAACCCAAAAAATTTCCGGAAATTTTTATCCTCCTGGGTACCCTGGGCGAAATTAATAAGTGGAAATTTTTCTGTCAAATATTTGACATGTGATAGTTAACATTTTGCTTTTATGTACAAATGGAATGTTATTTTTCATATGAAAGGAGATAATATTTCATAATTATATATTCACTAAATATTTTGAAAGTGTCTGAAAATATTGTGAGAACTTGTATTTCAACGATGAATAGGTCCATCGGTAAAAAATGTATATCAATCAAATCTACCTATGCTTGACTACATGAACTTAATATTTGAAACAATTTTATTCAACTTATCTTTTCGTGAATACTCGGCTGAAATTTGCAACAATTCCTTTCCACATCATTTCCCAATAGACAATCCGCATGGACCAGTCAAAACTATTTTAGTTCTGCGTGATGTGCAATGTAATTTTAGGTTGAAAATGTCGCAAAATGAATTTTCCTTTCTCACATACAAACACCGCCACTAATACCAACGCGTAACTGTCATTATATCAACAAAAACCATTTATGGCCCACTGATGTTACAACTTGTTTTCTCTCAGAATAATCTACAAGTCAGTTGAATTAACCATTAATTTAATATATTTTGGTGTGAAATTTTCTTACCGAATCCCCCGCGTGCTTGAATTAATTGCTGGAAATTTATCTCGTACATGAATTTTTTAAGAAAATCACACTCGTCGCTGCGCGACTCGGGTAATTTTCAAAAAATTCATGTACTCGAAAAATTTCCGGCAATAATTCAAGCACTAGGGAGATAATAAGTGAAAATTCATTAAATAAATTAGATAGGTAGGATGTTCTTAAAAAATATCACTCACAGAAATCATTAATTTCATTGAAGCAAGGTTCGCTTCTCTCGCATTTAATCTTCAATAAAATGAACGATTTCTGTGACTGATATTTTTTAATAACATTCTCCATCTAATTTATTTAATGGATTTTCAATGAAAACTAGAGAAAAATAAAAAAATCAACTATCTGAATGAAAATGCGAATTTTCACTTTCAGATTTTTTCTTTTCAGTAAGAGTCTTTTCACAATATCTATCAGATATAGTTCATTTACAGCGTGGCTTTAGCCGGGGAAGTAGTTGTTTTCTGTTAGATACTACAAATAAATCACATTTTTCATTTTTCAATTTTCATGGAGAATGTTCCCCTTTTCAACATGAATACCTCCCAAGGGGTTATCTTGAACGATGGAAAAAAGCGACTGAAGTTTGTCTTTCAACCGCAGATGATTCCACAACAGATTTTATGAATATCTTAGTCATATTTTCGAACAAAAATCAATATAAACAAATTACATTATATCAAACAAAGTGTTTTTTTTTCAGATTTCTGATGGATCAGCAAGTTTATTTTGAAGTATAATGTGTCGAAAAATTATCAAAATCGTTTCGAGGTAAGGTCGGGAGAATCGAAACAGCATCCGAGCAAACCTCACCCTTTCCGCCACATCAACTTTCACCTATTGTGAAAGGATTTCGCGGCCATCATTGAATAAATGATGGTTTTCCAGGTATTTGGGACAACGTTTATTTTGAGATGTTCTGAAAACTTCTTGAGTAGTGTTTAGTAATCAAAGTTGTTAACATACCTCATGAAAATGTCAATCACTGGTGTTGGCGAAACTTCGAGAACACCTTGAAACACACGTCGGCATAAAAACCCGGAAAACCATCATTCAACCTTCAACACGTTTAAACGGCAATTCTCCTAGTTGCCAAAATTGCGTTAACCGTTGGTTAAAATTCAATTTCAATCTATAATGAATTATACAGTGTGACCCACGTAAGATCGGAACACCCTTATAAAATCTACATTTTTCAACCGATTGGAATTAGGAATTAGGTAGACATTCAAAAAGTCTTCTAGGACGCCAAATTTCATGAATAAATCTCCATTTCCAGGCCCAACTAATCTGATTTTTCAAGGTGAAAAATCCAAAAAAATTACTAGCGATTTTTTTAGAAAATTTCTAACTACACCATTGTATTCGCGATATTTTGAGACGGTTCATATGTTGATTACATTGAAATGCGTCAATCAATAAAAAAGTTATAAGGAACTGAAATTTAAAAAATATGCCGCTTAATCAACTCACCAATTCAATTTCAGAACTTTTATTTAAATTCGAAATGAACCACTGTATTCAGGAAGTCTTGATATATCTCTGGCCAAAATTTCATCAAAGTATGTTCATAAATAAGAAAATTATGAGATAATAATTAAAATTTGGAAAATGTGTTTGTGGAATTTCAGGAAAATGTCATTTTATCTCATAATTTTTTATTTTCTTATATTATTATTATATTTCGAGACTCCCTGAATCCAGTGGTGTAGTCAAAGTTCTGATAAAAGTTTTGAAATTGAATTGGTGGGTTGATTGACGTATTTCAACGAAATTGACATATGAACTATTTGAAAATATGGCAAATCCAGTGGTGTAGTTGGAATTTTTCTAAAAAAATCGCTAGTAATATTTTTTTATTTTTGGCCTTGAAAAATCAGATTAGTTGGCCCTGGAAATGGGGATCTAATCATGAAATTTGGTGCCCTGGTAGAATTTTTGAATGACTACCTGAAGAAAAAAGAATCATTCCAATCGGTTGGAAAATGTAGATTTTTTTGGGTGCTCCGGGTTTAAGTGGATCACACTGTATATAAAAAGTAATATTACCTGGTTTACTGCAGGTTTGACACCATGGTCATTCCCCAATAGTTCTTGCAAATGACGAACATTGTAATTGGATACCCCTATGCTTCTTGTCAATCCATTGTTCTTGGCTTTCACCAGCTGCTGCCATTTTCCGTCTCGCAATTTAGCATTGAAATCAAGTGAGTTGGTTTGTCTGAATACGCCTGGATGATGAATCAGATATAGGTCTATGTAGTCACAATCCAGATTCTTTAAGGATTGTTCTAGTGCCTCGTAAGCTCGTTCAGCCTTATCCTCCATAGGAGCTGTGGGAATATTTGAACGATATACATCAAAACAAAACCAACGCATAACATTTTACAGGAATGGAATCATTTGAAGATAGGAGAATATTGAAATATTCAAACTACCACGTGAAAAGTATCATGTGAAAGAATACATTTGAAGGAAAGCAACATTAATCGAAGAATTCAAGAAATAGAAAACTACCCAAAACACCAAAACTACGCCACTTTCACTCGACGCGCGTTTCGCTAGCATTCTCAGTATACAGTTCATTTCGATTAAAACCTGAAACACGTTAATTGATATATTAAGTGAAGTGGCCGTAGTGCTAGAGCGTTTGCCTATCACCCAAGCGACATGAGTGGTTCAGAAACCACTCTGACGTAAGCTGGGGTTTCCAGATCTCCTTTGCACAAACAAGCTTTTGTTTCTGAGCGGTTCCTTCGCTAACCTTGGAGATTTATAGGAAACACATTAAAAAAAATTATTTGGAGGGCACCATTTGACGTCGAAAGTAGCATCACGTCTTTAACCTCGTGTCGCTACCATAACATTTTCAGGTGGAAAGTTTATTTATAAAACACGGATAATGTCATCAAACCATTGCCAGAACTAGCAGAAAATTCAACCAAATGTATACTGAATTAACACCAATGAACGGGAGGAAGTTTGTAAGATTACAAAATAATTTCCTTAACTATGGCTCAAAGTTAAAAGCGCCTCCAACATTACCAAAACCTGTTACTTTTAATGAGGACAATATTGTTACGGTTTAAGCATATTTTTATGCATATCCACATGCTTCAGTACAACGAATTTTGGAAAATCATGAAATGCATCAGTATAAAGTTGAGTTCAAGCTCTCAAAGCAGAGTACCTACATTGAACGTAGAGTGCACTTTCTATAATCCCTCTCAATACATACACAGGATGATCGGGTATTTTTTTCAAAAATAATCTGGATCAACGAATCAAAATTAACGAGGGATGGAATTTTCAACTGAAGGAATAAACCTTTTTGGAAAGATCATAATCCTCATGTGATAAAAGAAATGTGTTTTCAAGAAAAAATTGAAATAAATGTTTTCTGTATTTTGAAGAGCTTCTTTATTTGTAATGACACACTAAATGCTGAGAGGTACCTCCAAATGTACAGGACGACTGTTACCGATTTCCTCGAAAATTTGCCTTCAGAGGAATATAGGAATTCGTGGTTTCAACTGGACGGAGCACCAGCTCATTCCACCCAGGATGTTTCCAGGAAACTTTACTAAATGTTTGACGCTCGTTGGTTTGTGCGTTTAGGGCCGTGGGATTGGCCATTGAGATCACCCGGTCTCAGGCCACTTGACTTTTCCATGGGGTGTTTTGAAAGAAAGGGAAAAAAGGGTGTACAGTACTCCAGAGCCTACCAAAGTAGAACTGCGACGGCGAGTAGTGCGGTGTATTGAAATTGAAAAAGAAAGAAAGAAGTCGCGTACAAAAGAATATCTTAAAATGTTTAGATGTAATGGACAGCATTTCCAGAATTTATTGTAGAAATGTAATATCTTGTTAATAATTTTGTTATTTTTATTCCTCCTAATTCTGTTATTTTCTGTACTTTCACATGTTATAGCCCGAAAAATCTAATTTTTCACCTAGAAATGTGAGATAAAAAGCTGATTTTTGGTACAGTTGTTCCCTTGAAACTTTGAGCCACACTTAATGAAATCATTTTATAATCTTACAAACATCCTTTCCTTCATTGGTCTTAATTCAGGATACATTGGTTGAGTTTTCTGTCAGTTCTGGCAATGATTTGATCACATTGTTCATGTGTAATAAATAATTTCATAAGAACTTCGTTTGAATAATCGATATTTGCATTCATTTTGGAAGATATTTCGGAACACCGTCAATAACTATTTGTAAATGAATAAGTCACCAAACTCTTAAATGCTTGATATTTCCACTGCTACCTAAAATAAAATATCTGAAAATATTGTTTTCCACAAAAACGGTTTCACTAAGAAAACTTGATGATTTAGGTATAAGGACGAGATATGTCATCTCGAAGCATTTTTCATCATCTCTCGACTTATCGACTAATATACAAGGGGTTTCGTTTGAAAAAATGAACTTTTGACCATTTTTATGTATAACGGAAATAATAGTAGCCACCTTAGGAGCAGCACTGTTAATTATTAACGCAACAGTGAATCGTGGAGGATTATCCCCAGTCAGCAACAAGATTCAATCACTCAGATTTTGACATCTGAAACTGAAAAAACCTTGGTCTGCCTAGGTATATGGTATTATTAACAAAAAATAATTGAAATGTAAGAGCGATTCTAAAATGTGTTATTATATGGGGTGTTCTATTTAAAAAATAAAGTTGCTAGGATTTTTTGATAGAAGTGGCAACGTCGGAATTCTAAAATAGTTATTTATGATACAAGTGTTAAAAGTGGCATTTTATTTTGTGAGTGGGGAATATTGCGAAACGAGCGTTAGCGAGTGGAGCAACCCCACGAGCAAAATAAAATCACTTTTAACAAATGTATCATACAAAATTTTTTGTTCAACAGTTACTGCTAGTAAGAAAAAAACAAAAAAAAAATAAGATCCATAAGGATTCGAACACACGATCTTTGGGTTACAAGGCTGACTGACAGATACTTCAAAATAATAAACCCCAACGCACTTTATTTATGAATGTCATTATTTGTCAGTGATGAAGGACATTCTACAGTTGGACTAAATACTACTTCGTTTGTAACTTCAAAAGGAATTAGTATTACCAATTGCGCAAACGGCCAAATACATGTGTGAACTTTTATAAACGATTCCTCTTGAGTAGGTGCTCTGTTTATAATATCTGATTGAAGTGTTAGAGAGATCTATATTACTGAGTATCCATCATCTCATCTGTCATTTTACTTTTAACACTAGTGTTAAAAGTACTTTTAACACTAGTGTTAAAAGTGATTTTGTGAAAACGTCAGTTTTTAGTTCATGTGTCAATGAATTAAAAACGTCATTTTTAATGTCAGTTGTACAAAAAATATTTTAGATAGATAGAACAGGTAAGGAAATGTAAGATGTGAAATTTTCAGAAAAATCCTTCGTTGTGTTTACCATAAACGTCTAACCTACCACCACTTAGATCATATGGATGTACGTCCATTAGATATCTGCAGCGTACGTACATAAGATAAGATATTCAGTGTGTCTGTGGACGTTACCGGATATTTATGTCCATAATTGGACGTTCGGTGAACGTTCGGTGAACGTCCATAAGAACTATTCTGGACTAATGAGACGCGCATGTGCTATTTATTGTAACAAAGCATATTCTTGATGCTCCGCACAGGAGACCAAAATACGTAAGTACCAGAAAAAAAAATTGGGAAGTCCGTAAACGGAATTTTACCTCATTATTATCATATTTCAACTTACATAATTTTGTTGTTATAAATATGTCCTTTCTTGTCAGATGGTACTTGGGTAGAAGTTCTTTAAGGGCTCTTCCAATATCTTCCTCATTTCTATATGCAGCAGCGGTATCTTGAAATATAACAAAAAAATGTTCCATAAATGAGTAAGTAGTCGAAAACGTTACTCACCTATGAGCCTATAACCAGCAGCTAGGGCGAAATCAAGTGTATTCTTTATAAGCTCGGCTCCTTGTATTTGATAGGTACCAACTGCAAAATAAAAATATACCTATTAGCAAAAATTTAAATTATTATCGAAGAAAAATATGTCTCACATCCAACCATAGGAATCGAATCACCACTATTTAGTTGAAAAGTCATGGCTTTCTTTGAACGTTTCACTATCGACGAGTTCAACAATTTTAGAGTGTTTTATTATGGTTTTTTATATCAAAAGCACAAAATGTATGTCACATTCAAAGTCTATCTGACAACTTGCATCTGATTAGAAAATCTCTGTCCAGAATACAGGGAGGAGCAGTACCAAATATGAAACATATACAACATCTTTCCATTTCACCAACAAACTAATGGAATTGTCAGAACATAAAATTTTCTAGAAATAACCCTCTTTCCAGACTAACATCATCTTTCAGGCACTCATTATCATTTACAATCACATCTCCTTCATCACTTACTTGCTCTCCATCAACATGTTCTGTTTCTTCACATATATGATCATCATTCATGACATTCACATGAGAATCATTCATGTTCTGATTAATTTCCCACGAATATTTTTCATCATCATTACTATAACAAGAAATGTTTGAAAAATCATGGCTATGTTTTTTCTCAAATAAAAACTTTTCCTTCTAACAATATTTCCATTCCATTTCCATCTTTTTCAACCCAATAAGATCTTGGTGTTTCAGCAACTTTCACTATTTTGGCTGGTTTCCATACACCATTTTCTCCCAAAACTACATCTTGACCAACTCGAGATTTCTCGTCTTTCCTATTTGCTTGTTTGTAGAAATATTTTTTTTATAATTTTTTCGTTTATTGATCAAACGAGATTTTTCGAATTCATAATTAACTATGGTCGGTTTGAGAAGTGAATCACATATTGGTAATTGCGTTCTCAATCTTCTGTTGAAAAGTAACTGTGCAAGAGATTTATTCAAGCCTGATACGATATTCAAGCAAAGCTAAAGCTATTTATGCAACAAGTGCAAAAAGTAAGTGTTTAGTGCATTCGACGTGAAATTTTTGCACTAGTTGAATACAACATTTTTTCTACGTTCATGCACAAAGCAAAAAATGATTTATTAAGGTGCGGCACTAGGTGTAGGAAAATGAAAAGCGCAACTTAAATAATTAATTATTACTATCGATTTTTATTGAAATAGAGCATTATATATATCATCTATTTTTCACTTATAATTGCACAAGTGGATTGTATTTTATCGGGTAAATTTGGGTTGTTTAATGAGAAACTGTTTCCTAGTAATTCGACGAGAATAACTGTCAACTATTAACAGTTATTCGTGTCAAATTGATATAGGAAATAGTTTAGAATTTGAACAACACAAATCTCGAGTTTAATTCGGCAGGACAATTTAATGAATAAGAAATTCAGAAACATCAATTTCAAACTATTCATTTTGGCAATAACTATACTTTTATTAATTTTTAATAATTAGCAACATGTGTTTATCACAGGATAAACAATATGGATGTGTCGGGTTTTGCAGTTTCAGGGATCAATTATAATATGAGTGGTTATGTTGAGTTTTGCACCAAATATTTTTGGCACAAAAAAAAATCGATTTTGAGAAAAGCGAGACTTGTCGGCTTTCTAATATACTAAGTGTCAGAAGTTTCACAACTAATAGACAAAGCTTCATCAACTAATATGATAATATATTGATATTAATTCAATTTCATTCTTGAAATGCCTAATAATTCTTCATGAAATATCTAAACGAATTCAAAAGTAATTGAAAGTATTCAATTATTGATATCAATGTACCTATGTGGAACAGACATTTGTTTATATGGACATGCTAAAAGATCATCAACTCGAGAAAAACCTCTCATCTTCGACATCGTAAGGATTTCTTGTATGAAATGCATCAAATTCACATTAGAAACCGTCAATAACTTTTGTGAATGGTTCTCTCGGCTTCATATGCATTTCATACCGCTTTTGATCGAGAACTGAAACGCTCAGCTTTGACAATATGGAAGGTGAGTACCTAATGTACATACTAGAATAAAATTAATCCTTATGCACCTCTGAGACTGGAATAATTCTTTCATTTCTTGATTTATTGGACTGAAGTTATCAATAGATTGTAATCATCATGAGAATAATACATTAAACTTTGAAACAATGATGTCAGAACAGTTCCTGTACTACAAGAAAATTAGACATAATAATAATAATAATAATATTAAAACATGCCGATAACATGCTTGAATTCGTGCTATAAGATGTATACGCGCATTATATACGCGCGAATACTCTTCGCAGTTGATCCGGTGTACAAACTGATATATGAGCAAAGAGGGTCAAAGAGGGGGGTCGCTGGCTGCAAGGAGAACCTGCTCATCGACAGATGTATAACGCAGGACTCCGTGCAGTATAAGCGGAACCTTTCGATGGCCTGGATCGATTACCGCAAGGCATTTGATACAACATCGCATGAGCTTATCATGCATTTGCTCAGATGCCTTGCGGTGCGCGATGAATTAGTGAGATGCATTGAACAACTGATGCCATTCTGGAGGACTCGCTTCACTATAAGATCTGGTCAAGTCAGAGTCCAAACAGAGCAGGTCATCTTCAAAAGGGGCGTATTCCAGGGAGACTCCCTCAGCGCTCTTCCCTTCTGCATCTCACTATTGCCATTGTCCGTTGCACTCAGGATAACCCGTGGATACAACTGCGGCACCCCAACAACCGGAGTTATAAGGTCAACCATTTATTTTATATGGATGACTTCAAACTGTATGCCTCTGAAGAAAGGGACCTACAACAGTCCTTAAGGGTGGTGCAAGAGTACACGCGTGCTATCGGAATGGAGTTCGGGATTGACAAATGTGCCATGGTTCATCTCAAAAGAGGACGATGCGAGGGATACGGAGAGGATGTCCAGCTCGTAGACGGAAGCATCCTTCATCATCTTGATGCCGGAGAGACGTATACCAACTTACACAGTTAAAAACTCTCTCCGCGGCAAGTATCAGCACAAACTCCCAACAGATCTGGTCGTCAGAACTGTCGGGGAAGAACAAAGTTGCTGCAACTAATATGCTTGCCGTTCCGATCTTACTCTACTCCTTTGGAGTGGTGAAATGGACTCAAGAGGAGCTGCGACAACTCGATGTGAAAACTCGTAAGATGATGCATTTTAATAGGAGCTTGCATCCTAAATCGTCCGTTCCACGGTTATACTCCCCCAGACAACAGGGAGGCCGGGGACTTTTGAGTTTGGAGTGTCTACATAACAGAATGGTTCTGCATGGAGCCTGTAAAATCATCAGGAGTTCAGATCCCCTTCTCTGCATGGTCCGCGACCATGAAAAAGCAGGGATTGGAGCATTTTTTTTCAAGGCAGCAATCCGGGCAGCTGATGAACTTGGTCTCGTATTCGACACTGAACGGGCAAACCCAAACTCTGTTACTGAGTTGGAACCCGTTCAGCAAAAAGCTCACATCAAATCTGCGGAGACTGAGGTCCTCCCGCAGCTGCACAAGGATAAGCCAATGCATGGGGTCTTCTTCAAGACCTTGGCTTATCCAAAAACCTGACCTTTGCTTTCCTCATGTCAAGTGAGCTGAAGTCGGAGACCGAGGGATTCATAATGGCTTGCCAGGATGGTGTCTTCAACACCCTGGTCTTCCGTAGCCGCGTGATGGGTATAGAGATCCCCGACACTAGATGCAGAGCGTGTCGTGGGGCGCCTGAGACCCTTATGCATTTGCTTTCAGCATGTCCAGCATATGCGGTCTCAGCCTATATCCACAGGCATAACGCGGCTCTACGAGAGTTGTACTACCATCTACGACACTCGTACGATATAGACGAGATACCGGTGTTGCCTTATGCTCCGGGGGATATTGAGTTCGTTGTGGAGAATGAGAAGTGGCGAATATATTAGAACTACTCATTCCCCACCCTCAGGCAAATACAAGCCAATAAGCATGATGTAGTCCTCCTCGACCATCAAAGTAAGACGATTTTCGTCATGGAGTTTTCGGCTCCTGGCGAAACGAACATCGTCCGAAAAGAGGAGGAGAAACGGACTAAATATCGAGACTTACTCTTTGAACTCCGCAGGCTCTACCCAAACCACTCTGTTAAAATGGTGGTTCTGATTATAGGGGTACTATGGTGGTATGATGGACATACTGCTCTCGAACTCAAAAATCATACCGGCTTGCCATAGTATGGCAGAAATCTTAGCCGGACGAATGCAGAAGGCCGTCATCCTTGGATCACTCCGTCTGCTCAGGGCACATGATTCTCGGACCCAGTAGTTGCTCACCCCATGGACGTGCGGAGTGGCTATCTGGGTAAATGTCACCAGCGCGCCCTCCGGATGCGTCAGAGCTCTGGAGACAGGGCCCGACTGGTATAATCCAACCGGATAAAATAATAATAATAATAATAATAATAATAATAATAATAATAATTGGCTTTTCTCAGGTCAAGTGAGCTGAAGTCGGAGACCGAGGGATTCATAATGGCTTGCATAATCCAACCGGATAAAAGAAAAAAAAATAATAATAGATTTTATTGACAGGAAAAATTACAAAGTTACATTTATAATCCCGTCAAAATAAATCAAAATGATAAAATTATTCATGTAAAGTACCTTTTACTTTGACGTAGTAGTTTGATAATGTCCGTGCAGGATGAAACTGCAGTACCATTTTTGATACAAGTATAGCACTTTAGAATATAGAATATTTTCTAGGTGAATGGAATGAAAAAAGTGGGTAGAAACAGTGGTGAGATCTCTGTTTGATCGACGACCTTATTTTGTTCATACAACAGTACATACATACCTAAGGAAGGTCAATCTGAATTACTTGAACTCTGCCGACAGTTTTGTATCTTTCTCTCCCATTAATTCAACCATAATGTCATCTCACTTTTTCTATCGACAATAGAATTCTATGGTACACAGAATCCCACCCCTGTAACGTTTACCATGTAGCATACAATGTTTGAATAGCGTCAATGTTTTGGTTGGTTTCCGGGTTTTGCCGTGGTCTTCTTTGGTTAAAATCTCCAAATGTTTCAACTGCAACAGCGGCAGTCATCTTCAGTGGCACCACGGCAAAAACTGGAAACAAACCAAATCATTTTTGAAGCGTAGCTGTTGAAAGACACGATGAACGATCTACGGAATACATTTTATTTTCCCAAAAATAATACTGGCAGTAAAATTATGAAAAAAAAAATATGAATTATTTGAAAAAAACATGATATAAACAAACAGTCTTACTTGGATTTGTCATAAAAGGTAGTTCATTTTCTAATATATTGATACACACATATGTATATGTATTTTGTTCCACGTACATATCTCACCTACAGCGTAACATCTACTATAATTTTCAGTTGCTTGGGTATACATTTATACCAACATGATAATTTATTTTCATTACCCTATATTCAATTGGCAAATTCCAAGGTAGTCCTAGTAGGCCAGCAGAGATAAACATGAAAAATCGAAAATTCAAAAATAATTCCAAAAATTTTGAATTTCGCTGTATACTCGTTGAGAAAATTCCAGAAGTTCTGCAAACTTACATCGGAAAAATATTCCGAATAGGAGTTTGAAGAGCTTATTTCAAAAGGTATAGTATTGGTGTTAATACTGTCCGATTCAAGGGATACTCACTTCATATCACGAATCAAGTTTGCAACCAATTCAAGTGTACGGAAAATTTTCTTTGTTTTTTTTCATATACCATAAGAGAAAATTGCAAAAGTTATACAAAATTGACAAATACATCGGAAAAACATTCCGAACAGTTGTGCTTATTTAAAACCTTTTACGTTGATCGGAACATATTTTGTATTCAATTCCTGGTAATAAAAGTTTTGAGACCTTTTTGCAAATTTTATAGTGTACAACCGTACACTATATCCGGAACTACATGCAATTTAGAAAAATCTAATTAATTTAAAATTGCAACGAAGTTTAAAAACTTTTGTAATTATTTCGAAACCACCTTGACCAAAAAATGACCACGAATTAAAAAAGTATATGTTCCAGTCAACGTAAAAGGTTGTAAAACTGCACAACTGTTCGGAATATTTTTCCGATGTAGTGTCATTTTTGTATAACTTTTGCAATTTTCTCTTATGGTATATGAAAAAATTTTCCGTACACTTGAATTGGTTTAACACCAATACTATATCTTTTGAAATAAACTGTTCAAACTCCGCTCATTATAGGTTGATTTTTGAACATTGTTCGAAATATATACAGGTTGGTCTTGTTTATCATTATTCAAAATTAGACATAAGGCGATATATCAATATATCAATAGACGATTATAATGCTTTGTTGAGAATTCCTAGATTGAATGTGCTTTTATATCCTGAAAGTAAATAAAATTCAATTTTCTTTTTGTTTGATACTACTTTCGAGTTGGACAGTCAGAAACTATTACCACTCCACATGACTCCTATCTTGTGTGAAACATGTTTCATGCGTATTTTGTTGATGAATGTTGAAAATAAATCTATTTCAGGATAACCAAATAACTGAATTATTTCATCGAAACCACATTGTACTATATTCTGTATCAATCCATAAAGCTTCAGATTCCAAACTGTTCACTGGACATGAGGTAGCTCCCAACAAATGTGAAAGTGTTGGTGCTAAAATGGATCCCTGCGGAACACCAGCATTCATTGGTAGAGTATCAGATGATACTCCGACCACAACGTGGAGAGATCGGTCTGAGAGAAAGCTAGATAGCAAGGAAATGAGCTGGAAGTAAAATTTCTTCCAACAGTCTTGGCAAATGACCAAAAAGAGCGGTACCCGTTAGGACACTCGACGAGCTTTGATCGTATCTTGGCGTTTTAAGCCTCTTTCGGAGATTCGATTGGCTCCTTGCAGATGTTTCTTGCTTCAACATATCTCGATCCAGTCTCAGTGACCTGATTTTTCAACCATCTACGGTATGCTGCCTTCTGGAGGGCTGTGGAGTAATTTCTGCTATATCAGGGTTTATCAGATAATTTTCCTCTTGACGTGTTAGATATACAGAGTGGTCCAACGAAAAGTATGCACCTAGCTTTTATCCTTTTTGTGGAATTGCAAGCAAAAATGCTCGGACACGTGGAGTTTGTTTTTGACGGGGACACATTTCAGATATATTTTGCAACTTGTGCCTTCAACCCCTCAGCGACGGGGTGTCACAACCCTTAAATTTTAAATGGAACGTGGGGTCGACTGATATATCATTTGAACGGGCACAAAATTATCTTCCCAATGATACCCTATTTGATGAAATTTACTGAAGCAGTTAATGCGAAAACGGCTTTAAGAACATGAACCCGATAATGTTGGTATTAATGAAAAATACAAATAAGTTTTGGTTACTAGGAATTAAAAACATGTACAAGTAGTACTTAGTACGTTTCAATATTTGTTACTTGTAATAGTGCTTTGTAAAAAAAAAACAAGCTGTTAAATTGATTTATTGAAATGTTACTTCAACAAGTGTTCAAATTGTGACCCATTTGCTTCCATACAATAATACAGACTTTGTTCAAATCTATGTCTAACATTTTGTAGCATATCAGGTGTTATTCTTCCGCACTCTTCTATAATCCGTTGGCGAATATCTTCTATGGACTCCGGCTTCGTAGCAAAACATTTATTTTTCAAGTGTCCCCACATAAAAAAGTCCAAAGGCGATAAATCAGGTGACCTGGCAGGCCATTCCATTGGGCCTCTCCTGCCAATCCACTGTCCGGGGAACCGGTTATCTAAAAATTCTCGTACAGGAACAAAATAGTGCGGAGGTGCTTCATCTTGCTGGAAATGAAGCCGATCAGCATTATGATTTTCGTCATCTTCTATTATTTGTGTGATGAAAGGATCAATTGCGTCTTCAAGCATGTTTAGGTAGATTTCACCATTTAAATTTCCAGAAATGAAAAGTGGTCCTATGATATGACTTCCTAATATGCCACACCAGACGTTTATTTTTTGAGGGGCCTGGGAATGAACCTCACGGAATAAATATGGGTTACTGTCATCCCAGTAACGGCAATTATGCCTATTCAAAGCTCCATTCAAATAAAATGTATACTCATCTGTAAAACAAATGTTACACATATCTGCAGTTTTTTTCTTACACTTATCTGCAGTCGTTTTCGACTGCAAACGATAAATGGGGAATTTAGTTGTGATAACAAAAAATTATCATTGAAATGTTGCTTTCGGCAAAATGAAGTAATTTAGGAATGATTGTCGTTATCCTGATTCCTTGTAACCAAAACTGATTTGTATTTTTCATTAATACCAAAATTATGGGGTTAATGTTCTTAAAGCCGTTTTCGCATTAACTGCTTCAGTAAATTTCAACAAATAAGGTATCATTGGAAAGATAATTTTATGCCCGTTCAAATGATATATCACTCGACCCCACGTTCCATTTAAAATTTTAGGGTTGTAACACCCCCTCGCTAGGTGGTTGAAAACACAAGTTGCAAAATATATCTAAAATGTGTCCCCCTCAAAGGCACACTTCACGTGTCCGAGTATATTTGCTATGAATTCCAAATAAAGGAGAAAAGCTAGGTGCATACTTTTCGTTGGACCACTCTGCATCCCCGATATCAGAAATTGCCTCGGAACATTGTGTTGGATCTCTAAGAGAAAAACACACCCTTTCCCATGGAAATGTTGACAAAAACATGCGAAGACCATCCCAGTTGACTGAATTGTAGTGCCATATGAGACAAGAGAGCATTGAGCTGCTCGATGGTGTAAAAAAGGAGCAAAGAGTGGAGACGAGGTTGTTGTCGGAGTTCCCAAGTGGAGCACAAACTTCTATACTGTATGGATCAGGATTGATGGTGAGAAAATGATCAAGTGTATTGGCATACTGGTTGTTGACATCGTGTGGATAGTTCGACCAGTTGCTCCAGACCATACGTAACAGCGAATGCCTCAGCTGTTGGAAAATTTGAGTCATGTAGAGTTGTGTACAGTGAAATCCCAATATAAAGACTGATGACAATCGAATTATAAATTTTCGAATAGTTGGCAGGAAGTTTCTATAGCAGTTAATTCCATCATATTATTATGTGAGCTCGTAGCAGCATATGAGTTCTCAATTAAACCACTTTTTTTTTCTTTTATGAAATCGATTAGTGTTCGATTTTTATTATGATTTTCAACATTTGTATCTTCAATTCCTTTTTTAGGTTGTATATATTATGTTATTAAAAATATTACAGATTTGTCTATGATTCAGATGGTCGTAGAAAAAGTATAGTGTACAATTTGCATGGAATGACCCATTTCCCACTTGTACTACAAAATTTCAGATAAGTATTCGTGGGAAATGACCTTTTCTCAACTAGTCCTTTCAACTTTCAACAATAGCAATAATATCCTCAAGTACTTTTTGTAAATATTTACTTGAACAAATTTTGGGAAATTCAATTTTCCGTTGACCTGGACGCCATTATGTACTTGTACTGCATTGTTTGAAACCTTTGGTGTAGTATTGAATATCCTGGAGTTTTAATAATTAATTTTGTTGAATTTATCTATATGTTACAGAAGACCCTTTTCAATTTTTGATATCGCTAATTTTCTTATGGGAATGGAAGATATTCCACATTATCTTGGTGATGATTACTGGATCACTTCAAGTATTTCAAATTTATTTCATATTTGAAGTTGGACTACAACACGTTTCGAATCTAATAGTATTCTTCATTCATTTTTATGTAAGTATTTGATGAAAACAAACATTGAATAATTTTTTTCTTGGTTCCTTCAAAAGCATATTTGTTATACAGGGTGAACTATGATAACTGAAAGAAAATTATTGTTGTAGATTTGACTTGTTGAAGCTTTGGAGGTACAATAAATGGCTTCAGATAAAGTTTTTTATTGAATTCACAGTTCGAAGGTCATTTAAATGTCATAAAAAGATGCCTTCTTACTTATTTCCTGCGTACATTGTATTATAAATTATAACAATAATTGTGCAGTACAACTCGGCAGAAAACAAAATAAAAGAATAATTCTTTTTTTGAATAATAATGACATGACACATGACATGACAAGACCTCTAAATCGGCGTGAAGTACGACATGAAACAAAAAGATAGAGAGATATCTCACAGACTTACTTCCTAAGATAATTATTAACCATGAAACTACTCTTAATATTCCTCCTTAATTATTTTGGACCTCAATGAAAGAAAGATCTTGCGGTTCAAAGGCGTTGTTAGTATATCAGCAAGCTGATCACAACTTTGTACATGTTCCACTTCAACATCATTTCCAATATGCTGTTGTATAAAGTTTCTTGGAATTTCAATGCGTTTTTTTTCCTTTATTTATTTTTCCTTCATGGTTATTCAACATGTAAGTGGCTGAGCGATTGTCAATACATATCATAGTTGGCTTATTATCTTCCAAGAATTGAAGTTCTTTTCCAATTCTTCTTATCGAGCAGATATCATCAATTGCTGATACAGTAGCTCTATATTCTGCAGTTGATGTTGCCATAAGACGTTGTTTCTGAGCATACCATACTACAGGTCCTCCTCTTAATAATCTGAATCAATGCAGACAATCAGTTCACTATTTTCATCAGAATATATTTCAGTTCTGACTGTTCCTCTTCAAATAGTGGAAAACTCTGTTGACTATTTTCCAATGACTAACCATCGGATTGCTGTTAAAATGACTTAAGTAATTGACAGCATAGCTTATATCAGGCTAACGCGTTAAATTATCTCGATTGTTAATCGCTCTTATTAATGCACTTGTTCGTTAAATAACCATTAAGTAACAAGGAATATAAAGACGTGTTAACATTCGAGGTGAGCGAGTACGAGCCGAGGCAAAGCCGATGGGTTGAGTATATATTCATAAGAAAAATCCCAGATAACACAAAGACGTCCTCAGTACGTCCACAGGACATAAATCTAAGACATTCAAGACGTTCCGAAAACGTCCATTACTGGACATGAGACGTCCTTAGGATGTCCTGTTTTTAGGATATCAATTTTTAAGGTTTTTATAACCCATGATCCTAGTCAATAGAAAGTGACATACCAACTAGAAAAAGTGAAAAGGATAATGATGGACAGTGATTTTCGAAAAAACATTTATAAATTATTTTAAATCCTGACACAAACATTTACATCAATTACAAAACATAATACCTATAGAACAGTATAGAAGTCACGGCTCACAACAGCAATAAATACGTGATGTTATATTTTCTCCGATAAACGTATTCTTTGGATTGTAAAAATAACTTCAAATTCCGCCACAACCAGAAATTATGTTTATAAGTTAGGTTAGGAAACCACAAGGCAAGAGATAAGACACAGCACAGGACCACAAATGGCACAAATCACAGACTTCACGATGCACTCAGTCACAGGTTTGAAATAAAAGTCTATTTTTGGAAAAAATAATTGGAGAATTGTTTGAGAAATAATAAACTATCAAGAGTGTGATTTAAGTTGCCATCCCAACGACTCAAGACTGTGAACTCACTGAAATATAGACGTCAATAAAAGGAACGCAATAAGCGCTCTGTGATTGGTCACTGCAATGGCGGGAAGTTTAAACGGAAAGATAAGAATGAGGGAAATTGAGGTGAAAATGCGTGAATTACCAGCAAACCTAACCTGACAGCGCGAACAGAATAACCACGCAAAATTGATAACGATATAACGACTATTCATCTAATACTGGTGACAACTGGAGAAACTCACTGAGCTAAATAAGCTCAGTGGAAAATGTATGACATTTATGACGGAAAACTAAACCAAAACACGTTTTAAATTTTTGAAAAAGGCACAAGGCACGAAAACAATGTTGTAAGTCGGTAATATGAATTTGGCCTGAGTTTGGACGTCCTGGGGACGTCCTGGGGATATTCGGACGTCCCAAAAACGTTCCGAGTCACGTCCCCAGGATGTCCATATTAGGTTCTGGGACGTACCTAAATGGGACATAAAATGGACATCCTCGGGACGTCCAGGGCTATCTGGGATAGACCTTCGGATATCCCTGAGGAATTAAAAGATCCCGATGAAATTAATATCTTTTTTGTTAACTCCATAAATAGTAAAAGTGCAGATATAGAGACAATTTCATTTTTTAATGCAAATCGTTGTGAGAAAGTAACTGAAAATTTTAAATCTGAAGAGGTTTCAAGTCACCAAGTGGCTGAAATTGTAAAAAATTATCCGAACCAATGCCATGGGCATGGACGGCATGAGTGCAGAAATGTTAAAAATGTGTCTTCCATATTGTTGTAATGCCATTAGGGATATAATAAATTTCTCCTTGAAAATTGGTGAAGTGCCTTACCGCTGGAAACAAGCTCTTGTTATTCCTATCCCCAAAAAAAATAAAGTTACAACTCTCAATGAATTAAGGCAGATAAGTATTTTACCTGCATTTTCCAAGATTCTGGAAAGAGTGGTTCACATCCAAATAAAAAAACATGTGGATACGTTTGAAATTCTGCCCCCTAAACAGTCCGGTTTTAGACGAGGTTACAACACATCAACTGCATTATCAAATATGGTTGATGGCACGTTAGTTGAGATTGATAAAGGTATGGTTACCGCCATGGTCATGTTAGACTACTCCAAGACTTTCGATTCGTTAGATCACAAATTACTTCTAGCTAAATTGAACTTTTATGGTATTACAGGTACAACCCTTGAGTGGTTCAGCATGTACCTCTCAGGTCGTCAGCAGCAAGTTAAAATTTCACTTGAAAATAATATGATTTATTCAGACGCTATAAACATCTCAAGTGGAGTACCTCAAGGGTCTATCTTAGGCCCATTACTTTTTGTGATTTATACAGCTGATGTCGCCTTAACAATAAACTCCCATTTTTATCGATATGCTGATGATAGTCAGTTGTGCCATCTACCAAGTGAACAAAAAAACGCAATTGAAGGATTTACTTGATCTGAAGGATTGGTCTGATTAAAATGCCCTAAACCTCAATCTACAAAAGACAATAACAATGTTGATTGGTACTGAAAGACAGTGTGCGAAAGTTAATTTAAAAAATGAGTTAAAATTGAATGATATTCCACTTCAAATTTATGAATCTAGTAAAAGTCTTGGATTAACACTTGATAAGAATCTTACTTTCACCCGCCATGTAGACAATTTGATAAAAGCCGCTTATGCACGACTAAGATCACTTTTTAAATTCAAATATATACTTTTTCGGCAACCGTCCGGGAAGTGATTTTTCTTTGAGAAAGTATCACTTCCCGGACTAGTCCGGGAAGTACGTACTTTCCGGACCAGTCAGGAAAATGCCCGAATTACAATATAAATATTTATATAAATAAGAATCAGAATGTTTCTGTTAGTACCTATCTTCTGTTCGCATTTCGATATTTAATACAAACAAGAATTACAATGTTCGAAATTTACTTCTACAAAGAAATATAAAAAATAAATGTGTCTCAATTTGTTATTCCACACGGTTGCCGAAAAAATTGTGTACGCAACACGTCCGAAAACAGTTTTTTTGGACTCGCAGACTTCCAGGACTCGCTACGCTCGTCCTAGAATCTTGTCCACTCGTCCAAGAATCTTGTCCACTCGTCCAAAAAAATAGTGTTTTCCGGACTTGTTACGTAAATTACTATTACCTACGGCAACTGCAGAAAATAGGCACAGTTTTCGTAAACAAAACGCAGTTTGATATGTTTCGAAAACGGCTCAATCGATTTGGGAGAAATTTTGTATTTAGATAAGATATTGCTACTTGAGTTCATCTATATATGAGGCTTTTCATGAAAAAATGTAATTTTACTCATATTAATAATAATAATAATATGAATTTTTCGATCTCTGAAACGGCTCTAATGATTTGGATAAAATTTTGTATATAGATAAAGTTTTGCATTTTAAGTTGATCTATATAGGCGTCTTTTTTTTAAAGGCGATTCAACAAATAATAATAATGTGAATTTTTGGATCTTGAAAACAGCTTCAACTTTTTGGATCAAATTTATTATTCAGATGAGGTATTGCTACTTGAGTTCATCTAGATGTTTTTACTTTTGGTAATAATTTATTATGAAATTTGATTTGGGCGCTGAGTCGTGCTTTGAAAAACATGGAAAATGGCCTTCTCGAACGGAGTCAATATATATATATATATACTGAAATGTTTTCCGGACTTGTTACTTAAATTACTATTCCACCTCAATTAAATTAAAACTAGCTGAGTCATTAATTTTTTTCACTTTTTGATTATTGTGATATTGTATACGGCCCATGCATGTCTTTCAGCACAAGATGCACACCGTCTTCAGGTGGTACAGAATGTTTGTATGAGATTTGCAACAAATTGTAAAAGACGAGATCATATTACACCTATTTATATTGAACAAAGAGTAAATAAAATGCACGTGAGAAAAGACATCCATTATGCTTGTTTTGTCCATAAAATCATTTTGTTCAGCGCTCCCTCTTATCTGAGAAACAAAATTATATTTGCAGAAGAAATTCAGTCTCGAAACAGACGAAACCCATACTTACCACAAGTACCCATACACTCAACCTCTGCCTTTGAGAACTCCTTTTCGTATTGTGCATCCTCTACATATAATTCCCTGCCCTTAAATTTCAAATTCATCACTTCTCTGAATACCTTCAAGTCCAAAGTAAACAGTTACTTTGGTAATTAAAAATCGTTTGGAAAACTATTTCGAAATGGTCAGAAATTATATTCATTGAATATTGATCCAATTATTATTAGCTTCAATTTTGTCAGAAATATAATACATATTAATTTTTGTCTTATCTAATATAACCAAAAATGTAGTTATTTTTTTTTTGTAAATTGTAATTATAATTTCAGGTTGGGCTAGAGCAGTCTATGACTGAGCCCCGACTTAATAAAGTCATTATTATTATTATTATTAAGTGGTAATGACCGACACAGAAACATTATGCCTTATTGCCATTGCAGATCGGAAAATTCTGCTGTTTGATTGCAATTCCAAATCAGTGCGGCAATTTGGATTTCTTGTGAACTGGGTGATCACCACCTGAGTAAAATGTTTTGATTGAATTTGAGTTTGACTGAATATGAGTAGACATGAATGAATGAAGTAAAACTTATTTAATTGAAAGCATGTTTATATTTGATTCTGGCTTTGTCCATGGGCTACGTGACAATATTATCACAGAGTCAAAAAGATTCAGTTCTCTATCATTTAAAACACTAATTTCAGTCTCTGCAATTTCACAACCATGTACTTTTCAGGGGATTATATGCAGCGTCACTGCGATCCTTCGAGGAAGTTTCCTACGGGAAATATTCAAGACATTTGTAAATGCCCTGTCTTTTGAGTATATGAGCGGATATACCAATGAAGAAATAGAACAAATGATACGATATGGAAAAGTATACAGAAGAATAGTTGATATACTAATGTTAATCATCTGCTATGCATTGATTTCATCTGAAACTCTCCACTCGCAGGGTTACCATTTCAGTATTTGGATTTTCAAAGAATATTTTCCAGATTTCGCCACTATTCTGACCATCGTTTATTTTTGTATTTGCATCATCATTGCCTACGCAATAATGTCTACATTTCTTAAGATCATTTACATTTTATTCCACATCATATTACAAGAAAAAATGATGGCTGATACAGTTGATCGAATTTGTGATGGGTTCGAAGCAGATATCAGACACAGCAGCAATCTGGAATACCACAAAGTAGTTGAAGCTAGGCTACAAGTTTGTATTCGACGAATATTTTGGATCAGAAGGTCAGTAGATATACATATAATGTTGTAATCCACCCTATATTTTTGCCTATTAAACCAAACTATATATTTTTGCCTTGTTGTAATTCCAAACTGTATATTGCTTCTAGAATAATTATTGCGTTTCATTTTTATTAGTCAATGCAAGGTTATATTATTAATACTTGTTTTTCTCAGTAGACATATGAAACTCCTTTTGTTATCAACCACGAAACTTATAAAGCTCACGAATCTTCATTTGATACGTAGGAAATATTAATCCAGTGACTTGTTTTATGCACATACAACTCATCTCAGCAAATTTCTTGTTCTTTGTTCAGAATAGGAAACAAGTATAGAGTTCTCGATTATATTGTCTATATGTAATGCATTTTATCATTTTGTTCTCATGCTAGTTTTATATCAAACCTTTTTTCCATAATTTGTGCTCTTTTAGCAAAAACTCACTTTAGTTAGTTAGTAAGAAAACTTCGACATATAACAACGTATTTTCTGTAACAACTTGTTGAAAACTTTTGGAAGTGTCTAATAAACGCCTACGGGGAAACGCATTTTCCATCTATCATTTGGTAACCACTATAAATATTCATTATCTGAGTAACGTTCTGTAACCACTCACAGATCTCCCAATTTCCAAAATAAGGAGAAGGTTACAACAATAATAAAATCTGTTTGGGCTTGGACCCTATCATCTCATACTAAATAAATTTTAGTTCATCCCATTTTGAATAAATTATATTTAAAAAATCTGAAGAAATACGCTTTCTTAGTGATACATAATAGTGATCGAAGTAATAATACATACCCCCATTGCGGTTGATTTAAATCTTTTAATTTGGTAATTAATTTTTGTTTTTAAATTATACTTTGTTGTATAGATAATTTCATCGAAAATTCGTCTGGAGGTCACTAATACCATGGACGTATAATATCGTATAAATACAGCTAATACATCCCCATGCCTACAGAAGATATTTTTAGTTCGACAATATATGACTGGCGCTAGTGTTGTACTCATATTTGTGTGATGAAACTAGAATGCATTGGTGTACGAGGAGTAGCATATAACTGGGCAACTTCCTACTTAACAAATAGAAAACAGGCCACACTTGTTGATGGTGTTAGATCTGATACTGGGGACATACATATGGGTGTACCCCAAGGTTCCATCTTGGGTCCATTGTTCTTCATTATATTCATTAATGATGTTAATGGCTCCTGCATATCATCAAATCAAATGATTGTTTATGCTGATGATACAAACATACTAATGTCAAATAAAAATATCGAATATCTTGTTGAAACAAGCAATAAGGCGTCTAAGGAATTGAATGAATACTGTTTAGATAATGGACTCAAGATGAATTTAACAAAAACCTACCACATGCGCTTCCTCCCAAAAAATGTCGCACCTGATTACGATCTATACCTCAATGTGTGTGGACAGTCTATTCAGAGTAAGGATACTATAAAGTTTCTAGGTCTCACTCTAGATCAAAAATTGACCTGGGAAGCACACATAAATGCATTATGTTCAAAACTAAGCACGACTTCCTACATAATACGAAACTTGAGAGAAACTGTATCAATTGACATTTTGAGAATTCTCTATTTTGGATTGGTCCAGTCAACACTCCAATACGGATTGATTTTCTGGGGGTCTTCCTGTTACTTCATAGATGCATTCCGCTCACAGAAAAAAATACTGAGGACTATTTACAAAGTCCCTCCATATTCACCTTGTAAACCACTATTCAAACAATTTCACATCCTAACATTACCGTGTCTCTATATATTCCAGTTGATTATGTATGTCAGAGAAAACGAAACAGAGTTCAATAGAAATTGTGATGTGCATTCATATTTTACGAGGAATAGCGAAGCTATCCACCAACCGTACTCTAGGCTTGGGGTGAGTCAAAATTCACCGAAATATATAGGCATTAAATGTTTCAACAAAATAAGAAGTTTTATTGATACAGGTAACACAACAACCATCTTCAAGAAAAGCTTGCATGCTTTTTTATGTGATAAACAATTTTATGATATTGACGAATTTCTTAATTTTTAATTTTAGTTTCGTATATTCAAATATACATTTAAATAATTCTGAATGAATCTTGTTGTTCTCTTTATTAGCGTATATTTAGTGTATTTTTAATATTTTAATTCGTTAGAGTATCTATATTTTCTACTTCCATGTGTATACAGGTATATCTATATATGTACTTGTGTTAAGATGTTTCATTATGCAAACCATTACCCCCTGACTAGTCCGATAAGTTTATATACATTTGTATTTTTTCTTACATTGTGTGTAATCTTTTGTGGCGAAATAAATATCTATCTATCTATCTTTGTTTGAAATATGACGTTATCAACTCCCTTATACAAAGGGTTAGTTGTGACCTCCAAAAATGGCAAGGCAACATCCCAATTTGAATCCAAGTATTCCAGTTTTATTTTTAACGTTGTAGGCGCTTTTTGAATAATAAAACAGAATTCAAGAAGTCATGTGATGGTCAGTATAGTCAGAGCTGAAATTAAGTTCATGATAATATTCCACTGTAATTTTGTTGATAATTCACATTATTGAGCTAAAAGTAAACAAAGCAAATTTACATAAGAATAGCGTGATATAAATATGATATGCACGCCGCACATCAAAGAATCATGAAACGTTAATCGTGAAACAAGAAACATGAAACGTATTTCATGAAATAAAAACACATTGTTTCCAGAGAAATACGTTTCACATTACGTTACAGAGAAGCAAATCCTGTTGAAACATTAAGTACGAAATAGATTCTGTTCTATTTTCAACACGCTTATACAGTGTCACACATAAAGTTCGCAACATATGGAAGTTTTTTCATTAAAAAATATAAGTGAGAAACAGCTTCTTTTGTTTTGTCACGTGGTACTTTAAACCTGTCAAATTTGACATTTTTTTTAGAAAATCTTCAAAACTCAAATTTTTTTTTGGAAATTTCGAAAAATGCCAAATAAAAAAGTTGCTCAGTTTCCACTTCTATACAATTGCTCCAAATTTGGACTTTCTACTGTCACTTCGGCTTTTTACTAATTTTTTGATTTTTCGAAATCTTTCGCTCTATAGAATCTAACAGAAAATGACTCAAATATCATAATTTTGATAAATACGAGACTTCCATGTCATATCTTGCCTAGAAAATACCCACATTGGCCTGTTCGTCTTTGTTTTCGCAAAGTTCATCTAGTTTTTTCATTTCATTATTAAACGGATTCGTATTTTTGTTGTATGGACGTTAATATGTTCAGTAACGAATAAACGTACTTATTTCTCTTCATCCTTATTATGCTCGTATTTCTTTTTTAACAGATTTGTATCCCGTTAGCTGCAGATAAGTTCGAAATATTTTGATGTATGTAGTTTTAGAGGCAAATAATAATTTTTCGCAACGTTTTTTGAATTAATTTCATAAATTTTATATTCTATATTTTCACCATTAGACGTGTAATAAACATTAAACCAAAATAACCGTAACAAAATTGACAACAAAACATCGCAACATCCATTGATTCATCTCAATAATCCTGTTCTATACAAATTATAGTCCTTTTATTCACAGACTTTGTGGTATTTTTAATTAATAGGGAATATGTCAATTATAAATGTACGAAAATCTGTACACAAAACAAATTGTAAAAAAGCGTGCTGTGCTTGACAACGTTTTCCTAAGGCTCTCGATCGCTCAGTGGCCACGTTTATACCTTGCGCGAATTTGGTACTCTGACCAAGTTGACCTTACCAAATTCGTACCAATGGAATAAGTTACTGCCTATTTACACCAAGTTTAATCAGTAATTTAATTAAGTTAATTTATTTAAGTTATTTGGTTTGTTTGGTAATCATTTAGTCAGCACAACTCTAACTGAGTAACTTATAGAAAGGATCGCAACTCTACTAACCCATATTTCATGGCATAAAACCGTTAATGGCAATCCAAATTAGATATTTAAGCGAAAATTAGAAACATTATTATTAGAGGTTGTGTTGCTAGAAAAATGGATATTAGACTCTTAGTACATTAGAAACTAGACTTAGGGCTTACCAAGGATTCAAACCAAATTTTGCATCTTTCTGGAAAGTCAAGGCCGTAGGTGTTTACACCATCTTGGTCATCTGACTATTTTGGTCTGGTACGCAACAATTTTCGGTACTAAACCAAGCTGGTTACCTGACCAAGTGTACTGTATACACCAAGATGACCAAGATTATTTGGTTGAAATAAAGTCATTGGTCAGCTTACCAAGAGACCACAACATTTGAAGAAAGTCCGTTAACAGTAAACAGTACCAGAAGCAGGCCGACGGCTTCGGAATAGAGACTGGCTACGGAAATATCGAGACCAAATAATATCAGGTGGGCTATCAGCAAATTCAAACCATACAAGTCCCCTGGAGTAGATGGAATATACCCCATATTTCTCCAAAAGGGACAGGAAATACTTATTCCATACCTGTGCCGTATATTCAAGGCTTGTATAGCATTACGGCATATACCTACGATGTGGCAAGAGGTGAGAGTCATATATCTCCCAAAGTAGGGAGAATAGGCGACAAGACACCCAAGGCATATCGTCCCATAAGTCTAATGACCTTTCCACTTAAAACGTTGGAAAGGCTGATAGATAGATACATAAGAGACGAGGTATTACAAACAAACCCGCTCAACGAACGCCAGTATGCGTATCAACCAGGCAAGTCAACGGACTTAGCACTGGACGACCTCAACAGGCTACTAACGAAGTCCTTGGAAGACAAAGAGATAGCCATGACAACATTTATAGACATCGAGGGTGCCTTCAATAATGCATCCACCGAGTCCATAGCAAATGCCCTAGCGAAAAAAGGGGTACATCCCCTACTGTGCCAGTGGATAAACAACTATTATCTTTTTCAGTACCTGGGTGACCGAGCTTCGCTCGTTTTCCAATCTAATATGAACTGCAATCACTCAGTTGAAGTTCGGTACTTGTAGGATGACTTGCCTAATTGGTAGATCAGCGCCAAATTCAGAAAGAATGTGAATCCATCATAGACGTCTTTGAAGGAACTCGTCGTCGTCGACATCAGCATTCGGGGCACAGTAGGCGTCGTTTGAGTGGTCACCTCTGTCGGCAATGCTAGTAGCATCATGTCAGTGTCTTCGGAAGTACTAATTACTTCTCATATCTTCGTATAGCATCATATTATTTTCAAAATGAGAAAATAATTTCTCTGAAGTGGATTCGTCGGTCTTATTCCCGACTACCCTGTATTTACTATAATTTTCATTGTCGATATAACAAATTCGATATATTTTCCAGGAACACTTCTACAATGAGAAAAGTCTTCAGATATGACGTTTTGGTACACTTCATTGGCGGAGTATTGGTTGGAATGTCGCTTATCATTTTGTTTAATGTGTCTACTAAAGATGGGAACCAGCTAGGTCTCCTCACGATTTCACTGCCCATGGAAATATGTATTATTACTGTGGGATTAGTATTTAGTGGCCAAGAAGTAATAAACCAAGTGAGTACTTCAGTCTCCATTTGTAATTTTATCCGTAACTTCATGAATTATTTTTTATTCTGTTGTCCAAAAGCTTCAGCATACAGGGTAGCCAAAAGGTATATTTCAATAGATGACAGGTAAAAAGAGTTGATATAATATAGAAAATTTCACACCTCACTTTTTCAGCCAATCAAAAAATTGGATTTTATTTAGTTGCCAAGGCAACCCAAAAAATTTCCAGAAATTTTTATCCTCCTGGGTACCCTGGGCGAAATTAATAAGTGGAAATTTTTCTGTCAAATATTTGACATGTGATAGTTAACATTTTGCTTTTATGTAAAAATGGAATGTTATTTTTCATACGAAAGGAGATAATATTTCATAATTATATATTCACTAAATATTTCGAATGTGTCTGAAAATATTTCGAGAACTTGCATTTCATCGATGAATAGGCCCATCGGTAAAAAATGTATATCAATCAAATCTATCTATGCTTGACTTGATGAATTTAATATTTGAAATAATTTTATTCAACTTATCTTTTCGTGAATACTCGGCTGAAATTTGCAAGAATTCCTTTCCACATCACTTCCCAATAGACAATCCGCATGGACCAGTCAAAACTATTTTAGTTCTGCGTGATGTGCAATGTAATTTTAGGTTGAAAATGTCGCAAAATGAATTTTCCTTTTTCACAAACACCGCCACTAATACCAACGTGTAACTGTCATTATATCAACAAAAACCATTCATGGCCCACTGATGTTACAACTTGTTTTCTCTCAGAATAATCTACAAGTCAGTTGATTTAACCATTAATTTAATATATTTTGGTGTGAAATTTTCTTACGGAATCCCCCGCGTGCTTGAATTAATTGCTGGAAATTTATCTCGTACATGAATTTTTTGAGAAAATTCATGTACTCGAAAAATTTCCGGCAATAATTCAAGCACTAGGGAGATTATAAGTGACAATTATTCAGTACGCACTTTTTTGTACATCGGAATATGTTGAAGCAAAAAACATCTGCAAGGAGACAATCGAATTTTCGAAAGAGGCTTACAACGCCAAGATACGATCAAAGCTCGTTGAGAGTCCTAACGGGTACCACTCTTTTTGGTCATTTGCCAAAACTGTTGAAATTTTACTTCCAGCTCATTTTCTCGTCTAACCAAGGAAGATGGAATACTAGCAACGAACGCTCCGCCCAGATAGCACAAGTACGTCCCGTGGAAGTCCTCAGGACGTTCGCTTCGGACATTGCAGAGGTCCTAGGGACTTCCATTTTTCGTCCGGCGGACGTCCCATGGACGTCCTATGGACATGCGATGTTGCAAAACCAGATGTCCATAGGACGTCCGATTCAAGTCCAGTTTGGGTCTGAACAGGACCATTTAAAGACCTTCATAAATAAAAGATCTCGAAAATTGCCAGTAAGTACAAATAAAATGAAAATCACGATGAAAACGTTCTATATATTAATCTAAAAAATGACAGGTTTCGTTCTATATTAATCTGAAGAATAACAGGTTTATGAAGAATAAGTACTCATAATACATAAAATAAATAAAAATGTCACAAAAATTAAAAATATACTTCTCGGTATATAACATCAAGCGGTCACATCACGCGGTCTATTCAATTTTTTTTTTGTTCTGGTCAGCACGCTCTCAGCCACAATTGAATTGATTTTTCAGTTGCAGTATAATTCTGCGACAATCCTGCTCTATCTGCAGCACCTTAAACAACAGGAAAGTTAGTAAATCGCATTGTGTTTTTGGAGGTTATGTTTCATCATGTTCTTCTCTAAAGTAGGTATACCTATTATTTATTTTCTAATCATTTACACTATTTCGCACTTTTAACTTTACACACTTGCCGAAAAATCCGAAGCCAGCGTCTGTTTTCTTGACAGGATGTTTAACAAGATTTCAGATTTTATTGAAACAACACAACTGTTTACTGTTTAGTTACTACAATATAAGTATTATACCTATTATAATAATATTAAACGTGCAGAATGCAGAACACAACAAACAAACCAGTAGAAACGCTAGATTAGCTATATGCTGCTTATCTGAAAGCTGAATCGAGAATGTTGGAGTCGGATCCATTCGTTGTGACTGATTGAGGGGCTCAGCATAACAACATCAAAATAAGGCGCTTTTTTAAATCATCTCAACTTTCGAAATTAATATGTAGGCATACCGTTTTTCATTTTACAATTTTTTTTAACAGAAAAATGTTAATATTGGAAATTCACTTTGTTCACATATTTTTTTATTTTATGAATTTCGTTCATTGAAACATATCGTAGGTTTCACTGAAAGTGATATAAACTTTCGATTTTTGAAGGAGACACCTGGTATATTTTCACTTCTTTTGTCTCCATATGACATTTTATATGAGTGCTTTGAATACCTCCAAATTAATTTCAGTCCTTAAGTTTTGAGAAAAATACAGCTACGGTTTCCGGTCAACATGGCAACGTAGTGGCCGATGAGTCAGGAAGAAAGGGCATTTCATTACGATTGATTCGATACCAAACACTTTTAGTTCTCAACCAAACTTTCGTCAACAAACTTAAAAATATTACTTTAGGTCTTTCCTTTTCAGATTGAAATATGATTTAAATTCATCTAATAACCAAGACAAGTGATATAACATATCCATCAATCTAAAAACTAATAATATATCTCCTTGCATAAATAATATCATCAGTATGTTTTTCGATTAATAACGTACACAATAATTTCCTCAATTAGTAATACAGATTCGGAAATTGAATTGTACATTTGTGTGCATAAAAAAGTCGTACAAGGCGCATTGCATTAATTGCACTGTATTGCACTAACTAATTGAGCAAAAAAAATGTTGAAAGCGCGTTACTGACAAAATTATAATTTTAGAATTTTGACTCTACTTGTCAGAGTCGATAATTTAATTAAGATTGACAAGTCTGGTTCACAATAGCCTTCAGCTGCTGTACGACTTTTTTATGCACACAACTGTACATAGCCACATTTCGACTGAACAAAGCATTCCCCCAAAAAATACAAGAAAAAATTTTGTTCACAAAAAGTGTTACATTGTTACAAAAAGTGAAAATATACCTAGTATCCCATTTAAAACTCGAAACATTATTTCACTCATAAAACTTATCAAAAAATGCAGTTTTAGGTCGTATTTTCATTCCTTTATCTGCAAAACCAAAAAAGTTATAAGGGCGAGGGCAACCGTCCGGGAAGTACGTACTTCCCGGGCGATTTTTCTTTGAGAAAGTATCACTTCCCGGACTAGTCCGGGAAGTACGTACTTTCCGGACTAGTCCGGGAAATGCCCGAATTTCAATATAAATATTTATATAACTAAGAATTAGAATGTTTCTGTTAGTACCTATCTTCTGTTCGCATTTCGATATTTATTGCAAATAAGCAGGCCCGGACTGGCCAGGTCCGCAGGTCCGCGATGGCGGAGGGCCCCCCGCCCGAGAGGGCCCCACATGACGTAAATAAAAATTTTTTTGTCTTGTTAGAAGTTATTTTGTGTCCTTGGTAATGATTTGTTTATATTTTCCAAAAGTAGAACACATCAAGTGTTTATATCTTGCTGTTTATACGAAAGATTTATACGAGCTTCTGTGTTATGAGTTGAGTTAAGTTGTTGTGGTGTAATGCATCGTCTGCGTGGTGACGTATGTCCAGCAGACAACTGCACAAGTGCCAGCGATGCTCTATCAGATCAACTGATTAGTCAGTAGAGCCGCTCGAGCGCATATCGTCCTTCTCCTCCCTCTTCCCTTACATATAATAACATCCACCCCATACCTAAAAATACTACACTAAAATAATATATGAAGTAGCTTAAACAAGTGAATTGCTTACAAAGAAGCTGCTATTTTAGGGCAAGAGGAGTAAAATGTCGAATCATCTCAGTTAAGTTAAGCCCCTTCTATTTTAGTATAACAACATTGTAAACTGTTAAATACACAAGAATTTAAAAAAAAAAATGAAGTATTATTTTTCTTATCCCCAAAATCCGTTTGTCATTATTTTTATCACACGAATGATTTTGACATAATTCATTAATCCTTTGGTGCTAAAAAATACATAATAAAATACTGCACTTTATTATGAACATGTGTTTTGCAGTATTGTAGTATTCTAAAAATACCGTGATTTTCTTATTTTAATGAATAATAAAGTCAATAAAAGTCAAAAATCATAATATTTGTATACAAACCCAGCTGAATTACTTCTTCATAAGTACCAAAATAGCGTAAAAAATTGTTATCATTGTTTTCAAGCGCCTAATTTCCAAACATTTTATTACATAACCCCCAGACCCCGGTATGGGGCCCCTTCACAAGTTTTAGCTGAGGGCCCCAAATGGTCCCAGTCCGGGCCTGCAAATAAGAATTGAAATGTTCGAAATTTTCTTCTACAAAGAAATATAAAAAATAAATGTGTCTCGATTTGTTATTCTACACGGTTACCGAAAGAATTGTGTACGCAACACGTCCGAAAACAGTTTTTTTGGACTCGCAGACTTCCACTCGTCCAAAAAAACAGTGTTTTCCGGACTTGTTACGTAAATTACTATATTTTCTAGGACGAAAAAATTTATGAGAATTTGTATGGGTGCCCTTGGTACACTTGGAATAGGAAGAATAGAAAAACATTGCTGTTTCTACTGACTATTACTCGGAAACCAACAAGGGTCTATTTCACAGAAAATGTTGCACTCAACAACGTTGTATTATTATCTGTAAGTACTCTACCGGCTCTGCGTTGTGAATGTTTTCCAGCTATGTCAGAAATGACGATCTTTGCTTTTTTTTTTGTTTTTTTGGCTTTGGATTTGAACCTTTAGCCACACACATTACGTTAATTCTATTCTCATCTGTATAACTGTAGGTCTTATATACATATTTTGTTCGCTATAACAAATTCTACAATTAGGTCATATATAACTTTATCCTCCGTTGCTAATCAGGTTTGAATACTGATGGGAAATTGCAAATTCATTTGTTGGAGTTTTTTCATAAAATTAATTATTCCAGGAATGTTTTCACAGTTGAAAAATAAATGATTCAAATCAGCAGTTTCGTTATCATCCCAATGGGCACACGTACGTTTTTCAAACGTTTTATGAACGTGGCATTGGTTGAATAAACGTTTCTGGTTGAAAATTTTAACGTCAATAATTTAGTGTAATCTTCAACGTTGAAAGAATACGTTATAAAGATGTGTTTTCAACGTAACTTCCTCAACAAGTCGTTAAATATACGTTTAACAATTGTTATGTTAATTCAAAAAGAATTTTTAATCAAACTTGCTTTATGCGATTCATTTATCAATGTTTATGATACGTTCCTTAACCTTTTATTTGGAAAAAACAATGTTGTTTTATTGAGTATCTTCGATATTCAAAAAACCTGATTGAAAACGGCAATAAAGCGATAATTAGTAAGCAATTGGTTTAATATTACGTTGTTTCAAGCTACATTTTTTCGTTTAAAAAACGTTCGGTTTTCAGCCATTTCATAACGTTATTTCAACGTCCTTGTGCCCATTTGGATATTGACAAAGTGGTTATTCAAGGATCCCAATTTTATGTAAATGGGCCGGAAAGTAGCCATGATTGGATTTGAGTCTTGTTATAATAGTGGAATATTTTTTGGGGACATGAAATAGGTATATGTGGTGTACTTTTTTGGGGAGTTGTGTATAAGGAAGTATGGGTTGGTGGACTTCCCTACTATTTCTGACCACTTTTCCATCCATTCCTTTGTCTACATTTTTTCGATAGATATTCAAGAGATCATTCGTACACGGAATTTCATCAAAATTAGTACAAGTTCGTGCTTCTTTGGCTGCAATTTCATTTCTGATAATGGCACTGTGTCCTTTGGCCCAGATAAATGTAACTTTGCTGTTAATGAGCGAAAGCTTATAGAGTAAATACCCTATTCTACAAACATTGGGATTTTGTACATATTCTGTGAGAGATGCTCAATTAATCCAATCAATAGAGGCTCCAAAAGAGGGTTCACCATATATCAAATGCGGGATCGTTTTTTATTTTTTGATATTGTTGATAAAAAGTTTGCAAACAAACCAAAATATGAATTCTTTATTTTAGAATCCATCAACGGCGCACCGCAAAAAAGTTCAGTGGGAGAAAAAGTGCATGACCATAAAAAAATATCGCCCTGTAGATTCTCGCAAATGTTTGAGATTTTTATCGACGTGAGTCCTATAACGTAACATATGTTTTAAATTTGAGACAGATATCTCGAAAACTGCAAGATCTATAAAGAAAAAACAAGAAAAATCTTGAAATTTCAACACCTCGTATATCGGTAACGAATCTATTGCGGAACTATGTTTATATGGACTTTTAGTCCATACCCTGTATACATACCTCAGGAGGAAAATGCTTTTTCTCCCGCGGATGTTAATGCCTTCCGCTTTGCGTCCGGAACAATAGTATAGCTGCAAGTTCATGCGATCAGAATTCCCAATTTTCTAGGGAAAAATTGTCAATTTTTTCAATATTGGTAATAATTTTCTTATCACAGTGAAAAAAAAAGTCACGAAAACGTTTACCTTGGACCATTTTTTTCCCACTTGACCCTTAATGCATAAAGTATCGGAAACTTTTCATCTGGGGTACAGACAGAAATCTACGCGAGCAACAAGGAACGCAATGATATGATAATACCACATAAACAAAAAGGCGCACTACTGTGCGCCTCTCCTGTAACCCCACCCGACACATTAACGGTCCACGTGGCAATGCGAAAGAGCGCACACAGCATACGTCGATATCGCTTCCTTGAGCGAGTCATGGAGAAATTGTAATGCTCTCTCAACATTTAGCAAGCTATTCTTTACGCTCTCATGAAACCACCATACCCAAGATGAAAACTTTCCGAAACTGTACATTAGGTAGCTATTGAACACTTTATGTATAATTGACTGAGCTGTTCATTCTGTTTCAGATTTTGAGAGCGGTATACTCATTCGCAGCAGTGTTGACAAACATTTAGATGCTACATTCCATTAATATGTAAAATGAAGTATAATAACACAATAAATTGATTACAGATCACCAGCACCATCAAAATTTCATGACTGCGAGTACTAAATATGTCTATCATCTGGTGTGGCAGAAGTACAGCCTATTTTCTACATTTAACAGGCTGAGACACTTAAACAGAATAGTGGCAGTCACTATTAAAATAAAGTTTCCTTAAATACTGCCTGACGTTATTGTAATATCTCGCTATTTTTTCCTATTTTTTTTTCTTTTGTGTGTTGGTATCGACTACTCTGGTCATTAGCCACGTGTTCTGAATAGGCCTTGTTACTAACTCCATACGCCACCTAGGAAGCAGCACTGTTAATTATTAACGCAACAGTGAATCGTGAAGGATTATCCCCAGCCAGCAACAAGATTCAATCACTCAGATTTACGTCTGAAACTGAAAAAATCTTGTTCTGCCTGGGAATCGAGCCCGCGACCTTTCGATCACGAAGCCCCGGCGCTACCACTACGCCAATCCCCGACCCTATCTCGCTATTATTTTATTACATGTTTGTCTCGTCGCTTAAAGGTTCACTTAAGGCGCACCTAGCCGAAGCGTTGCGAGCCGAAGCGTCACTCAGCTAATGTTCGCGCACTGGGGCGAAGCGTCGCGTCACGTTTCGAACGGCGCGGCGCGAATATTATTTACTTCAGCATTTGAATGAACGCAGTACGTTGTCACAGTTTATAGCTAAAGAATATCTTTAGCTATAAACTGTGACGTTGTCGAGTTAGGTAGAATGAGCAGTTCATCAGAAGAGGATTTCTTTGTATTGAGTTTAATTGCCACTATGGAAGAAAAAGAAGAAAAAAACAAGAAAATATGCTGGGCTCATAGCATATATCAAAAGAGAGGCATTTTCGGTAAATTTCATCATTTTTTGTTCAATGATTTTAGACAAAATGAAAAGGAGTTTTTCAATTTCCGTATGTCATAGGAAACGTTTTTTGAGCTTTGTGCTCAATGTCTCTGTCTCACGGCTAGATACTGCAAAGGAACAAAATTTGCCACCAACTTTAACACCACTTCCTACCAAATACTGCTGAAAACTAAAATATGAGACAAGAATCAAAAAATATTTGAATTTTCTTGCCGCCTGTCACCGCGCATTGAGGCGAAGCGTCAAGAAATCCACAATTTTCTTCGCGTCGCTTCCGTTCGCGACGCTTCTTCTAAGTGCGCGTGCACCTTAAAGGGTGTAATATAAAAGGTCAGAATTTTCATTTCGTAATAATTGTAAGATCAAATGACTCACCTGTGTATTACACCTTTTTATGAATCTTTCGTCTATTTCATTATTCGATAATAAAGCTGATTTGAAACTGTTCATGCTTGAATATGACGCTCCTTTGTCGTATTGTTGGTTAAAAAAAATTACGACTTCATACAGATTATAGCAGTATGAAATGAAATTTCCTTCATTGCAGAGCCTCCACCATCTTTCATAGCATATTTCACATTGTTTCAAGGTGTTTTTTGATACAGATGGATATTATAGCATCCAATCTGGGAATCCTCCGTAGATGAATGATTTCCTGACAAAATTCCTGCCACCAGGGAAATGCTTTTCCACACAGAGTGTGGGGTTCTGAAAGGAGAGTGCATGAGATTAATGTTTGGTTCAAAAATCAGTGGTTTAGATATAAGTAGATTTAGAAACGTTGGAAACCAAACTTGTGTGGGCCATCTAGGTTTCACTACTATCTCAGTAGCCTCGCCAGTGCTTATTTTTGCCAGGACTTTATTAATCAAGGAGAATGAAGGAAATGCATAAAATCGTAAATCTTCCCATTTGATTGTGAAACTGTCCACTGCGACTGAATTTGGATCTGGCTTCTAAGATAGTTAATCTGGAAGTTTGGAATCAACTTTGGTGGGAAACAGGTAAATATGGATTTCCAAGAATTGAGCAAATTCTCTGGAAAGCTTCATTTGATAACTCAGAGTCAGTTTCAACTGATTTGGGCCTAGATTCAGCAGTTTATTATTTATAGAAGATGCAAATCTTGATATATAAAAATCTTCTGTGCATCCATACGAAAATGAATTGAACCTAGACGGCTGGACAGATTTTGATAATTTATTTTTCCTGCTTTTGTAAAGTGAATGAGACGCATTACAAATCACAGTTTCAATTTCATATAAATTTAAAAACTCCATTATCGTTTCGTTTGACTACTCTATTTTCAACAAACTACACGTATTTAGTATAAATAGAGCAGCGCACTGCTATACATTATCGGAAACTTTTCATCTGGGGTATAGACAGAAATCTAGGCGAGCAACAAGGAACGCAATGATATGATAATACCACATAATCAAGAGAGACGCACTACTGTGCGCCTATCCTGTTACCCCACCCGACGAATTAACAGCTCCCGTCGATATCCCTTCCTCGAGTGAGTAGAGGAGAACTTGTAATGCTCTCTCAACATAATGTGAGTCTACTTAAGTTGGCTACATATGGGAAACTTTTTTATTATTAATTTTACGAAACAAAGTTATTCTTCAAAACTAAACTCTGGATACAAGTATTTTGGTTTCAGAACTTCAGTTTTGACAGTGACGTTAGTAACAGTGACAACTATTGTATTACATTGTTTTGTACGTGCATTGCATGAACGAAATTGGATCATTTGGAAACTTGCATAATTGTACGTTTACAACGAATGTAGAATACTCATCGACTCAATCTGTACGTTCAATATGCTGTTTTTGTTCGTCATAGGACGTCCATTGGATGAACAAAGTTGGACTAATTGCAATCCACCTTTGCTCCGATATACCCCGATTGCAGAATACTGAACTAGATCTGTACCACAGAACAACTTACCTGAATGTGTTCTGTGTCTGTCACGGAACTCTTCAATGAGGTCGATGTGAGCAGAAGAACAGGTCAAGTGTAAGTTCATGTCAAAGGAAAAGTTGAAGTAAGTATAGGTTTATGACATATGATCAGCATTCAATAGTCAGAGTATTGTAACCGTATATTTGATTTGCATTATTGATTGATTGGATTTATTGTTATTTGTAAATAAAGTCGTCATAAGTGACCAGTATTTGCCTGTAGTCACGAACCCCAATATCGTAACAATATCATCATAATCATTTTACATTTTGTTTCGTCAGAACGTCTTCTGTGAAATCTTTGACCCAATCATTGAAATCTTCTGTTTTCTTAGAAATAATAGTGATAATTCAGAACAGATATTTAATTTCTCAATTGGTGATATTTAAAGCCTACATGTGAATCTTTCCATACATCTCCAGTAACAGACATTTTGATTTTTTCTAAATATTTGGATCCGGCTCCTGATTATATGCCCCTCAACAATACTCTCGACTTCATTACAATACAAGACTGTACTGCCCATTCTTTGAGGTTTAAATGATTCAACTAATCGCTTGGGTTGATAAGATTCCTATTTTTTCTTCTGCATGGGGAATAAAACATATGTCTGACTGTACTTAAACTTTTTATAAACGCTTTGATACAACAAATTACATTACTGATTGGCGAACATAAATAATTATAAAATGGAGCAAGTTATCATTATCAACTCTCCCTCATATCACTATGCCTTCCAACATCACAGTTCCTTCACGGGCACTGCTACCACCACAAGGTTTAATTTTCCTGATCTTGGTAAATGTTCAACGCACAGTCATGCTAGCTATCGTATCATAAAATGCCTTATGAATCTCCATTGCGTCAGTATAAAAGTAAGCAAATTGTTAGTGAAAATTGAAGACTATAATTGTTAGTATATAGATATTTTTATTGTGATAGAAACTTAGGCTATGGTGTCTGGATTCCAATCATATTGCTTTCGATCAAAATTGTTCAAAATGTTCATATCAGCTTCTGGAATATTGAAGTTGAGATCAATATTTTCTTCAATATGTTTTTTAGAATGAGCTTTTGGAATGACAGCAATATTCTGCTGCAGTGACCAACGGAGTAGCACCTGAAAATACAAGCATCATCATCATCATCATCATCATCATGTATACTTTATTGTCAAAGATACAAAAATATCATAGACAAAACATGGTAAAAAATATACAAAAAAATAGACTATAAGTAAAAAATTTGTACAAGAAATACAGTCAAATATAAAACGAAGTAACATGAATTTACAGCTACAGGTTGGTAAATGCTCAGAAGAGATTAAAACGTAAAAATATAATGAATCATGGCAGTCCTATATCAAATACAAACTAACATGAGTTACAGCCGCAGATTGATAAATGCTAAGACGAGGTTGAAACGAGGTTAAACGTAGATAAATCATGAATAAAAGGCATTTCAAACAACCAACATTATATCTGCTTGCAACAATTGATCATCATAATATTCTTGCAAGTCTTAGTAGGCCTTCTCCAGTAGCATGGATTTAACTTCATTCCGAAAAGAGGATAAGGGTTTAATCGATTTTATGTTAGCAGGTAAATGATTGAATATTTTTTTGGTCTCATAAATTACTAAGTGTTTTTTTGATAAGGCAGTCACATGCTCCTGAAATCTTAATTTATTGCCGATGTGCATTCCAAGGAACTTGCAAGAGGTTCTATTGTGGATGAGATGTGTTTCAAGATAGTAATTTGAATGTAAGAAGGTTTGTTTTCGAGAAATTGAAGCACAATGAGTTCGAATCACACCATTCCTTCATTAAGCCTAAGTCGTAGAATACAAGATTGTTTACCGCTTCAATATCTGTACCACGCCAAAGAAGGTTAGTAAAGTAAAAGTTCCTTGAATGTCAATATTTGTCAGATCATTCACACACAGCAGGAAAAGTAGTGGTCCATGGATTGATCCTTGTGGAACCCCGTTTGTGATTTCTCGTATATTGCTTGTCTGATCCTTAGCTTTAGCCACTTGATATCTATCGGAGAGATAGGAGTCGAACCATTTTAGTAAGGCACCTTTGAAGCCATATACATCCAATTTCTGGAGCAGAGTACAAGGCTTTCTATACAATCGCTTGTTGCATGGAAAAAATAATTCAATTTCATATCTTCAGAGGAAGCTATGTGTGGCCATATTGAAACTGAATATATTTTTAAAAGGAGAGCAAACGTTGAATGAAAGAAGACGACACTTTGTCATTAGAAAACCCACTGAGAATTCGTTTATAGTTAGGAACATGGCTCAAAACTCCAACTAGGGAGATAATAGTTATTTATTGTATAAATGTTTTAGATATCATTCTATTTGCGCAAAGATGTTTAAACGCGAGAGTGAAGCTCGAGCGTTTAAATTTCTTAAGCAAATAAAATGTATCTAAAACACGCATGCAATACAGCGTTTTATTCACAATCACATCCATTTAGAATCAGAATCGCGGAAATTTTTCATCACAAAATGATTTGACGTTTTGCTCTAACAGCGGCTGTCACCTCCTCAAAAATCATTGAAATAACATACAAAAATATCGGGAGGTGTCACCTCCTCAAAAATCATTGAAATAACATACAAAAATATCGGGAGGTGTTGAATTATGATAAAACGAAGAACGAAATGTCTATTAATATAAATGTTAATGTTAATATTAATAATAAATAAGTAAAATGTGATTGATATTCAAGATTGTATTTTTCATTATTCCACTTGTGTATAAAGTGGTACTTTATATGGTTCATAAGTGTGGATAAAACTTCAATTGTAAGGTGATTGTGGATAAAATAGTTTTTATCTCTATTTATAGTTTCAATATTTTTTTGTTGCAAATTTAATGTTTTTTCTAGGAACAGATACTCATGTGAAGTTCTCGAAACTTTGTCTGCCAAGGAGAGGTCGTGAGAGTTGCATTTTTCTGGAAAATTCATCAATATAATCGACAACTCCGAATATTCTCAGATGTACCTAAAAATTCGAGATCCAGAGCCAGAACCAGAAGGTTCTAAAGCGTACTGAGAAAACAGGTCATGTCAAAGTCTTGATGGTTCGAATACCAGAGAGTAGGGTGATAGTGAAGAAAATAAGAAAGAAAATTCTGGAATGTTCTCGAAGTTTCTGTAAAAATTCGAGATCTCCCTGGAATAAACTAGAACAGAGTTTTCGGAAGGTTCAGGACTGTATTGAAAAGCGGAGTGGAACATTTCGCGATGGCCGTTTCGCTGCAGGCACTTTTCGCCGCAAGGTCATTTCACCGCAAGGTCATTTCGCCGCGACATTATCGCCGCAGCCGTTTCGCCGCAGGCACTTTTCGCCGCAGGCTCATTTCGCGGCAAGTTATTTTTAAGTAGAATATTGTATATATATATATATATATATATATATATATACAGGGTATCCCAGAATAAAGGGGACAAACTCCAAGGGTAGAATCCTCACTTCATTTTAAGGCTGAAAGTTCCAATAAACATATACCCTAAAATGAGTATTAACCGCACTACAGGGTGTTGAAGGTGACCCAAAAAAATATATTTTCCAGAATAACTCCATAACGGCTTAACTTTTCTTAATGCAATTTGGTACGTGACTTGACAGCAGGTGGGTACCCCTATTCGCCCCTCCCCAACTTTCACGCCACTGGATTAATATCTATTTCGTATTCTTTTCCTTAATCCCCAATATTTCCTATACAAAAAAGGAATACGTTTCGTTTCGCAAATATCAACGGTTTTCGAGATATTTGAAGTTGAATAAGTGGGTGCGTATGTGATACGGATACTCATTAGTGATTATTTTGTTAGTGGCTATGTAAGTTTTAAATATCGGGAAATTGTGAACAAAATCCCTCGTAAATGCCAACAATTTTCGAAATACTTGAATTTATACTCATTGCAAGGTATGAAATATGTTGGTTATAATGTTATAAATAGTTACCTCCACATTCCTTTCAAAAATAGTAAAGATTTTGATACGCACGCACGCGAAATTATTTCATTGAGCAACATATTATGTAATAAATCTGAGATGGCCAGTTGGTGATTATTAATGTCTTTAATTTATTCCGCATTCGTTAAAACTAATCAACATACACTAAGCTCAACCTTAAGGCATTTATCAGCCAATTTTCAACATTTGCTATTTTCAGTATAAGTGTTTACCTGAGCAGGAGTCTTTCCTAATTTCTCTGCGATGTTTTTTATCCGAGTATCATCCAACAAATCGTTATTATTAGTTCCGCCTAAGGATGAATATGCCTGAAGTAGAATGCCTTCTTTTCTGTGGAAATCTAATGGGTCACTGGAGTGGTACTTTGGGTGCCATTGAATCTGAAACAATTGAAAAGGGATAATGGAAAGAGTAAAAAGGTGCATGACGAGGTGGTTATAATGCTTCATAAACTTAGTACATCAACAGCAAATATACCTTCCACATGTATACTTCAAAAACTACAAAAAATATATAATAATAAAAATAGTAAGCAATAGTGATATTTATTTATCAAACGCAATAACACAATAATATGAAATTTTACAATAACTTAGATTTAAATTTACAATGACGATGAACAAATGTAATATACCATGGATATAGCACACATACATATATACACACATATATACACATACACACATATACATATATATACAGTGATCGCCAAAAAGTATGTACCATATGGGAAAAAAGTTTATTTTTGGAGTATTAGAAGAAAGATTCTTGGGAAAAGTTTGTGCATGTCCGATAACCTAAAAATCGATTTTGACACATGTCACGTGATCGCTGGTATGGCGGCAAATTGAAAAAAATTACTATGAGAACGCAAAAAGTGGGGTAAAATGGCAAGATATCAAAAAAAGTTATTTGAAAAAGTTGCTTAGAATTAAATTTTATACATACATACATTATGTGATTGAATGAGAGAGCACAGAAAATTGAGAAAATCGCATTTTTTCAAATTTCGAGCACGTTTTACTGGAAAACGATGCATTTTCAAGAAAAACTTGTAGGTACCTTTTTTGAAGAGAATTTTATGCAAAATATTATAATGCCACATTTCTGAGTCGTTGAATAGGAAACTATTACTACAACCAATTTCACAGTAACATTTTGTTTTCAACCTTTGTAATATGAATAATTCACCTGGTTCACAACTGGTCTAACACCGTGGCTGTTATTCAGTAATTCTGTTAAATGTCGAATGTTATAGGTGGAGACTCCAATGTTTCTTGTTAGGCCATTTTTCTTTCCTTTAACCAGTTGTTGCCAGCTCTCATCACGCAATTCAGCTTGTTCACTTTCCGACATATTCACTCCATAGACATATGGCTTATGAATCAAATACAAATCAATATATTCACAGTCCAACTTCTTCAAAGATTGTTCTAGTGCCTCGTAAGCTTTTTCGCCAAGATCAGAGGGTGCTACATGAAATAAAAATTAATATACGTGAAATAAATAATAAAATTGATGAGAGCAATTATTGATGTTACCTAATTTTGTTGTAATAAAAATATCCTTCCTAGTTAGGTTATACTTTGGCAAAAGTTCTTTTAGAGCTTTGCCAATATCTTCTTCGTTTCTATATACAGCAGCAGTGTCTACAAGAAATGATTAATTGATAAATTAAAGGACATTTTGAACATATTCATTATTTGTAATGTACCTATGAGCCTATAACCAGAACCTAAGACGAAATCAAGGATGGTTTTTACTGTTTCGGTACCGACCACCTGTGAAGTTCCAACTGAAAAGTAGAAATTAATTTATGTGTTTTTCTGTGGCTGCATATGTGTTGTTTTATTACTTCTTCGGGTCACATATTAAGAGTGGACAAGGAGCAATATTAAGTTCCTACTACTATAGCCCGGGAAGTACTGTCACTTTGGAAAACGTCAGAGTATGCACACTGAATTTTTTACCGTTGATATATCATGTGATACTCACGAAATCAATCGTCAGACCCTTGAGTAGCGGTGGGTTGCACAGATACAGGGTGTGGAATATGAAAAATTAAATCTATTTTTTATTCATAACTTCCACTGTTTTGGAAATTTTACAGTTTAAGGAAGAAGTATTTTTGTTCAATAAGAGCTTTATTTCAAAAGGAAAATTACATTTTCAGTTGCCACCAGTGGCGTACAAAAAGGGTATGTTGGTCCCTTTCCTCCCCTATTTTTTACGCCACTGGTAAAATCAGGTATGTCACTCAGATCAACTTCAGGCAAGATTTTGAGTCATCGCTTGTGCATCTACCGATCCGGAAATTTACAGAGTTCCACTCCAATAGTTACGGAAGATACGGGGGTGTTTCCATGAAAAGTGAGACAAGCTAGGTTTTTCAGAAGTGAAAATTTTCCTATTGTTGTCCTGATTATGAATCCCTTGAAATTTTGAACCCAAGTAATTTGTCCCCTAATGTACTTATGTGACTGAATGAGAGGGCACAGAAAGTTGAGAAATCGCATTTTTTCGAATTTCAAGCACGTTTTACTCGAAAACGGTGCATTTTAGAGAAAACCTTGTAGAAACCTTTTTTGTAGAGAATTTTCGTCCATAACAATTTTCCGAATGCTTTCACGGCTTATCACCCTCAAAATTCGGATTGAGCGGGTCAAAATACATAAGAATAATTTGGGTGGTCCCGTCGCACTTCATCGGTTACGAAAACCCTCCCTGCCACCGGACTATCCAGCACCTTCGCTGTGCAAATTCGGCGTCCTCTGGTGAATCACCTGATTAACGGTTTTTTTCTTACCATCTACTGCTAAATCCATTTAACCCCCACGACAGTTACGAGCGCCTTGTCCACTCTCAATATATTTTAAATAAACTCTCTTACATCCAACCAAAGGCATAAGGTCACCAGTATTCAGTTCAAACCGCATATCTTTAGCTAAAATCGTTTTCTCTTGACACGACACTGCAAAGAACAATGAGAACCACAACACAAATAATGGGGTGAACACAACATCGCTTGAAAATCTTGACCGCATTGTGCTGCGAACATTGACAAGATTTTTCGTTCTTCAGTGTACAGCTTTGTGCTTGGAAGTGATCGAAACTGGTACCTATATTCAAAATAATTTTATATCTAATCATATGTATATGCCGGAGGCAAAATCAACAAAATCAACATTATTATCATAAAGTTAAAGGTTAACGTGTTCAAGTTTTTACTCATGACGAATATTATCGTTACACAATGAATTATAACGATAAAGTTAGTTATTATAATTCCCCGTTACACTTCTTGTTACAAGCGGAATCATGTCGAAAATGAACAATTTTTCTTCAATAGCTTCCAATATATGACACAGTCCCTGTACTAGAGAGACGTAATAGTATATTGTTTTACGAGTGATGGAAGTAAAACTTTTTGAAGCGAGAAAACAGCCGAGGCTGGTAATGTTCACGAGCTTCAAATATGCTTTCGACTCAATTTTTTTCTACAACCCCGTTTATATTTTACAGTTTGTCGCACTTATCATACTCACCATGGATATCTTTTTAACGCTGGGAGATATGAGATCGGTTAAATGATACGAAATGTGGAGTTTATCAAGACCAACTATAATGTGAAAAAATATTTTGATAAAATTTATTCGTTTGTGTTTTATACGCAAAAAACAGATTTTGATCATTTTAATGTCTCCTCTGTAACTTCTTTATTTATGAAAATATTCGAATAGGAATTTCACATTCAATTTGAAATATCTATCTTTTTCCAAATATTTTTATATTGATTAAAAAAATGCTACTTTTTTGGCCTCAACAAATTTTTAGTGATCATTACAAACTTATGTTATTAATAAAATGTAACTTTTTTGGTTTGTTCCCAAATGTTAGTGCAAAATTTCAAAAACTAGTTTTCATTCCTCTGGAAACATGCCCTGGACTATACTATAGTGAAGCTTGCCCTGGACTATAAGTGTTTACTATTTATAAAAATGCTGATTCATTTTTATTTCTTCACCAAATGATGACTCTTATTATTATATCCGAAGAGTTATCTCTTAGCATTTGAACCCCTAGAATATCAGTGCTTATTCATGTTTTATTGCAAACTTTATATTTGCTAACATATATTTCATTCCGTATTCCGTAGCTTATCTTATTACATATTATTATACTATAAATTATCTGATTTGTTGATAGAACTCAGTTCAGTCACAAATATTTTGTTATCTGTTATTTATTCAATAAAAAAACACATATAATAAGATCGATTATCTTTATTCGTGGGTGTTATGAATATTCATGAGTAAATCAACACAACTTTTCTCACAAAAAAAACCATATAGGCTTCAACGGACCAACAACTGCTTGGATCCTAACCTAAAACCTAACTCACGTACGAAAATCTTGCAGTTCAAATACCATGTTGTGACCATTTCAATAGTTCACGGAGAAAAATGTATACTTAATGGATATCACCAGAAAAATTGTAATTTTCACAAAAATTTCTGGTACTGTATGTGACAGAAATAGGATATACAGTGCGTTCCAACGAAAACTTGACCCCCTGTAAGTCAGAAACGGACGTGTGATCAAGAATTAAAAAAAAAAAACGTTATCTTTAGGGAGACTAATATAAATATCATACCCGAAACTTCACCCCCATGCGGTCAGCAGCTACCCCCCCTATTTTTTTCAAGATTCCAGCAGGATGGTGCATCCCCAAATTTTGATGTTCGAGTGAGACAGTTTTTGGACGAACGTTTTCCAATGCGTTGGATCGGCAGAAGGAGTCCAGTGGAGTGGCCAGCTAGATCACCTGATCTCACACCGTTAGTTTTTTTCTGTGGTGACACCTGAAGTCGGTTACTCTACTAAGCCTGCAAATCTTGAAGAGCTGTGACAGAGAATTGTTCGGGAATGCCAATTGCTGACCCCCGACATCTTGAATAATGTAAAAAACACTTTCGAAAGTCGGCTATATTATTGTATGGAACTATCCGTTGATTTTGTTCCTATTGATATTGTTTGTTGTTAATTTCCTCAATAAAAGAAACGACAGCGAATTTTGTTTTTCCTTAAATAAAGTGTTCAACATTCAATTTCTCATCAACGAATAAAACAATTTCGAAAAAAAAATAACAGAGGTAATAGAGGGGTAGAAGAGCTTTGAAATGATGTATCACTCGACCCCCCATGCCATCGAAAAAAATAGGGGGGAGGGTAGCTGCTGACCGTAAGGGGATGAAGTTTCGGGTATTATTTTCATATAAAAATTAGTCACCTTAGAAATAAAAACTGACGTGTTCTTTGAAATTTTTGATCACACGTCCGTTTCTGACTTACAGCTAGGGGGGGTCAATTTTTAGTTGGAACGCCCTGTAGAAAGACACAGGCATTGAATTATTATAATTTATTAGTATTGTAATGAACATGGAATTTTTATATTGTTATGAAAACAATATTTGCAAAATTGTTGCTAATTATTGTTACTACAACAATGATTATTGTTACTGCAACAATTCTCGTTCGATCAACATGAACATATTGCATTTCAATCTAAACCATACAGATCGGGCAAAAATTGAAGGCATCATAGCGTTTGCCATGCTATTGGATGTGCGAGACAGAATGCAGTCGACCAGCACCAAATCTATGACGTTATCCATTGGAAAGTTTCAGCGATTTATTTGAAACACTGCTTCTCAGAGTCAACCACCACTAGTCGAATGATTCATTCCGTTTACTTGAGTCTCAAGGTTTGTTCTGGTTCTGAAAAATATTGGTTCCACCACTGCTTCTCAGAGTCAACCGCCGCTAGTCGAGTGATTCATTCCGTTTACTTGAGTCTCAAGGTTTGTTCTGGTTCTGAAAAATATTGGTTCCACCACTGCTTCTCAGAATCAACCGCCGCTAGTCGAGTGATTCATTCCGTTTACTTGAGTCTGAAGGTTTGTTCTGGTTCTGAAAAATATTGGTTTCACCACTGCTTCTCAGAGTCAACCGCCGCTAGTCGAGTGATTCATTCCGTTTACTTGAGTCTCAAGGTTTGTTCTGGTTCTGAAAAATATTGGTTCCAGGACGTCAGGATAATGCGCAGTTGATGAGAAGTTTTCACTTTAGGTTCATTTTTGTTCACTTTTGTTGAATTGCGCATGACCCTGACGTCTTAGGACTTGTTATTTTCGAAACCAGAACAAACCTTCAGTCTCAGTCTCGCCACTAATATTATGGACTGGTCGACTGCCTTCTATCTAGCACATGGCGTGGCATGGCACATGCTACGATGCGTTAAATTTTTGCCCGATCTGTATATGAGTACACCATTCAATTCAAAATATTATCATAATGAATATTAATATATCAAATTGGGGATTTGAAGACCTCATCACAAGGTTCAAAGGTAAGAACCGAACTCTTTTTGTTTCAGTTGATATTGTTCGTAATTAAACTTAGCCTAATGACGCCAATTAATGAACCTCTACGTAAAGAAGAGGACTATTTGACATAAAAAACATCTGCCTTCACAAAATATAGATATCCTCTTTCATTTTCCAGATATGTGCCCGCAGAGTTTTATATGGGACACCCTGTATATACCTGATAATCATATAAAACACCATACCTAATGGCGTGAGTGAAAAAGTAAGCAAACAATTGCCAGTGAAACTTAAAAAATAAATTAGTTCTGGGTATTTATAAGTATGGGAGAAAATCAGGCTTTGGCGTCTGGATTCCAAGCATATTGCGTTCGATTAAAATTGTTCAAAATGTTCATATCAGCTTCTGGAATATTGAAGTTGAGATCGATGTTTTCTTCAATATGTTTTTTAGAACGAGCTTTTGGAATCACAGCAATATTTTGCTGCAGAGCCCAACGGAGTAGCACCTGAAAATATAAACAAAATTGTTGGCTTGTTTCTTTTGAAGAAAAAACTCTGATTGAGTACTTGTATAAGTTCAAATCGAAGTGAATGAAAAAAAACGTTAAATGTTTCTGAATGGAATTAAAGCAATACAGTTCTGGAGAGAAACAAAGCTGAATATTTCACGTGAACCTATGCATGTACAGCTTGGCAAATGTAGCAAGGAATATGAAATTGGCACGCCTAAGTACTTACGTGTAGAAAATTTAGGAGCATGTTCCTGACTTCGAAATAATTGGAAAAGTTCCTATAATCATATGTCCGTAAGTTATTCGTTTCTTTGGTGTGTCCGCAGGCCCGGATTACCCATAAGGCCAATCTAGGCCATGGCCTAGGGAGCAGACTGGAGGGGCGCTGATTACGGGGAAAAAATGTTTTGATTTTGATCTTTCTTTGATAGAATCAAATGAAATCTTATTTCCAAAACCACAATTAAAATTCGGTTTCTTCAGCGTCTTTCCAAGAAGTTTTGATAACGGAGGCAGATACAGCCTCCGAAACGTCAACAATTTTCAAAAAAAGAGAAGTGTTCTTTGTTAATTCGATCTCATTTTTTCAGATAGGCAAATTCAGTGTAGGGTACGTTACTGACAAAAATTAATTTCTTTCAAGACAGCAGTCTTGTGAACGCAGTAACTTATCGGGCAAATTGATTAATTTGCCCTTCTACACTTGTACAGATTTCTTTGGATTAACATTTTTTCATTTTCAGATTGTGGAAGGTCATAAACCCAAAAAATCATGTCAAGAATCGGATTTCCTACACAAAATCAAACTTTCAATCAATACCTTCTCTATGTATTACCAATGATGCTTCAAGCACATTAATTTCACAAGAAACTTATTACTTACATAGTGCAGGAACAATAAGATAATTTTCTATTGTGTGGCTTTTTTGAAACTGAATATATCATACAGACAGCATTCCGTAAATGAAAAAATAAAATACTCTGACATACAAAATACGACTGAGAATTGCAACCGAAACGTTTGAACATTATTACCAAAGAAAACCACGGAAAAACCCGAAAACCAAGCAGAACATGGCTGATAACCTTTTTTCTCAATGCTCTGATGATGATGGTGGGGGTGAGGGTTCATCCATCTAAACCACATTTTTTTCTTTTTTGAAATTGAATTGAATATTTGTATCTTCAATTCCTTTTTTAGGTTGTATATATTATGGGAATCATGACAAAAGGAAAGTTTATGATAAAAAGTGTCATTTAAAATATTACAGATTTGTTTATGATTCAGATGGTCGTAGAAAAAGTATAGTGTACAGTTTTCATGAAATGACCCATTTCATGCTCATTGTACAATATACTATTATTGAGCAACATGTAATAAATCTAATATAGTGAGTTGATAATTTTTATTCTTTTATTTTCAGGTTTTATTTTTTTTTGTATTTGTTAAAACCAATCAACTTACCATAGGTCTGACCTGAAGGTATCAACCAGACCATTTTCTACAAATACGGTGAAGTGTTTAAATATTTACCTGAGCAGGAGTTTTTCCTAATTTCTCTGCGAGGTTTTCAACCCGAGGATCATCCAACACACCCTTATCATTATTTCCGCCTAAAGATGAATATGCCTGAAGTAGTATGCCTTCTTTCCTATGGAAATCTAATGGGTCATTGGAGTGGTACTTTGGATGCCATTTAATCTGAAATGGAAACAATTAAAAAGAGATGAAGGAAAGATTAAAAATTATGAGATGGTTATAACGTTTTATAAACCTAGTATATCAATAGCAAAAACACTTTCCACAGGTAGGTATACTTCAAAAACAGCAAGAAAAGGAGTAATATTTTATTAAAACTTCATCCCTCACGTACTCAGCTAAAGTAATAACAGTTATCTCCTCCAATCTGTCGGTATACAAAGTGCCACCGGGTTAAAGCCAGGTTTCTCCCCCCCCCCATCAAAATGAAAGCACGCAATGGCGATGTTCAAGGTAGGCCAAATGAAGCAGCACAGTTTGGTTGCAACCGAAAACTGAAAAGCACCTTAAGTGGTAAGTGTGAGAAAGTTTTGATACAGGAACCATACCCGTTCACAGAAAAAGGGGAAAGTTTTTAGAGAAAGCGGCTACCTGTAGATGAAAAGAGAATGGTGATCCTGGCATCGAAAGACCTTGAATTAAAGGTAATTTGTTGCATTCTTCCTGTTATTCATCGATTTTAATTGTTGTTTTATCAAGATATATCATGTGCTCCTAAGAAAAAGAGATAAAAGCCAACGAAGAAGATGTTGTAACCAACCTGATGATGAATCAGAGCACGAAGAGCAAGATTTGAAGAGCTTTGTGATACGGAACAAGATATATTACTGATATGGAAGATAGGTATGCCAAATTATGAATCCAAAAAATATTCATACATCTCCAACGATAAAGTTACTCGTTGGGGTAAATTACAGAATGAAAATCTATTGGTATGATATTGTGAGTCATACCAATTGACCATATTCACTGTCGCCATATTGTCATGCGACCATACCAACTATCCATTGATACCAACGGTTAAAAATAGAATGTATCTGCAACAAAACCGCGAAAATCAAGAATGTTTTATTTGGATCATTTGGATCAAAATGTTACCAAAGAGAAAAGAGCTTCAATAATCCAACATTGGCACTATAACTAAGTACATAAACCATTTTGAACTTTATATATTTGGCTTTTATAACTGCGGCAAACAAAGAGGTGCAATTTTTGACACTGCCTTTTGTAATTTTTTATTTTTTTTCCCAAAAATATAGGTAATTTTCTTTTGATGTTTTTGGAAATTCCGAAACGTTTTCTCCAATATCATCTTTACTCCAACCAATTCCATAGTAACATTTATTTAAACCTTATTAATATGATCCACGATACAGAAAAACTCAAAGTCATCTCCATGAATTTAATATAACCACCAAATGTTAGTGATGGTAGAACGATCAAAAACTATCGATCAGTTAAATGGTATCATAGAAGTACACGTTGCGAACCTATATAGGTTCATCAACAGCTAAGTTTCAAATTCTACAATAAAAGAAGAACAGTGTAACTATCAGTAATCTAATACAATATGATATTACTTACATGGAGAGAAAATATTATACATATAGAAAATTTAATGAAATTAAAAAAGGAGTGTCACCACATGTTCCCACTAGGGGTTTTGTGGGCACCAAAAAAGATGTGGTTTTTATTTTAAAATTTACATGAAAACGAATAAGGGAGGTTTAGCCTGTATCCCCTTTTTTAAAAGGTGAGGGAGGCTTAGAGCCTATATCCCTGTTACTATTATTAGGAATTAACATCAGTAATAAAAATTAGAAAATTACTGTAAAGGACTCAACGTGTTAAGAGAGAATGTTATTAGTGAATTGAGAAGGCAGGATCATCTGTCAAAGATAGTTTAACGTCAAAACTGACAGGGAAAAATGACAAATGACATAAACACACAAAACACAGATGGAGACGAAATCCATCATAATAAATATGATTAATTCACCTGGTTCACTACTGGTTTGACGCCATGGCTGTTATTCAATAATTGTGTTAAATGTCTCAAGTTATAGTTGGAGACTCCAATGTTTCTTGTTAGGCCATTTTTCTTTCCTTTAACTAGTTGTTGCCAGCTCTCATCACGCAATTTGGAATGGTTGATGTTCGACACGTTCACTCCATGACCACGTACAGTAGGCGAATGAATCAGGTACAAATCAATATATTCACAGTCCAACTTTTTCAGGGATAGTTCTAGGGCCTCGTATGCTCTTTCGCCATGATCAGAGGGTGCTACATGAAATGAAAAGTTAATAGAAAAAATAAAATAAAATGGAGCACTTGATGATACCTAATTTTGTTGTAATGAAAATGTCCTTCCTGGTTAGATTGTACTTGGGCAGAAGTTCTTTTAGAGCTTTGCCAATATCTTCTTCATTTTTATATACAGCAGCAGAGTCTACAAGAAATACATAATTGATGAATAAGAGACAATTTTAAACATATTCATTCTTTTTGTAACCTACCTATGAGCCTATAACCAGAACCTAAGGCGAAATCAAGGGTAGTTTTAATCAGTTCCATACCTACTACTTTATAAGTTCCAACTGAAAAGTAAAAAGTAAGAACATGTATTTATCGGTGGATACATAGGTATTTTTTTTAGTTCAAAATAACTTTTCAATTTCTTCAGGTTAGATATCATTACGAGTGAACAAGGAGCAAAATTAAGTTCGTACTACAGCACTTTCGCTTTTCGTTGTGCAAATTCAGCACGATTCACGGCAATCTTTAGTGAAGCACCTCCTTTTCTATTCCTGCTTCATTTAAATCAATCATTTATTGCTCAATTGTTACCGCCTACCGCTCAATCCATTCAATCCCATTGACATATCAGAGCGCCGTGTCCACTCCTAATATAAGGCTTCGCGAGACCAAGAGACTAGTCTTAGCTAGTCTTGTCTCGGTCTTGTCTCGGTCTAGTCTCGGTTTTGTCTCGGTCTTGTCTCGGTATTTTCTCGGTCTTATCTCGGTCTTGTTTCGGTCTAGTCTCGGTTTTGTCTTGGTCTTTACTCGGTTTTTTCTCGGTCGTGTCTCGGTTTTTTCTCGGTCTTGTCTCAGTCTTCTCTCGGTCTTGTTTCGGTCTTGTCTAGGTCTTGTCTCGATCTTGTCTCAATCTTATCTCGGCCTTGTCTTAGTCTTGCCCCGGTCTTGTCTCGGTATTTTCTCGGTCTTTTCTAGGTTTTTTCTTGACCTTGTCTCGGTCTTGTCTAGATCTTGTCTCGATCTTGTCTCGGTCTTGTTTCATTTTGTCTCGATCTTGTGTCGGTCTTGTCTCGGTTTGGTCTCGGTCTTGTATTAGTCTTGTATTAGTCTTGTCTCGGTATTTTCTCGGTCTTTTCTCGGTATTGTCTCGGTCTTTTCTCGGTCCTGTCTCGGTCTTCTCTCGGTCTTGTTTCGGTCTTGTCTCGGTCTTGTCTCGGCCTTTTCTTGGTATTTTCTCGGTCTTGTCTTGGTCTTTTTTCGTTTTTTTTCTCGGTCTTGTTTCGGTCTTGTCTCGGTCTTGTCTCGACTCGGTCTTATTTCGATCTTGTCTTAGTCTTGCCTCGGTCTTATCTCGGTCTTTTCTCGGTCTTGTCTCGGTCTTTTCTAGGTCATTTCTCGGTTTTTTCTTGATCTTGTCTCGGTCTTGTTTCGGTCTTGTCTCGACTCGGTCTTATTTCGGCCTTGTCTTAGTCTTGCCTCGGTCTTGTCTAGGTCTTTTCTCGGTCTTTTCTCGGTATTTTCTCGGTCTTTTCTAGATCATTTCTCGATTTTTTCTTGGTCTTGTCTCGGTCTTGTCCCGGTCTTCTCTCGATCTTGTCTCGGTTCTTGTGTCGGTCTTGTCTCGGTCTTGTCTCGTTCTTATCTCGGTCTTGTCTTGGTCTCGTCTTGATCTCGTCTTGATCTTGTCTTGGCCTAGAAAGAAAAATAATAAACTCAAATCTACTCAATATCAAGAAAAATCTGATGGGAAATCTTAGGGTATTTTATTTCAATTATTCATTTTTCATAAGGTAGGTTTTTAATTTTTGTTGACTAAAAATCGAAAATACATTTTTCAAATTCAGTATTGCAGTTTTACAGTTTACAAGTTATTTGATTTGAATTTGAAATTTTTGGAAATATTTCTGATACATACTGCGTTGTTGTCACTTCCTGCTAAACTTGACAACGATTTTTTTATTTTGAATAAATCATCCTGTATATTGATATGCATACCTGTTTAAATTTTAGTTTAAAAAATTTATTAATATTCTGTACCTATCTTGAACTGTTTTTGTGACAATTGAATTGAATGATTCAAATTTCTAGACGCATTTTGATCGAAGACCAAGACTAAGACTATCCAGACCAAGATTATCAAGACTGAGCCAGTCTCGTCTTAGTCTTGAAACATCAAGACCAAGACAACATTAATTTTTCGAGACCAAGACTAATCAGTCTCGCGTAGCCTTACCTAGTACTTTTCAATAAACTCTCTTACATCCAACCAAAGGCATAAGGTCACCAGTATTCAGTTCATACCGCATATCTTTAGCTAAAATTGTTTTCTCTTGACACGACACTGGAATGAAAAATGAGAACCACAACACAAACTGGGTGACTAAAACATAACTTGAGAATCTTAACCGCATTGTGCTGCGTGTGAATCTTGATGAACTTTTCGTTCTTCACTATGCTGCTTGGAGCTTGGAAATGATCGAAACTACTGGTATCTATATTCCAAATTATTTTATATTTAACCGTATGTATGCGATCAACATAATCAACATCATTATAGAGTTGAAGGTTAACATGTTCAAGTTATTATTTATCCTTTTATTATGTATACAGTGAGGACCAAAAGTCCGTTGCCCTCCCCGTAACTTCTTTATTTTACATATTACAAAAAAATGTTGAATACATAAGATATCGAATGAAATCCTACGATATCTTTAATAGTTCAAGTTTCATTAAAACAGGGTGTCGCATAAAAGCAAAGCGATTTAGAAGTTTATTTTTTGAAATAGGACACCATAAATAATATAATAAATATAATATAAATAATTTTGTTTTGAGAAAAAATAAAATAAAGTTCGTCTCATATCGATGCTGAAGAACAAATTTGAGCTGGCTGCATTTACAGTTAAACAAGCTGAAGATGATGCCGTTGTGCTATTTGTCAACACTTCAATTTCCTTATGCAGTGAATCACTATGTGATGCTGTTTTTGTGGTCGAGGAAGACGTTGACATTTTAGTACTTCTAACAGACATAGCACCAATCGAAAGTTCTATCTACTTCCGTAAACCTTGAAAAGGAAAAACTGCTGAGAGGATATATTCAGCAAGTAGCCTCAAATACGAATTCAGTGGTTGTGACACTATATGTCATCCCTATTCAATCAGGGAAAAACTGAATTTTGAACGCTGATAGAAAAGACAGAGCGGTTCATCATGAAATAATTGAAATTTTCAACCAACAAGATGCCACGCCAGAGGAGATTGCCGAAGCCGGAGTACGAGTTTTTGTAACTTTACATGGTCTTGCCTCTTTGCCACCTACAAAAGACGCGGCGTAATTCCACGCCTTTAGGACGTACCAACAAGTACAGAAATGGAAAGGCATAGAAAAATTCCTGAAGACTGCACACTATAAAATTAAGATATTTTCTATGAGAGGTTGCCTTTCCATTCGAAACCGTGCTGTGTTTTCGGTTGATATGCAATTTTATATTTGAAAAATTAAAAAAAGATGGGCTCGTCCGGGATTTGAACCCGGGACCTCCCGCACCCTAAGCGGAAATCATACCCCTAGACCAACGAGCCATAGGATATGTTAAGTTTTTTTTAGTATATAAACAAAAAGCCATAGGTATGAATGACCTCAACCTTCATTTCAATAATTATCAGTGGCGCAACTAGGATTTCATTTGAGGCTGAATATATAGTTTATCAATCAACAGGACTTTTTTTCGTCAGCCGGTTGTTATGAATAACGATAATAGAAATTGTTGACTTTGGGGAGGCATATACAGCTTCATACTCCCCTCCTTGGCTGCGCCACTGATAATTATCAGAATCAGGAGCGTGCCTGCATACACAACACACGATATCCTATGGACGTCCAATACATGTCGGTATACCTCTCCTTGGCTCAAGTTTGCGTATATCCATATCAGAGATTCACTATATAATTGACTTGATTTTCTTCCTACTTATTCACTTCACTTGAAATCAAGACAAGCTCAAGTCAAGTAGTTACACATCAAGTACTTACTTGTATATCAAGTACATTTTTTGTATTAATCTGATTAACTGCCAAAACGCAATAACAAAAAAAATATATGGATGCAAAATAAACAAAACTGGAGTTTAGTAAAATACAATACAATAATATTCACTTTCAATTGGCAAAGTAGGTTATATTTTTGAAATGACCTGTACAAAAATGTATAGCGTGTGCCACAATTTTCACTAGATCGCTTGAATCCTATAGATTTTTGTAGACATTCAAAATTTATTGTTTGTCCTTCTCAGGCCAACTCGAAACTAAAATTGTGCTACGCCTATTCGAACTTCTGTAGAGAAATTTGCCCAGGAATTAGGTGGGCTGGACCTACCAATTTTTTTTTTTTCGTAGACTTTAGTGTGTTATGCTTGCGAATGTCGCCTTAGTGAAGATGTTCCGCAGTTCTTCATTTTCGAAACCGCCGTACATGCTTTCTACTTCTGTTTCGATGATATCAAATTCTGCCACTTTTTCATCTACGATATATTCTGAGCCGCTGCTTTGAAAAGTTTCCGATTCCATTACGGACAAATCACTTAAATCAGACATACAATTATTCTCTAGCCGCCACTTTTTATCCTTAATCAACGCTTGCCTACTATTTAACAGAACGTCGTCATTGAGCAATCGGGGGCCTGCTTACTGTAACCTCAGTGAATCCCCTAATTTAACGTTTTGGTGTGCATTTCACGGATCGCTATCAAGTAATATCAAGTAGTTTGATTTTACTTGATATCAAGTCAAGTACTTCACATCGTAAATCGAGTCAAGTCAAATTTAAGAAAAAAATGAAGATACTTGACTTGATGAATCCCTGATGCTATAGATTACAAGCCCAGCCAATTTTGGAGGGGTCATTTGACCCAGCATGAATTATATTCAGAAATATGGTGCCATACGAAACAACTCTCTTTTTCGCACTATGCCGTCAGTTGTGAGCGGTTCAGATGAGTACGCAGGTCAACAAAACTTTCCATCCAGAGGAGGGATTTTTTTCGACAAAAGATTCTTGAAAGGCATTTCTCAAGATGATAAGATCACTGAAAAATAATCAAGTGAGACCGAATGCCATACAAAAAGAACGGCGCTAAAAGCCAGCAAATTTTTCATTTTCCGCAAACTTTTGTTATGAATTCAGATGATTTATTACGGTACGGTATTTGCATAATTGAATTTGTATGATTACATAGATTCTTTTTTAGCACTGCCTTACATATTTGCCGGTACAGGGGTGGGGAGTAGTGGGAGCACCGCACGCAAATTCGTACTCGGACCTGTATGTTTCAAGATCATTGCAAAATGTACGGCTCGAGTCTAAAAATATTGGTGCATATTGTTCAAAGAGAGGTTCCCATACAGCACACGACGTCGTGTGGACGTCCATTTCAGGTTCAAAGGAAGTCCAAACGTCCATGGACCTCATATGGACGTCCAGTTGATGAAACATTTTGGACATGCCCTGTACGTTTAATAATTTGACGTCTTATGGATGTCCATTGGACTTTAATATCCGACGTTTGTTAAACATCCATATATGTACGTTATTGAACGTCTTTGGAATGTACAGAACTGGATCTAATTTGTATACTCTCAGAAATTGTATGTTATTGTATATCCACTGGATGTTCAATGTTGGAATAATAAATAAATGTACATTTCTCAACATCCATAGGTACAGGATCGGATCGAACTTGTACATTCAGAAAAATTATTGAATCAGCCTGACTTATCAGTAATTGTACATTTTTGTACGTAAGATGTCAAGAACTGGTACGTCTATATACATCCAATAGATGGACTACCCATATATAGCACACACATCTAATGGACGTCCACTTTTGGTCAAAGATTGATCCAAACGTCCAGGGACTCTATATGGATGTCCAATGAATGTTCTATCCTGGATGTGTTTTGTGCAATTCATATTGTACGTCTCATGGATGATCAATGGACGTACAATATTGGACCAACATGAAACTTCAATAAGAAAACGATTTTGGATGTACATTGAATGTACAATAATGGACCAATAAACCGAATGTTACATATTATACATATGTGTACGTCCATTGGACAAACAGTTCTTAATCAACTTGTTACATCAATCAACTGTATGTAATTTGAGTGTTGAATACTGATGAAGTTCCGCATCTTGTACAAGGTGGCAGAATTGTGACTGCATCAGAATAGATGTTTTCAAAATTTGCAAAAAATAAGTTTCAAAACATTTGTAATTATTTCGAGACCAACTTGAAAAGTTACAAATATGCACAACCATTAATGCAGTAATGCGTCCTCGGGCGGTAAAGTGCTGCTTTACGCTCGCTGAACCGGGCGGTAAAGTGTACTTTACTTTGGAAGAGGTTGCAAACTGAGATTTATTGCTTTTTCGTTGTACCATTCACTTGACCAAAGTTTAAAAACCTTTGGAATTAATGTGAATTGACTATTTCTATTGACCTATTAAAAATTTAACATTTTTTGTAATATGTGATATATAGAAGTTGTGGAGGGGGCGATGGACTTTTGGTCCTCACTATATATATAATCCAGTACGATTGGGTTCTGAGACGAGGATCGATTGTAGCACCACCAAACTTTAAAATGCTAGTAATTGAAACTATGACAAACACGAAAAAAAATTGTTTGCCAAAATTCCAGGAATAGAATTTTTTTATTTTTTTTTCGTTTAAAAATAAATAAATGTATTTTGCTGTGATCTTGGAAAGTATATGATTTATCGGAAAAACAACTGAACAGGGTAAAAAACAATTCAATTTTTCACAAAAATTATTCCTAGTAATTTCTTATGAAATGCGCTCTTTTTCTCAGAAAACGTGATTGAACGCCGACATCAAATTTCAGTTTCACCCTTACCCGCCGCTGAAAGTTCTGGCGGATCCGAATATTTGATTGGTCATAACTCTGCTGAAAATGATCGGAGAAGGGAAAGAAAAAGTTCATATCGTTTCTGAAGACTCCTACTTTCTCATGCAAATATAATATGCGAGTATTTGAGTACCTAAAATGTGTTTTGTAGCACACTTCACGGAGATGTTTGCGGATGATCCGAAAATCATGAAGAATTTAGTAAATATGGAATTATTATACTAAAGCAGCAACCCATGCCCTCTTTGGATTATAAGCAACAATTTTGAAGTAGTGTGACAGGTGTCACTTATACATGCCAAAAAATAACTTTTTACTCCTGCCTCATTTTAAACTTACCCATAAAATCTGCATTCTCTTCACTAAATGTTGAAAATAATCGCTTATTCATATCCTGCATATATATATTTAATAACACTATTGTGAAGTGCAAACCTCAAGCTTGATATCACATACTTCATTTTTTATGTAGCATGTGCATGAGCGATTATTTTCAACATTTACTGAAGAAATTGCCGGAATTATGGGTGAGTTGAAAACTGAGGCAGGAGTAACAGCCAGTTTTTTCTTTGGCATGTATAAAGTGAGACTTGTCTCACTAGTCTTAAATCGTTGCATATGGTCCAAAGAGGATACTTATTCCTGCTTCAGTATAATTATTTCATATCAACTAAACTTTCGGATCCTCTGTAAATATCGTAGAAGGGTTGTGTGAAGTGGAACAAAACACATTTTTGGTACTCAGATACTCACATGTTATATTTGCATGAGGAAGTAGAAGTCTTCAGGAATGATATGCACTTTTTCTTTTACTTCTACTATAATTTTTAGCAAAGTTATAACCAATCTCATTTTCGGCCCTGCCTGAACTTGCAGTGGCGGGTTAGTGCGATCATGAAATGTGACGTCGGCGATAAACCAAGTTTTCTGAGAAAACGAGCATATTTCATTGGGTATTACTGAAAATCATTATAATTGAATTATCTCTCAACCTATCGAAATCGTTTTTTGATAAATCTTATATTTTCTGAAATAACAAAAAAAAAATTATATTTTTTTATTAAAAAATTGTTAAGGTTCCACCAATGATTTTTTGGAAAACAATTTTTTTTTCTAATAATACATGATGTCGAGATGTCATGTGTCGAGTGCTAAAATTCATTCTTCACTTTTTGCTCAAGTTTGTCTGTCGTTACTGGATTAATATAATTGACTTTGATTATAAATGTAAATATATGGCTTCAAGAAATAATGCAAAATAAATAAAAATGCAACTTCATTTAATGGAGAATTTGATAAGGTTTTTATCTTTACATGTCCAAATTTTGAAACTTTTCATCAGCACATGCCATGATCTCTGATAATCTTCAGCTAAATTTTTGACACCCTCATACGTTAAAGAAATGTTATCACAGTCTTTTTTTAATGTAATATTTTTTGTTTCACAAACGCCCAGGAATGTTTTGAAAAGCTCCAACTTGCAAATTCGTAGACATGCCATCTTCGTGTCCGCTTTCTTTTTCGTGATTCCTTGTCGTTTTCCATCAACGGCCACTTCAAAGCTGTAAAATATCAAAATTTCAGAAAAATAATCAATAGATAGAAAGTTGATTGAGAATTCTGAAAAATTTGAAAATTGGTTGTATATGAAATAATTTTGTTATTGTTTTTATTTATGCAAAATGTAACCATTATTTTGGATGCATACCTTTGAGTTCATTTTACTATTTTTCTTTATTTGTATATATATTATTGATATTTACTATATTTGTCTATTATGATATATTATTATTTTATACATTAACTTCACATGATCATGGACAAGTTTTTAACTTATTTGATCATATTTTCATGAGATATTTATTATTATTTATTATATTGACAATGTATTTGTTATTTTGAACACCATTAAATAAATAAATGAATAAATAATATTTCAAGATATATTTTATTCAGGAAGCTTAGAAATATAGGGCCTGCTGAGGTATTGAAAATAATTATATTTATTCATCATAACAAAGTCACATGTTGAGACTAATGATTGTTCTGATATAGAAAAGATAGTTGTAGAATTCCTAAAGGTTACGTTCTGGGCCTATTTTTTTGAATAGATGAGGATGAGTTGCCAAAACTATAATTTCAGGAAGGTTTGTTTACACTTTGCGATGACAAATCTGTACCATATGTTAAATGATCGATTAATCACAGATTGACAACTTGTGTTTGATGCAAATGTTTACAAGCATTACCATGGCAACTCCATTCTTTAAATAGATCACACACTATACTAAGCAAGGTAGAAACAACTTTAATATATAAGTTAAAATTTGAAAATAATTACACGTCAGTGGTGATTAAGTCACACCAACATTTTATTTTGTTTCATTTTTATCGATGTAGCCAGTACTTGATGAAAATCGTTTAAAAGAAACTGATTTCATTTTCATTTCGAAAGATTGAAAATTAAACTAAGGAAAGAGAAAATTGAAAATGCAAGGACACTCCAAATATGCTTTGAAATGCACAATGGTTAATGAACCCATGAAATATTTTTGGAGTCAAATTTCAATTGCAGCCGTTTCCATTCGGCGCCGTTTATTGGCGCTCTTTGTAACGTATTTTACCGAGCCCAATCAGCCAAAGGGCGTATTCTAATCGGGTTGAATGTGACGTGAAACGGCAATGCTATTGACCATATTCACCGTCGCCATATTATCTTGCGACAATACCAACTATCCATTCTTACCAACGGTTAAAAATATAATGTATCTGTAACAAAACCGCGAAAATCAAGAATATTTTATTTGGTGCATGTTTCATAGGCGTATTTTGTGAGTTTCGAAAAAATGTAACAAGAGAAAATCTAGGATAAATGGGTAGATATCACTATCGGTATCAGCTTTCTCCTGAGTTTTAATAGTTAACTATTTGAGACCTACCATAAAGTCTAAAATTAAGGCTAAAAATTTTTCCATTTCAACAATAAATAATGCAATGCAGTTTCACACAAATGTGCCTGCCTGAATTCAGATTGTTCCTTCACTATACAATACTACTGCTAATTCTAAGGGTGAATTCCCAATGCATCATTTTTGCTTTTTGCTTTTCGCGTCACGCGTCACGTCATCTTCACGCATTCTGATTGAAGAATTGGTACATCGTGTCAGGAATTCGCCAATCAAAAACAATGCATTGGGAACTCACTCTAATAGTTCCTCATAGATAGGAAGTGTGTTAATTGGGTGGAATTCCGAACAAAGTGATTGAATCAGACACTTTTTCAATAGGCACTATTGTGGATACTTTCCATTTTTCAGGGAATTGTTCTGTCATCAATGAAGTGTTAATCAAATATAATAGATGATTGGCTGCAACTTCAAAGGTTAATTTTAATATTTTCAAATTGATGCCGTATTTATCACCACCGTCTTTCTTCATTCTATTAATTATCATTTTAAGCTCATCCATTGTGATTGCTTCAAATTTGGTAAACTTCGTTTGGTTTCGAGGCAAAATATTCAAGATATAATCAGAGTTGTGAATAGGTATGATGTTGCAATATCTTCGTCATTTTCTTTCCAGTGATCACCGAACTTTATTTTAGAAGGCCTGTTTTGAGGTTTTCCATGCATTAACTCTTTGAGAGACCTCCACATTGCCTTTGCATCTCTTTTGTTCGGATCAATTTGTTCTTCGTGATATTTTTGTGTTTCCTGCCTAATAAGTGGAATTACAGCATATCTGACTTTCTTATAGTTGATCCAGTCCTCCTCTAATCGCAGCACATAATGTCAGAACTTTCATAAGAGAACCCTTTTAAATAAATGGCTAAAAACAAGCTTTAGTGAAATGATAAAATAATTTTTAATATCTACAAAAGTTCTCTAAGAATTGCAAATGGGAAATGATTTCCTTTATTTTGCTGAAATTCGATAAAACAATGCACTACCTTCCTTGTCTTTTGAATTTCTTACTAAGATACACCCAGATGCCATTTTGAATCACAAAGCACTTCTGTATTCTCCAAAAAAATGTATTATTATTTCACTAAAAATCGTTAATAGCCATAATAAAGGGTCCTTTTATCATGTAACGACACTTTGTTTTGGATATTTTTGCCTGAAATTTTGCTGTCCTATAGAGAATTGAAAAAGATCATTCGAATGAGGTTGGACTCAAGCTCCCCATGGCATTTGAAAGATCTCTCAAAACGGTAGCCCACCGCCATTTTGGAAGATGGACATTTTCCATTGTTGTCAAAGAACAGTTTATGAACCACCATTTGACTAAAAAGAGATTTGAAGAAAAATGCTAATCTGTTCATAAGTTAACAAACAGTAAGGGAAGTTACTTTATGGACATTTTGTATAACCAATATCTTCAAAAAAGTATGTCATACCTTTTTTCAGTGACATCACACCAAGACACACTGCTGGGGCTTGGACGTCTACCATCAGCTCTGCTAATATCAAACTTTTTGGAACACTGGAAAATCTTAATTTTATTCTGAAAATATGGAGGGTTCAATCTTACTTCACCGATTCTGCCATACAAGGCCCTTTCCAGAGACTTTTCAGAAAATGGTGTTTCGGCGGTGATGATGAAACTGGACAAATAAATGGGTTTTTCTAAGAGCAGAGAAAGGAGCGCTCCTTGAATGCCCACATGGCACCATCTTGTAAGTTTATCGCTGCATGAAACAGAAAGTGTGGGATCGCCTCTACCTGCACAAGAGAAATGTTTTGTATTGAATATTATTATTGCTACAAAAATATATAGATATACCACATTCAAATCTCAACAATCCATGAAAAAAAAACTGTTCAAAATTGTTTTTTTCGTTAACCAGCTATCGTCCCCTTACGAACGGCAGCCCTCAAAAGTCGAAACTTGTGCGAGCCAAGGATTAACGAAGTCTCACCTTTTGACGTGCGAATCCTAGCACTTTTTCGAGCCATCAGATAAAAATCTGTAGTCGATGAGGATTCGAACCTAGCCGACCAGCAGTCAATGGTTTCGAACACCACTGAGCTTCATGGCCCTTAAAAAACTGTGATGAGTATATAAATTATCCAAGCTCAATACCATTAAATGCCCTGGACATGATGGCCTGGTGAAAGTTGTACTTTTATCACTTTCCCGTCCTCTTTTTTATGTTTTCACAAATCCCTTGATTCAGGTGAATTTCCTGGCCTACTGGACTCTCTTATGGCACCCCAACATAAAAATGGTGATAAACCTGACATTTCCAATTACTGTGCTATACCTAATCTCAGCACAAATCCTAATTAAGTTGCCCGAAAGTATAACTTACTCAGGACCAATATAATAATATCCCATCAATATTGTTTCACTTCAAAGTCTGCAGAATTCAGTTTAATAATAGTATATTGTACAATGAGCATGAAATGGGTCATTTCATGCAAACTGTACACTATACTTTTTCGACGACCATCTGAATCATAAACAAATCTGTAATATTTTCACACTTAACACTTTTTATTATAAACTTTCCTGCAGTCATTATTCCCAAAATACATACAACCTAAAAAGGAATTGAAGATACAAATATTGAAAATTATAATAAAAATCTAACAGTAATCGATTTCATAAAAGAAAAAAAAATGTGGTTAATCCCCAACTATCCAAATCCTGACTGTTCCTTCACTTATCACACATCATTGTCAGTTCAAAGTGACAATTATCAGTTCGAAGTGACAATTGTCAGTTCAAAGTGGCAATTGCCAGTTCAAAGTGACAATTGTCAGTTCAAAGTGACAACTGCCAGTTCAAAGTGACAATTGCCAGTTCAAAGTGACAATTGCCAGTTCAAAGTGACAATTGCCATTTCAAAGTGGCTATTGCCAGTTCAAGGTGACAATTGCCAGTTCAAGGTGACAATTGCCAGTTCAAAGTGACAATTGTCAGTTCCAAGTGGCAATTGCCAGTTCAAAGTGGCAATTGCCAGTTCAAAGTGACAATTGCCAGTTCAAAGTGACAATTGCCATTTCAAAGTGACAATTGCCATTTCAAAGTGGCGATTGCCAGTTCAAAGTGACAATTGCCAGTTCAAAGTGACAATTGTCAGTTCCAAGTGGCAATTGCCAGTTCAAAGTGACAATTGCCAGTTCAAAGTGACAATTGCCAGTTCAAAGTGGCAATTGCCAGTTCAAAGTGACAATTGCCAATTGAAAGTGGCAATTGTCAGTTCAAAGTGGCAATTGTCAGTTCAAAGTGACAATTGTCAGTTCAAAGTGTCAATTGTCAGTTACAAGTGGAAATTGCCAGTTCAAAGTTACAATTGCCAGTTCAAAGTGGCAATTGCCAATTGAAAGTGGCAATTGTCAGTTCAAAGTGACATATTTTGTTGTTGGCCCTTCTACGCCTTCATAGAATGCGACCGTCCTAAACTATTACACAAATACAGTGGTATGTACCTTTTCGTTCAAGTAGGCAATCACAGACATTTTTTGTTCCTTTCCATAGGTATAACTGTTATAAGGTAAAATTGGGAAAATATGATACAGAAAGTGACAGTCGCATTACCTGGCTTTGTTCTCACAGCTCCTAAAATATGATATCTGCTTCCAGGCAGCTTCAAATCACGAAGTTGACTTTCCTCCAGACATTTTGCACCTGTTCTGAACACATCATCATCATTAGTTTTAATTTTTTTACAAGGGACACCTTCTGTGATATCTTCGATCATATCACCAAAATCTTGCTCTTCTTGTTTTGGAAAAATGGCTGCATCACCACAAGGAACTCTGGTAGTAAAAAAGTGAAATTTGACCTCACACTTTAGCGCAAATTTCTTAGTATCTACGTTGTAATCCAGAACAGGATTGTCACTTCTCATTTGGTGAAAAATATAGCGTAGAAATGATCTTCTACAGATAACTTCTGCATGTGAATCATTTAATACATCTCCAGTGTCTGACATTTTATTTTTTCCTATACACCTCGATCCGGTTCCTGATGCTACGACTCTCAACTGCCCTTTCAGCTCCATTACAATACAAGACAATACTGTCCATTCTGTGAGGTTCGGTTTCCCAGATTTCGGTAAATTCTCAAAATGTTCAAGGCACAGTTCTGCTATTTTATCATAAAAATCCTTAAGCATCTCCATGAAGTGAGTACAAAAATAAGCAGATAATTGTTAGTGAAACTTAAAAAATAAATTAATTTTGGATATATATTTTAGTATTGTAGAAATTCAGACTATGGTGTCTGGATTCCAAGCATATTGCGTTCGATTAAAATTGTTCAAAATGCTCATATCAGCTTCTGGAATACTGAAGTTGAGATCAATGTTTTGTTCTATATACTTTTTAGAACGAGCTTTTGGAATGATAGCAATATTCTGCTGCAGAGACCAACGGAGCAGCACCTGAAAATAAAAACTAGTGAAGATTCTCATCTTGACTCTTTTGATGTACAAACTGATAGATAGATAGATAATATTTTTATTTCAGCAGAGTTGTGGTCTGGGATATACGTCAAAGAGTTACAAAACACCATACATGAAATACATAAAATACACACAATTAAAAACAAGAATATACAGGTACTAATATTCTATAATTATTAAATAACAGTATTGGAGAAGAAATCATTGACGCAATAAGGCTCCATATTGCATATATATTTTCGCAGAGATCTCAACAAGCTACCAGAGTCTTCAAGGCTTTTAATTTCATTGGGAATATTATTAAAAAATTTGATTGCTTTATATAATGGGCCTTTCTCGAAAGCAGTCTTTGAATGTATAGGATAGTTATAATTGTTTTTGAACCGAATGCTGTGATCATGGGTAATTTTGATTAAAAATGCAATTGACTCCATAATATAAACTGCAGGAACTGTCAACATATTGTTTGCTTTGAAGATTCCCCTACAGGACCCATCATAAGCTATGCCAAATATTATTCTTATCACTTTTTTCTGACACTTGAAAATTTTAATCAATCCTGAGCAACTTCCCCATGTTGCAATGCCGAATTTCATTCTAGAGTAAAAATTTGCATAATAGACCGAGAGCAGCACTGTTATATTTAAGTTTGGCTTTAGTACTCGAATTGCATAAGTTATTGATGACAGTTTGTTGCATAGCGTCTCCACCTGAGTTGTCCATGTCATGGTGTCATCAATGTGGACTCCCAAGAATCGAACCGAAGAACTACATTTTATGTTTTGGCTATTGATTGATATTGTGTCTGGCTTTTGAATGTTTTGAAGATACTGCCCTGCGGAACTCCCATGGACATCTCCAAGGCACTGGACCTAACTGAACCTTGTTCAGTCGTTATTTCTACTACCTGCTTTCTTTGTTTCAAGTAGGATTTTAGCTAGTTGTGTGAATTACCTCTGATCCCATACTTGAATAGTAATATGTTATGGTCAATGGTGTCAAATGCCTTTGAGAGATCCACAAAGATTCCACAGGACAGATCGCCATCATCCAATGCTTCCAATACCTCGTTACTAAAATGAAACAATGCAGTTTCTATTGATCTGTTTTTCAGGTATCCATGTTGACTGTCTGAGAGTAACTTAAAATTTTCAACACTAGATGTCCTGCCATACCAGGATGCTCACTGCAATAATCCTATACTATAGGAGTATTCGGGTCAAAAATCCATCAGAAAACAACTACTTTCCTGGCTAATACCACGACGAACGTTGAATTACATCCAATGAATTTCCGTGCAGAGTTCCTACAAGGCTATCTCTGTAATTGCTAAAGGGATGGAAATGTTAATCGAAACATTTGGACCACCTATAGATCGATTTCTGGGTTCTTGCCCTCATCAGTATAGGGTAGGTCTCTGCAGACAATAACTAATGTCTGCAACAAATGATTCGATTATCAATCCATTTCAAGGCAGAAGCTGAGACACCACCCGCAGATCGGTGTTTAACCGAACTACGAGCGCCATCCCACCCACTAGCCACCCTAAGCAATACCCAGTACTTCGCAAAGCGAATATATCAAAAATAGAAAAAATCTATTTAACAATGAGCTAATCAAGTTCAACACTAGATGTCCTGCCATACCAGGATGCTCACTGCAATAATCCTATACTTACTATAGGAGTATTCGGGTCAAAAATCCATCAGAAAACAACTACTTTCCTGGCTAATACCACGACGAACGTTGAATTACATCCAATGAATTTCCGTGCAGAGTTCCTACAAGGCTATCTCCGCAATTGCTAAATGCATGGAAATGTTAATCGAAACATCGAAATTTTCAAAAAATGATATTATCCTTCGTGCCATTAGGATTTCAAGGATTTTTGCAGAACAAGTTAGCAAACTAATAGGCCTATAGTTGCATAGAATATCGGTGCTACCCTTTTTATAGAGTGGTTTCACTATAGACAATTTTCGCCATATACATCTGCCCAAGTTTTATCCCGAATCTGTTGGCAGAAATTGAAAATAGTCTCATTGTTATATTTCCGTTTTTCTCTGTACATACATTTTACTGTTTTTATTAAGTTACCTTCTAAAAGTTGTCCCAGATGATCAGAGAAACCAGTGGGAACAACAGTTCCGGATATTTTACCTTTAAAATTCGTAATAATATTATCTAGACACTTAGTAGTCGTAGGTGTTACTCTAGTTGCTTGGATGTGAAGTACTTATCTATACTGTTAGTAAGAATAAAGTTAACGCAGATAGAGTAAAGTCGTAAAAATTAGAATAAATTTGCTAAAGCAAACTTATGTGCATAGAAATAGACACATCTTGCACTTTTGATTTCATATCTCAGCAACCAAATATTTGCTGTCTGCAAGAGTAACATGATCCTAAATCAATCAAGTGCACAAACTGAAAACAAAAGCTCTGCTTTGCCAACAATCGAGCTGATAAAATTCACGTAGGAGGCAGTAGTTGTTCTCTGTTGAAAATATCAATTGTAAGTATAGGTGCATGCAGAAACATATTACATTTTTTTCAAGTTATAATAGGCGAGGACACGAAAAAATATTTGTGCTCAAAATGTGTTGTAAAATACACAATGCATATATAAATGTACCCAGAAAATATTGTTCGAGTCAAATTTCAATTACAGCTAGTCTAATTTCGTTCTGAAAAATAGCAAATTTTGAAGCTACTAATATTGGCGCTCTTGGTGACGTACGTGCCCGATCAGACTATAGGCGTTATCGGGTTGAATCTCACGTTTAACGGCAACGTTGCCAAGCTTCTAAAACTATAAACCAGAAAGCATAAAACCATAGAGAAGTGACTGAAGACATTATTTCCAATGCCAAACGACGATGGCGAATTTTAAAGGTGTGAAAACCACCGTGAAAATATTGGATCTGTCATAAAATAATATGTTTGAATATTAACAAAAAACTTGATAGTTTTAATATTGTGAATTATTGTGGTCCATCAAAATGATGTTCAAGAGAAAAGCTAGTCATTTATTTTTGTTTCTCCTTAAAGGTACCTATTTCAGAGTTTGAATACTTTTTTCCCGTTTATAGGTACTAGTTGAGTGAATGACAATAAACCTCAGAATAAAACACATAGAGATGCCCTGCCTATACCTAAACAAATAACTATGAACATGAACTATCATTTTCTATACAAAAGGTCTCATGCATGTTTTTCCTATTTGTTCCAATAAATTAATGATTGAAAAATAGTGGAAATTCAAACGATTGTCTTTTGGCGGTAGGGTGTGATGTCAAAATACTTGTCAACAAAGATTATCCAAAGAAAACATAGTTTCGGTAGGTTTGCAGTAACTCAATAATAAATAGATAATAATCAACCACTTGAAAAACTCTAGATAGACTGATCAACAAGTCAATACCATGAAAAATACATTTTGTTTACATGAACTTTGACGTCATACTAAGGCGCGCGTTTTACCAAATTCAAATTTGCTTCACATTTTAAAATCTGGATTGTTCAAAACTTTCAAAAGTTAAAATTAAATGAAACAATGTTTAATGATTTAATAACAAAGTAGATGGTGCACACAAAAATTCCAGTGATTTTGTGATACATGCATGTGACCTATTTGTGGGCATTGGGCGTTCAAATGTTATGGACGGTTTATTTACATTTGGAGTAAGAAGGACCATAATTGCAACGAAGAATGACAACTTGATCCGAATGAAATGAGCGGGAATACACGAAACTATCCGATTAAATACGGACTTAACATGTATAAGGCCCTCGCTTGTAAACAAACAAAGTTATGCTGCCTTCCAGACAAGGAAGGCATCTCTATGTAAGGACATTACACACAGGACTGCTGGATTCCTATCTCCCATGTTTGTATGAGAAATGACCTTGAAATGACGTAATGCGGTGGCCTCCGTATAAAAAACAAGTTGTTGAGTGGGGGAATAGACTAGGTAGGGGGCCACTGAGGTACGTCACGATAGGGATCCATCAGTCCTTTGTGTAATGTCCTTGATCTCTATGGTCTTTTATTACTCTGAGAAAAAGGACCATCCCTTTTGTACGAGACCGAATTGAGCATGCGTATTATTGCATTTACTTGTCCGTGAGCATTTGTGTTTTGTGGACATAACTTAAGTGTGGCAACGTTGCTAAATTAATTAACGCTGTCAACAGTGGGATTGGTTGCTCGGGGTAGTACGTCACAATGGCGCTGAAAAGAAGTCATTTGAATTTATGAACTTTAAATATTTTTTTTTCATGTTTAAGACAACTCAACAAAAAAAAAAGATAATTGTCACTAGTGTTCATAAGCTGTAGAATATATTAAAAATATTTTGAAAATTTCGTGTCCTCGCCTATTTTGATTTTATTTTTATTAAGACAAATGTACATTTGAGTTGAAACAATATTCAGTCTTTGACTTTTCACTAACAATTAAAGTAGAATCATCAAGAATGATTTATGCAATTTATGTACAAAATAATAATTGATACTTAAACAATAGTTAGTGAAGTATACATATGAAGGAGTTTAAAACCATGAAATTACATATGAAGTACATAACTATTAATCATATAGTGTGAATGTTAACGAGCAGTTGATGAAATAACAAATTATTGTTAGATACTGACATTACTTCATTTCAATGTTGATCGCATTTAGTATTATGATAGCTGATCGAGAAATAAACATATTAAATATCATTATTAGATGACATTGAAGGATTTCCCCAGTTCACCTGCAGATGAATGATAATGCGTTGTTTATGGATATCAATGATTATTAGCATGATACATTATCTATAATAATTGATTTTGGTTCAAAAGTGTGAAAAATTCATTTTTCAATTTTCATGGAGAATTTTCATGTCTCACAGGTTGTATCGTTCTGTACACTCAATAGAGTATCATAATCCTCATTATTGACTCAAAATCCCCTCAAAAATATTGATTGGGAGCTAGATGAAAACTGGTTTTCATTTAAATTTTTGAATAAACCTTTCAATTTGAACAAAAATTTCCTTACATTGCTCAGAGATATTCTGATTACAAAATAGGTGGCCTTTGAAGAACCTTTTTCTGTCACCAAGTAATTTTTATTTATTTTTCTTCATTTGATGAATAGAGACAAATTAATAGTATTATGATCATTCAGCTACCCAAAACACCAAAACTACGTCACTTTCACTCGACGCGCGTTTCCCCAATAAATTTAGCATTCTCAAGTGCTATAAGTGTACTACCTCGAAGTGAGCTTATAGCTTTTGAGAATAATAACTTTGTTGGCGAAACGCGCGTCGAGTGAAAGTGACGTAGTTTTGGGTAACTTCTATTTCTTGAATTGTATTCATACCAAAAGTTCCAAATATTCATTTTCGATTATCATTTTGGTATATACAGGGTGGCCCACGAACATCTCGAAACTCGAGAGAAGCAGAGAATTGAAATTTTGGTGTTGTGAATTAAAGCAATTGGTGCAGCTTTTTCTGATAATGTTACCCAATGAGCTTTTGTGCTTGGTCAATTGTCATCAGATAGAAGAGAGACACTTTTTCTGGCGGGTCAATTCTCTCTCACACTCATTCGGCTTATGGAGAAAATGATAAGTGATATCTCCATAGTCTTTGGAGATAATAGCATCAAACTTGGTGTTGTTGGATTCCTTATGATCGTCTCTAACCGATCCTGCAATGATATACCAGGTGTTCTATTTAAAAAAATGATTGAAGATGGCGCTCAGCTGCCATTTTGAAACTTTTAGCTGAAATTTTCTCATGAAAACTGAGGTTTTTATCTCCTATTTGAGCCTTTCAAATTTCGTTCCGATATACCAGGTGGTTAAAAAATTAGTAGGGGGGAACGGACTTTAGACTAGCACTGTATGGGATTTTCATATTCTAACCTATCCTCCTCAATCAAGCGAAACTTCAAGATATTATTTATTTTTAACTTTATGGTCCTCAAGCGAAAATCCAAGAAATTTATTTCTGAATGTTCAAAAATAATTAAATAAGGCTTTTTAACACTTTTCAAATTGTGACAAAATTTTATATTACCTATTTTTTTTTGACGTTTGTAGAAAAAATTTTGTTTGCATCTCGTGCGCGAAATACTTTGGTGATCTCGATTATTTTTTTTAACTCGTCTGCGCCTCGTTAAAAAAAATCAGTTCTTAATCATCAAAGTAGCATTTGGCACACGTGATACAAAAATAATAACTATTAATCGTATTCTCATGTTTATAGTGAGTAAAACTTGTTTGGTTGTTTTGTTTATAATTACGCTGATTTATTAATTAATTTTTTCAGTTATATAGAATTATATAGAAAGGAATTTTATATAAAACATTATGATATTTCTTATCGCATTAACGAAAAAATTAAAAATTTATTAAATATTTTTAACGCACCAAAAGTGTTATCTCCGTAAGAAGTGTTTGTTATATTTACCTGAGCGGGAGTTTTTCCTAATTTCTCCGCAATTTTTTTGACCTGTGCATCATCTAACAAATCCTTATTGTCAGTTCCGCCCAAGGATGAATAGGCCTGAAGTAGTATGCCTTCTTTCCTACAGAACTCTAATAGGTCAGTGGAATGGTACTTTGGATGCCATTCAACCTGAAATGTGAAATGAAATGTTTTAAAGGTAGTCTTCAAAAACAGTATAGAAGAAATATCCACTTACATACACTTTTTATAAAATCTATCAGTAGTTTGTGAAATGGAAGTATTATTGTGATATATCATTGAATAGATTATTTTGTATAAAATCATAATTTTCAAGTTACTTTCCGATTTTTGTTCGAAAATATGAAAAGGATATTCATAAAATCTGTTGTGGAATCATCTGCGGCTGAAAGACAAACTTTAGTCGCTATTATCCATCGTTCAAGATAACCTATTGGGAGGTATTCATGTAAAAAAGGGGAACTAGAGAAAATTAAAACAAAAAAAAACTATCTGAATGAAAATGAGAATTTTCACTTATAATCTCCCTAGTGCTTGAATTATTGTCGGAATCCAGCAATTAATTCAAGCACGCGGGGGATTCGGTAAGAAAATTTCATACCAAAATATATTAAATTAATGGTTAATTCAACTGACTTGTAGATTATTCTAAGAGAAAACAAGTTTTAACATCAGTGGGCCATGAATGGTTTTTGTTGATATAATGACAGTTACGCGTTGGTATTAGTGGCGGTGTTTGTATGTGAGAAAGGAAAATTCATTTTGCGACATTTTCAACCTAAAATTGCATTGCACATCACGCAGAACTAAAATAGTTTTGACTGGTCCATGCGGATTGTCTATTGGGAAGTGATGTGGAATGGAATTCTTGCAAATATCAGCCGAGTATTCACGAAAAGATAAGTTGAATAAAATTGTTTCAAATATTAAGTTCATGTAGTCAAGCATAGGTAGATTTGATTGATATACATTTTTTACCGATGGACCTATTCATCATTGAAATGCAAGTTCTCAAAATATTTTCAGACACATTCGAAATATTTAGTGAATATATAATTATGAAATATTATCTCCTTTCATATGAAAAATAACATTCCATTTGTACATAAAAGCAAAATGTTAACTATCACATGTCAAATATTTGACAGAAAAATGTCCACTTATTAATTTCGCCCAGGGTACCCAGGAGGATAAAAATTTCCGGAAATTTTTTGGGTTGCCATGGCAACTAAATAAAAACCAATTTTTTGATTGGCTGAAAAAGTGAGGTGTGAAATTTTCACTTTAAGATTTTTTCTTTTCAGAGTGGCTTTAGCAGGGGAAGTAGTTGTTTTCTGTTAGATATTACAAATAAATCACATTTTTCAATTTTCATGGAGAATGTTCCCCTTTTCAACATGTTACTTTCCATTTGAACTGAAAAAATTGAATGCGCTCCTGATCAAACCGGTGTGATATTTGGTCTGATACTTGCTGAATTGTGCATTCATGGCATCAAATGAAAGAAAGAAATTTGAAACATCTATAGAAAATAACAACAAAGACACAGGTGGGTAAACTGGTTCAGTGTCACCCAGTATATTTGTTTATAGTCTTAGTAAACATATCATCTAATAAACAATTTTCATTACTTGGAGTTGAATAATTTATATTAAGATCATCACTCAGGTTTACCCTGTTAAAATACTTGATATGCCTGGTCAGTAATAAAAAAACAAGGATCAAAAAAATATATCTAACTCTCCATATGGTCTCAGATCTGTACAAATTCACAATGGGGAACACACATGATTTTATTTTTTGGGTTTTCTGCATCAATTCGGTTCTCAATAATCATATTTAGTGAAAATAATTCCTCATGGTATATTTTGTCTCTTTTGAATCTCAATTATTTTCTCTTTGTGTTGAAATACATTGTAACAACTATAAATTGTATTGAATACCATTTGATACTTCAGCAATAAAGACAGTTTGTCTTCAACTATATTAATTTTTACTTGGATTCCACTGTAACAATCTGCTTTCAACGTTTATTATATGATTAATTCACCTGGTTCACAACTGGTCTGACACCATGGCTGTTATTCAATAATTCTGTTAAGTGTCGAATGTTATAGTTGGAGACTCCGATGTTTCTCGTTAGGCCATTTTTCTTTCCTTTAACTAGCTGTTTCCAGCTCTCATCACGATATTTAGAATTATCGTTGTTCGATACATTCACCCCATGGACACCAGGCCAATGAATCAGATATAAATCAATATATTCACAGTCTAACTTTTTCAGGGATTCTTCTAGTGCCTCGTAAGCTTTTTCGCCTTGATCAGAGGGTGCTACATGAAATGAGAAATACACATGTAAAAAAGAAGGGATAAATTGAGAGCAATTGATGTTACCTAATTTTGTTGTAATGAAAATATCCTTCCTAGTTAGATTATACTTCGGTAAAAGTTCTTTAAGAGCTTTGCCAATATCTTCTTCATTTCGGTACACAGCAGCAGTGTCTATAAGAAATAAATAATCAAGTGGGGAAAATTTTAAATATATCGATTTTTTACTTACCTATGAGTCTGTAACCAGAACCCAAGGCAAAATCAATGGTGTTTTTGATCAATTCAGCACCTCGCACCTGATAAGTTCCAACTGAAACGTAAAAATGAAGGTTATGTATATTGTGTGGTTATGTCATAGCCATGTTTACGAGTTTATGTTATTCGAAAAGCTCCTTTAATTATTTTTTATTAATATATCTCCAATAAACTCTCTTACATCCAACCAATGGCATAAGGTCACCAGTGTTTAATTTAAAACGCATATCTTTAGCTAAAATTGGCTCCGTTTCCGCTTCACACGACACTATAAACAAAAATGAAAACCACAACACAAATTGTCTAAATAAAACATGACTTGAAAACATTGTGACAAATTTTTCGCTCTTCACTACCTATGTTGATTTGTGCTCAGAAGTGATTCGCAACCGGTAACTGAATAAAAAGAATAATTTTATGTTTAATCATATATGTATTTGCCACAGTAGGGATAGCCTCGGGCAAAATTAATATACCTACCTGATTAATCAACGTTATTGTTATAAAGAAAGGTTAACATGTTCAAGTTTCTCAAGAGATAACTATGTGTTTGTGAATATTTATCCTTCAATTAAATTTTCACAGAGAAGTAATAGTTATATGTATTAAAATTCCCCGGTAGGTATAAATAATACCTATACTTAGGAACTGCCATTCTAGAAGGTATAATTTACAGTTGCAACTGTAAATTAGGACTAATTCACAGTTGCAGCTGTAAATTAGCACTAATTCACAGTTGCAACTGTAAATTGGTACTAAAATATATAGTTGCAACTATAAATTAGTGGTAGCAACTGTAAATTAAACTAATTTACAGTTGTAACTGTATATTAGTTCCAATTTACAGTTGCAACTGTGAATTAGCGCTAATTTACAACTGCAACTGTAAATTAGACTAATTTACAGTTGCGACCACTAATTTACGCAACTGTATATTAGTGCCAATTTACAGTTGCAAATGCGAATTAGTGAAAATTTACAGTTGCAACTGTGAATTAGTGCTAATTCACAGCTGCAATTTACATTTGCTAATTTACAGTTGCAACTGTGAATTAGTGCTAATTCACAGCTGCAACTGTAAATTAGACTAATTTACAGTTGCGACCACTAATTTACGCAAATGTGAATTAGTGCCAATTTACAGTTGCAAATGTGAATTAGTGAAAATTTACAGTTGCAACTGTAAATTAGACTAATTTACAGTTGCGACCATTAATTTACGCAACTGTATATTAGTGCCAATTTACAGTTGCAAATGTGAATTAGTGCCAATTTACAGTTGCAAATGTGAATTAGTGAAAATTTACAGTTGCAACTGTAAATTAGACTAATTTACAGTTGCGACCACTAATTTACGCAACTGTATATTAGTGTCAATTTACAGTTGCAAATGTGAATTAGTGAAAATTTACAGTTGCAACTGTGAATTAGTGCTAATTTACAGTTGCAACTGTAAATTATATGAAAAAAAAGGATACCTGCTAGAATGGCACTTCCAAGCCGTCGTAACATTCACTTACATGCTTGAATTTCATACCTTCTAACTTCTAAGTGTGTGTAATTATGAAATTCTTATATTATGATCCTAGACCAAGCTTCGGAAAATATCTACCTATCTTTCATGGCAATACTTTCTATGAACACCGAAAAGAATGGTATATTCTTCAACGAGCGTATAATGATAGCTAGGTATCGAGGATAAAGATCATCCGAGAGAATAATACTCATTATTATGCGAGTAGAAGACTATACTTTCTCTACGACTACAATTTATAAATACATTACGAAAGCTCAGTTTGTGGTACTTATAGGTAGGTATCTATCGAAATTGTGGAAATTGAATACATATATTTTGCGAGGAGTAATTATTTAGTATGATCGAACCAGAACGATCTAACCTCACGTATACATTTGAGTGCTCGATAATTGATTTTGCGAAATTGATCTGACGCAGGTGTAGTCCCCGGAAAACAAACTACTGATGATCTTTTCGGGAATGGGGATTAAAAATTACATATTATAATCAAGCATCTCAAATAAATTTCTAATTTTCTACCTGACAGGAACCAAACTACAAATACCCATCAGGTTCTATCAACCAATTATTTATTCATGATAAGGATTTCTACAAAAAAGTTAAAGAATAATATAACAACATGAAATATCAGTTTTAATTATTGGTATTTGATACACATTTCAAAAAATATATTTTCATGCTCTATAAGGGTTTTTAGGAATTAAGCTATATCTTCAGGGTTCCAGTCGAACCGAATTTGTTTTTTGAACCCACACAAAGTTTTCATATCTGCTTTAGGAATTGTGAAATCCAGTTCCATGTTTCTGATGATGCGCTCTTTTGTTTTCGACTTTGGAATTACACCAACATTCAGTTGAATAGCCCAGCACAGAAGCACCTGTAAAATTTCGACCACCATTCAAAAATTCCTGAAGGAAACGAAGATACAGTCAAGTTTCATGAGTGTTCCTAAAATTTAATGTTTTTCAACGTAGGCGGCTTAGAACCTTAAAATGTTTTCGATCAAGTAAATGACGATGAAATAAAAATTTGAAACGGAATTGCATGTTATTTGTTAGTAAACAGTTAGACCATTTAATTCTTATTTTTATTGTTTGAGTGAATAAAGAGTGATTTCCCAACTTCAAGTTCCTATATCTCGAAAACGAATCGATAGAACTAATTTATTATTGTTGCTTGATATTAAGAAGGAAAGTACCTTTCAAATGAGGTATCACTTGCCATATTTTGCCATTTAAAAATTTAGGGGTGACAGGGGTCACAGCTCCGAGGGATGGAATGTATGTTGGGTGAATTTCATCGCGAACGATGTCCCTCTCGAAAATGTAGTTGACGTGTCCGAGCGTTTTTATATAATTCGGTTCTGCCGACCTCCATAGCAGCTGTTTCGTTTTCAATGGCCCACTCTGTATAGTCCTCAATTAAGCAAAAATCCAAGAAATCATTTATTTCTAACTATATGGTCATCAATCAAGCGAAAATCCAAGAAATCATTTATTTCTGAATAATAATAATAATAATATTTATTCGCAAATACAACATAGTTCAATGTCACAATTTGTACTAAGGTAAATGTCCCAAATTCGGACAGGTTAAGGCATATGTAGAACTAAAATCCCTGCGGAAATGCTATATTCATCAATATTGTAAGAAATCGATCACAGTTAACTACAAGTATATTTTTGGAACAATAATCATGAGGTTCAAAAGTGATAAAAACACAGTTTTTACTCAAAATATAGTTTTTCAATATATTTGCCATTGAACTCAATTCTGACACTGACAATGATATACGGTATGGAATTCTGACACATCTGTGTACATTATTCGGACACAGTCCTAAATTCTGATACTATTGCACCCAATTCAGACAGTAATTAAAGAAAATTAAGTAGTACAAGATGCTATAGGAAATCATTTAAGAAACTTCTTCATTTCAGGAACACAAAAAATACCACGCTTGTTGGTTAATACAGGATCCTTTATTTTTTCTTCAATTTCGTCAAAATTGTACCATAAGACATCTTTCTTCAATGGCCACTTCCAATTGTTTCCACTTCGCATCATCACACTGACGAATGCTTGGTCCTTTCGTACTTCTTCAATAAGTCCAGGATATTGAATATCAAAGTAATCGACTATGACATAATCTCCTACATTGACATTTTCATCGCTTATGAGTGGGTTATTAACTGTCGTATTTTGAAAGTTGCTGGCATTTTCCTCTTCCTCTGAGGTATCAGTTGAAATTCTTCGTGTAACTTTTTTAAGATTAATATTTCTTTTCCTTTTAGCCTCTTTGGTTTGTTTATTCAGCTGCAACTTTTCCTCTCTCAGTCTTTTTCGATTTTCTTTTTCTTCCTCCTTCTTATCTTTAGCTTCTTGTTTATTTCTATAATAGGCCTTCCATTGTTCTGATGTTGCAACACTAGGAACTTTTACTATATTTTTCTTTTTCTCAGTTTTCGGTTTTTCTGGCCAAAATAAAATGGTTTTGAACGGGGACGGGACGTCAAATGGAACATTGCTGGAAGTTGCATCTGGACTTTTATTATTTTTGTTTTGTACCATAATCATTTTATCTTCCATATTGGATTCTATCAATTCGAATGAATTTTTCTCAAGCAGCTTATCATTTCCAGATTCTTGGTCTACTTTATTCGAATTTTCCATCATTTCTACTTCCATTTCCACACTGCTGACTGTTGTGTTGACTTGACCAGACAAATTATTATTTTTCTCGGCGACTTCAATTATTTCAATGTCAACTGTTGTTTCTGCTACAAAAGCATTTGTAGTTGGAGGTCCTGCATGATCCATGTTTTGATTCTGACTATTATCATTTAATATTTCATCCACCCAGTCTCCTTCTAATATAATAATATCGTCTGGTAAGTTTTCCTTATCTTGAAGATCTTCAATATTAGGTTTCTCTCGTGGTATAGTTGATGCTGTTTTTATTACACTCTCTTTCAGTTTCTTCCATAAAATGAAGAGATTATCATCTTTGATGTTACCCATCCATTCTTCTTTTTTTGCCAAGCAAGTTTCGAATTCTTCAACTTTATCTTTCTCTATCAAACTTTCGACGAATTTCATATGTTTCTCATTGAACTCTATTTTTTCATAAATTTGACTGACACCGGAAAAATGTTCTGCTGATTCAGTTTTAGGATCTGCGGACACCAACTTTGAATAATTTATTGCGTTTCCATCGAAAGGATATAAGCCACATGTTCGAAAAGCATTCTGTATTATCTTTGTTTTTACGACTTCTTTGATTGTCGTGTCAAGGAGTGGCGCAAAATTCTCCTTCCTTATTTTTTGTTTATTATTTTCTGTTCTGAATTTGGCAACCGCATTTCTCCATCCATTTTTTAATGGATGAAAAACTCCTACATCCATAGGCTGGAGTAAGTGGGTTGCGTTCGGGAATAAACTTATGAGAACGATGCCATTCTGAGAACAGAAGTCACTGAGGTGCATCGTGAGATGTGATTTGTGTCCGTCAACATAAAATAAAACTGGTAATGGCACATTATTTTTTATAAGCCAGGGATGAAAAATGTTTGAGACGTATTCGAAAAAACTTTGTCCTGTCATCCAGCCTGACTCAGATTTTCCCAAACCCCATTTATCAGGCATAAGCGCAACGATACTTTGAGGAATCCTTTCATATGCAAACATCACCATCGGAGGGGGTAATTCACCTGCTGCATTAGCTGTGGAAACATAAGAAGAGATTATTTTGGTCCAAGATAACATGGAAAATGGTATACCTGTAACGAGTGTCGTTATACATTCCTTTTCATCATTGGCAGTATGGTTGTAGACTGTCTTGCTGCCCCTTTGAGCTAATACTTTTTTCCCTTTTGGGCACAAGAAAAATGCACTTTCATCGGCATTGTAAATCCGTCGAGGATCATCAAGAATTTGAATTAAGTCATTATCTCGAATGTATTGTTCAATTTCCTGAAACCAGTTCCTGATTTGAGCTTCTGTTAATATAGCTCGAGAATTGACGAGGTTTTGAGACATCCTCATTGATATTTCGGGGTGGCGGCGAAGAAAACCCTCATACCAATGCCTCCCAGGACGATTGTCCTTGAATGGGTTAGATTTTTTTGTCTTCAATAAAAGCATGCGAACACTCTCTAATAATTGATCTCTGTTCACAGGGAACCCCACTTTAGCAACGCTTATGATCCACTTCACCAATGTGTTCTCTTCTTCCTTTGTCAAAATTGGTGGTGCGCCGGCACTGCATTCAATGGGATATTTTCCATGAAACTTAGAATGCAATGTTGTTTTAGGAATTTTATATTCCCTACTAGCAGCTTTAACAGCCATTCCATGTTTGATAGCTTCTAACGCCAAATTGAGAGATTCTGATGAATAATTTTTATTTTTTTTCGCAGACATTCTAAAAAAAAAACAAAACCATGTCAGAAAGAAACTCACGAACCTAATTGGGACACCTCAGAACCTAATTAGGACACCCTGTGTCAGAAATAGGGCACTATATTTGTTTCCCTCTAAACAGTAGAAGGAAATAAAATATTGGCTTTCATTGGACTAAAAAAGGACAGAACAAATACTAGATTATTATTTTCAGTGAACGTTATTCGGACACCCCATGTCAGAATTAGGTAAATGAAGGATTGTATGACCATAATTCGGACACCCATATAAATTCGAGGTTATAATTAAAAAACGGAGTTTTTTAGAGAAAATATTCAGAATCATCCTCTATAAACTCATTACATCCTTCAAACATGTAATATTGAACAAGATGTGATGTAAAACTTACCTAAACAATTCTTCGAATTCACCTTTCTTATAAGAATTACAACGGATTGCACTCACAACTGTACAGCCTATTTCAGGGCGCGAAATGAAATGTCAATAGTGTTGGTATCACTGAAGTTCATAGTGAATAATATGAAATTATAATAATAGATGTCTCTTCAGTGTCAATTTTGATATTTTATAGGCACATAATCTTAATTTATTCATTGAAAAGGATTGTGTCCGAAATTGGGACACTGTCCGCTTTCGGGACATTTACCTTAGGCAATTACAGAATAAATATAGAATTCCCACAGAAGAATATACCTGTGCGTGGGTTCTTCACAATTTGAGTACTAATTACAATTTCAATAAAATTAAACATAAAATAGAGAAACTAAATAATAAAGGTAGGGCGTTTTATAAATATTAGACATATCAATTTAATTATATCTTCTAACTTTCAAACGAAGTTGTGAATCAGTTTCTGTGCATGTCACTGTGATAATATAGTAATTTACGTAACAATACATATACATATTTTTTCGGCAACCGTCCAGGAGGTTACTTCTTCCCGGACGATTTTTCTGTGAGGAAGTATCACTTCCCGGACTAGTCCGGGAAGTACCTACTTTCCGGACTAGTCCGGGAAATGCTCGAATTTCAATATAAATATTTATATAAATAATAATTGGAATGTTTCTGTTAGTGCCTATCTTCTGTTAGAATTTCGATATTTAATACAAATAAGAATGAAAATGTTCGAAATTTTCTTCTACAAAGAAATATAAAAAATAAATGTGTCTCGTTTTGTTATTCTACACGGTTGCCGAAAAAATTGTGTACGCAACACGTCCGAAAACAATTTTTTTGGACTCGCAGACTTCCAGGACTCGCTACGCTCGTCCTAGAAATTCGGGCATTTCCCGGACTAGTCCGGAAAGTACGTACTTCCCGAACTAGTCCGGGAAGTGATACTTTCTCAAAGAAAAATCGTCCGGGAAGTAGGTGCTTCCCGGACGGTTGCCGAAAAAACCATTTTTCATGTCAACGTATTGGTGTATCTATATATAGCCTTGGCAAGCTCGAGATCCAGGTTTTGAGTTCCTTTTTGAATGAATAATTGTTACTTCTGATATTTTTTATATGATGTGGGGCGAGATTATATAGTCGAGGAGCTAGGTATGAGTAAGATCTTTGGAAGATGTTTTTCCTTGAATTTGGAACATATGAATTATCTTTGTGTCGAGTTTCATATCGGTGTTTTTTTTTTCTTAATTCATGTCTATTCATATGTTGACTTATTATAGTTTTGAGGAAGTAGAGTTGTCTGACGTCTAGAATTGATGTTTCTTTATATAATGAGTCGGTGGATTATTTTCAATACTGATTTTTGTACTTGTTCTAGGTGTTTTGGAAAAGTTGTGTTTGCTGCTCCCCAAGCAATTATTCCGTATGCGAGGTGAGTTTCGAACAATGTATAGTATAGGATTCGCATCTGGGCTGTTTGTAGGTATGGTCTCATGCATTTTAGTCGTAGTTTTTTGACTAAGTAATCAATATGTGCATCCCATGTTAGAATGTTCAACAATAATTAAATAAGGCTCTTTAACAATTTTCAAATTGTGACAAAAATTTATACTACCTAAGTACCTATTTTTTTTGACGTTTGTAGAAAAAAATTTGTTTGCATCTCGTGCGCGAAATGCTACTTTGGTGATCGAGAACTGATTTTTTTTAACGAGGCGCAAAAACAACTATTTAGTGACAGTTGCTCAATGCATTTGTTGAATATATTGAAATCAAGTATGTCACCTGAGCTGGCGTTTTTTGCAACCTTTTTGAAATATCCACAATAGCAGGATGTTTGAGAAGTTCCATGCCATCTTCATTTGTACTTCCAAACGACTGATACGCTTGAACCATAATTCCATTCTTGACACAAAATTCGTACAGTTTTTTCTGATAACAAAGGGGATGCCATTCTATCTGAAATATTAAATTGGACCACATTACTTTCTGACGTAATTCAACCTATTATTATTATTACTATCGAACCTAGATTGTCTGCACTTCTTTAAACTCAAAATGTACCAAATGAAGAAATCTGCATTGTTCACAATAAGCTTGCCAAGAGAGAAACAAGATGTCCTTCCCTACCAGGACGACGGTTATTGCCATAATCCTGTACAATAGGAGTAATTGGGTCGAAAATTCATCAACAACAACTTTTCTGGCTAATTCCACGACGAACATTGAATTACATCTAATGAATTCCCATGGAGAGTTCCTACAATCGAAACAGCCAAAACCAACATTGAAATTAGTCGAATTTGCAAATTTGCTCGAGAAAAAGGCAAATTTGATATCTCGAATTCAGATTCCGAAAATGGATGACATCAAAAATGACAACCAAATGTCAAAATATAAAAATAGAGACATAACTATGACAACGATTTTGAACATCACAAAAAGTTGCTTTTGCTGCCACAGGTTGATTCATCATCTCAGTTCATATCCTAATATCCTATTTATTGAAATTACTCCCGATGAAAGATGGTTATTTATGACAAAAAAATATCCGACACACTAATTTAGAATCGAATCAGACCACAATGACATCTTGGAGCCGCCATCTTAAATATATGAATTTTGTCAGAAAATTCGAAATATATGACCTAAAAAACCTCACATACCAATTTTGAATCGGATCTGACCATAATCACAAATCTAGTCCGCCATCTTGGAACCGCCATTTTGAATTCATGAATTTTGATTAAAAAATCATAATCTCTGACTCCGAAAACTCTTATAAACCAATTTTTAATGGAATCGGACTAAAATCACAAATCTCGTCCGCCATCTTGGAGCCGCCATTTTGTTTTTTTATAACAAAAAAAATGTCATATTGCATTGTCACCGGAACTATGAACACCTGCCAAATTTCAAATCATTCAGACGTCTGGAAATGGGTGAAAATCACGCCCTAAGGAGTCAGATACAAACATACAAACAAACAAACAAACAAACAAACAAACAAACAAACAAACAAACAAACAAACAAACAAACAAACAAACAAACAAACAAACAAACAAACAAACAAACAAACAAACAAACAAACAAACAAACAAACAAACAAACAAACAAACAAACAAACAAACAAACAAACAAACAAACAAACAAACAAACAAACAAACAAACAAACAAACAAACAAACAAACAAACAAACAAACAAACAAACAAACAAACAAACAAACAAACAAACAAACAAACAAACAAACAAACAAACAAACAAACAAACAAACAAACAAACAAACAAACAAACAAACAAACAAACAAACAAACAAACAAACAAACAAACAAACAAACAAACATACATACAAACAAACAAGCATACAAGTAAAGCGTGAAAAAAGAAATTTGTGTTTTTCATGTTTGATGCCATTCCATAATGTGAAACAATGTAGGAAAAAAAGAATACGTGAAATTCAAAATTGCATAAAACCACATCATTATCATTGTTTGTTGCTTCTTTCTCTATAAACAATGTCATTATCTTTTGCATAAAAACGATCAACCAACTAATGAAATTTCTACAAATAATATTAAATAAGATACTTCAACGATTGTTGAAACGAATTGTCGTATTTCTGCTAATTCAAGTGTTTTACTAAAATTATTGCCTGTTATCATAACTTAATTCAATAAAACAGTTGAATCTACAAGTACATTAATTGACCAGGACTTCGCAGAATCGCAGATTCTTTAGGACTCTCATCTGGTCCTCGTGAAACTTGAAATGGAAATGAAATGAAGATGTAACTACATCATCAAAATGATTCATGGATAGTTAGATAGATTCATGGATAGCAGAATAAAATAATTCTAGTTTTCAATAGAGCATGCATGCACTGTCAGCTGACGTCACAACATGGCGGTGATCAGCTGATGGGGGGACAAACAAAGAATTAGGGTTTGAAAAGAAAATTGTTTTTTGGCGCTGGTTGGTGTTTCATTTCTGAAAGGATTGTTTCAAATAACCGTGTGATAAGAGTGCTATCTTCTGGCAAACCAGACAACGCAACAACCTGAAAAGTTGACAGTAAGTATGCATAAATTAATATGATCGACTCGCTTAAAATATTTTAGACTTTTTCGTTGAAGAGTATTTAAATAATTATTCATTGTATTATCTTTGACTGATTAAGTAACATCGAATGGAATCTGTTAAATTTCAAAAATATGTGATGAATTCAAGGGAACCACGTCAGTTTCTGTTTGAAACAGTTTATCTCGAAAACGGTTCGAAATCGAAATAGGATTGTCTGAATTAAGTCAATCTAAAATTGGATGAAGAGTTCAAAAATGTGGAAATATACAGGGTGTTCCATTTGAAAAAATTTACTTTCACTTATTTTTTCATGTGATAAAATATCTGCATTTTCTAACGGCCCAGTATGAGGCAAATAAAAATATGGCTCCGAAGTGAGGATCCTCATGGTATCACTCCACTCCATTTCGAATTTGATCGTCTTATTACCAAAGAGTTCAAGATTATCAGCGTTTATAAAAGTACATGTTTGGTAAAAAAAAAATCGAAATTTATTTATATCTCTTAAACGGTATCAGATAGGTATAGGAAAATAGTACATGAAGTTGTTGACAAAGTGATAAGAAATCATAATGTGATATTATATACAGGGTGATGCATTTGAAAAATCAAAGTAGCTGGTACTAAAATTTTCAGGTTGATCCGTTGTCTGGTTTGCCAGAAACGCCTAATCAACGCTCATCGTGAAAAGCCCTATATATATGATACATTCCAATAAGTACCTACTTTTCGATTCATCTGGTTTTGGGTACTACCATGGTGGCCTACCTGATTCACACATGGCTTCATTCCATGGTCATTTTTCAATAGTTGCTTCAAATGTTTCACAGTGTAGCTGGAAACTCCTATATTCTTCACCAATCCTGCATTGACAGCCTTCACCATGTTCTCCCAGCTTTTTTCTCTTAAAATTGCATTTTCTTTGCTCGATGAGCTTACACCATATGACCCTTAATTCAGTAAATTTGTATTCGACAGGGCAGCTCGCGAGAAAGTTTTGAGGTAGTTAAAATTTCTTCCGTTTCATAGGTTTTTTAGAGTGCTGAATCCGAATCTAAAGTTTGCTAAAAAAATTTCTTGACGGAACATTAAAAAAAAAATGGTGAAAAATCAATTTTTTTGTAGTTTTTCGCTTATAACTCCAAAATTATCAGTTTTTCGTGAAAAACTTTTCCATTCAGAATGGAAGTAAGTATATAAACTTTCCTACAAATTCCACTATTCACGTTTTTCTTTCCGACAAACAGCTCGGGCTCAAACGCAAAATAAAAATTGGCGTATTTCTGCTGAGTCGGAAAACACCCACTTTTTCATTGCAAAAATCTTATTGACTATTTAATGACATTTTTAGTGAAAATCTCAAGGAATTATATTATAATAAAACTAAAAGTACTCTTGTCCGTCATTGGAGCAGTTTCAATTAAAGGACTCATCTGAGGTAATGTCGATGACCGCTAGTGACAGTGCGATAAGAATGGAGTGTTTGAGAGTGTCAAACAACGCAAAACGCTTCTGGGCCATTCAGGGCATTACTTGCTTCTTCTAGGGCTAGTGCATCGGCCTCATCATTGCCTCTATAACCTTTGTGTGCTGGTACCCAGGCTAGGGTCAGTCTGTTCTGACTGCCGAGCTCTTTTAGGGTTTCTATGCAGACCCAAACAGGTATTGAGGTAACTTGCATTGAGTTGACTGCTTTTATGGCAGCATGGCTATCTGAGTATATGAGTATATTTCTTTTCTGAACACTCATGCCTTATTAGCTCTTGTGCACAATAGTGTATTGCGACGATTTCCGTTTGGAATATCGTCGCTTGTTTGCCCAGGCTCAATGAGATTTTCATCTTCCGCTTGGTTCCGTAAATGCCGGCTCCTGAACCTTCATAATTTTTGGGAGGTCTCTCCTTCCACGCATTCATCTCCGTTAAACTTGTCTTGAAAGTTTTGTCAGAGCTATATCTGGGAAGTATGCCATCTGATGGCGCATTCTTGTAACCGGGTTGTTTTTCAACTATTCGTATAGGTTGTTGAAGTCTCTCCCGTGCATATTGCTTATGGGTGCTTGTCCTGTCCTGGCTTCGCCTTGTACATATATGTGTAGGGAAGGCAGGTTGAGCAAGACCTCTAAGGCGGCTGTTGGGTTGGTTCTCATGTCCCCGGAGGTACTCAGACATGCTAGTCTTTGCAGTCCTTCGAGCCGTCGAACCATTCCTACCTGCCAACATCCCACCGAACCATACGTTATCATGGGTCATCATTGAGGGTTCACTGTCAGCTGTACACCATCTGTTGATTATATCTAGGGCTGACTGTGTAAGCTCCGAGACTGTCCTTGCGAATTTGCCATTTGCAATAATCGCGAGGTCGTCGGCATATTCTAGGCAATGCCTCTGGAAGATAACCCAAAGTAGACTCGGTGGATGCATTGTTGAAGACACCCTTAATGTCTATAAATGTTGTCATGTCTATCTCTTTACTGATAGCCCACCTGATACTATTGGGTTTCGATATTTCCGTAGCAAGCCTCCATTCCAAAGTTATTCACCTGTTTGGATGGAAAGTGTGCTTCTGTGAGCATCCTTATACTTTCCTCGAATGTTGTAGTATAAGCATTGTCATTATTTTTCAAGAAACCTACTTGGTTAACAGCACCTTCTTTGGCTAAAACCTTATAGAATCTTGAGCACGTGATTGTCTTCTGGCCTCACTAATTTCTTTGTTGTACAGCGTGAGTTTAGCCTATGTGGTCCAATATTGGTTAAATTTTACTCTGCTGAAAAGCTTCCGCACCCTACCTCCGATGGTTTTCAGATGCTCATTCCACCAGACCGTTTTGTTATTTTGAGCCTTTTTTCTCAGGACAGCTTTCCTCGTAGGCTTCAACTATTGCCTTGTCCACTTCGTCTACTGCCCTCTCAAGTCTTTTCCTGTCTCGTATTTCAGTCACGGGCCTCTCGAGAGACTCACTGAGTGCCGCTGAGTATCTTTTCCAGTTTCAATATTTGACTGAAGTACGCGGTGGGGTAACTAGATCGTATAATATATGATTTATAATAATATATTCAATTGAAATATTTTTTCAAGATTTTTGTTTGAATTTCAAGTTTTGTACGATTTCGGACCTCATTGAATAACTTGTCACGAAAATTTGTTAGCAAACCTCAGATTCAGATTCAACACCCCAAAAAACATAGAGAATGGAAGTAATCGAAACTACCCCAAAACTTTCTTGGCAGAAATACATTTCGATTAGATTACCTGGCCAGTTGATCAGATAGAGGTCGATATATTCACAGTCTAGTTTTTCCAGGGACTTGTGCAAGGCTTTCGTCGCCTTATCACCTTGTTCTTCAGGATCTGAAGAAAAAGTACGGATAAGAATATTTTAGTTTTTAGAAGAAGACAATTTTTTTGTTCGAGAGGGGTCAGTTGGCTAATAAATGGACCCCGCACGGAATATATGGGATTTTCGTTTATTGCGGAATTCAATGAAACTTTGGTATGTTGTTGATCACCTACTGGCAGATATCTTCATGGACAATCTTGAAGAAACGATTCATAAGCATCCACTCTCGAGACAGTTTTTGTATTGGTTCAGATATGTAGATGACGTTATAGTTTGTTTTAAAGGCGCCACCAGACAATTAGACACCTTTCATAAATATATTAACACTATTCACCCAAACATTAAATTCACAATAGAAATAGAAGTAGAAAATTCAATTAATTTTTAGATTTGACAATAGGTAAAGCCAATAATAAACACCACTTTGCTTTTTTTCATAAACCTTCCCATACTGACATCACCATTCATGATAATTCAGTACATTCATATACACATTAAATATCAGCATACCATAGTATGATACACAGATCAGTAAATATTCCACTTTCTGAAGAAAATTTCAACAAAGAATTAAATATTATAAAGCAGATAGCAGTTAACAATGGATATCAAGTCAAATTAATAGAAAATATTCATGCTAAAAAACTACATAGAAAGGCTATCCAGGAAATGTACCCCACTTTGAGGAACCTTGACAATAATTATAGAACTTATTCAGGACCCGTCACGGTAAAAATAGCTTCATTTATGCATAAGCAAAATTTAAGAGGAGCATATAGAACAGATAACACATTGAGAAAGTTTATCAAGAATAATAAAGATAAAACACACAAATCTGAAAAATCAGGAGTTTATAAATTGAATCGGCCAGACAGGTAGACCATTTAAAAGCCGCATACGTGAACACCGTATGAATTATGTAAACAATAAAACACACTCATCATATGCCAATCATATTTTGGAGGAAGGCCATGACTTCGATGAAAATTTCGAAATTCTTCATGTGGAAAATAAGGGCATTAGGCTCAATTATTTAGAATTCTTGGAAATTGATAAATTGAAAAATTCACCTTGTTTATTAAATGATCAACTGGACCTGAACAGTTCCCCTTTGTTAAATTTATTCAATTAAGTGGTAGATATGTTTTTAGATTTCCAGGTAAGTTCATTGTTATGTCAATTAAGTTGTATGAGTCTAGGTATTAGCGATAATTATAGGTAGTCCCTAATTATGTTAATGGCTTAAAAAGATATTTAAGTAATTTCAATGAAGAATGGTTTAATGTACCACATTCGCTTGAAAAAGATACTGTGTATAGAAACATGTCGCAAAGACAATAGATTTTGTGGAAATTTTAATCGTGTTTTACCTTAGTGTCAGATCACGATCTGTCGGTAACACTTTAAATGGACCATAATCAAATCGTATGATTAGTTTCGAAGAAACAGGGTGATTTTAAAAGTAGTTACAAAAAGCTAATTGATTAATATTGAGAATATTTCTTTTTTTCTCGATTTGGCTGAAATATGTCATGCCTTTGGAAACGCTTTTATGATCAAAACCAGGGTCTTCACAAACGTACTCAAAAAATCCTATTTACTTGGACGTTGTTTACTTCACTCATCATGCTTGATTTTTTTCTAGTTTGATTTCGAGATTTGCCTGACTAATGTTGACAGTTCAGGGGACATCAGAAAAGTACTTGAAAATACCCTATTCTGAAGTTATTCACTTCATTCTTTCAATAGACACCTTAAAGACCCATATGTTCAACTTTTAACATTAACATGTGAAAACACATTTTTTATTTTTCAATTTTCATGGTGAATGTTCCCCCTTTTCAACATGAATACCTCCAAAGAGGTTATCTTGAACGAAAGAAAATAGCAACTGAAGTTTGTCTTTCAGCCGCAGAAGATTCCATAACAGATTTTATGAATAACCTATTCATATTTTCGAACAAAAATCAAAATGCAATACCCATGACAGGTCTATGTCAAAAAATAACTTTCAAAGTGTTACCGCAGAAGAAATATTTCCAACAATTCCATCCTTAATGTGTATAATTGCTTCTGATGGGCCTGCTTTCCAATTCTATCAATCTCCCTGATGAGCTTGGCAAAGCGAAATAAACTTTCGTCGACCAAAATGTATTGGGGATTAAATGCGAGAGAAGCGAAATGAACGATTTCTGTGAGTGATCTTTTTCAATAATATTCTCCTTATCTTATTCAATGAATTTTCAGTGAAAACTAGAGAAAATTAAAAAAATCAACTATCTGAATGAAAATGCGAATTTTTACTTTCAGAATTTTTCTTTTCAGTTGGAGTCTTTTTACAATATCTATCAGATTTAGTTCAATGTCCAGCGTGGCTTTAGCCGGGGAAGTAGTTGTTTTCTGTTAGATATTACAAATAAATCACATTTTTCAATTTTCATGGAGAATGCTCCCCTTATCGTGGAATGGTATTTCTACATTATTACAATTAACGGTGGATAATGAAATGATGGAGGAATACTTACGTAATTTTGTTGTGATAAATATATCTTTTCTGGAGAGGCCATGTTGGGGAAGCAGTTGTTTTAGAGCCTTGCCGACGTCTCCTTCATTTCCATACATTGCAGAGGTATCTAAAATTAATTTCATCATAAAACCATGAGTCCCCTAACATAATTCAGTATAATAATAATAATTAGGTCAACATCAAATTTTTTTTTTCGTTCTATTTTTTGATTTATTTTTTAGTGAATGGTACAAATAATGATTTGTTGGGAGCGAGTTCATATCCAGAAAACTGCTTTGCGAATGATAGTTCCTTCATACCGCTTTTTATTCCAAATCTCTGATACCAGCCCGTAAAACCAGCTAGGTACGAGAAAGGAACGTGGACGATTAGCGTAATTGTTAAAAAAAATGTTAAAATTGTTTTTTCCGTTAACCAGCTGTCGCCCCCCTACGAACGACAGCCCTCAAAAGTCGAAACTTGTGCGAGCCAAGGATTAACGAGGTCTTACCTTTTAACGTGCGATTCCTAGCACAATTACATGAGAAGTATTCATATCAATGGAATCCTCCATTTCAATACTCGTTATCACCATCAGCAGTACCCTTTGATGGAAAAACCATGTGAGATCTATTGCCACCAGTTCCCAAAAACTTGATTTTCCATTGCGTGCCAAAAATCATTTCACTTACCGGCAACTTTACTGATTAGGTATGATACAGTGTGACCCACTTAAGACCAGAGCACCCTTATAAAATCTACCGATTGTAATGATTTTGTTAGGTATACATTCAAAAAGTCTACTAGGACACCAAATTTCATGAATAAATCTCCGTTTCCAAGGCCAAATCATCTGATTTTTCATCAATAGCAATTTTTTTAGAAAAATTCTAACTACACCACTGGATTTGCGACATTTTCAAATAGTTTATATGTAAATTACGTTGAAATGCTACAATGAATAAAAAAGTTATAAGGGAATGAAATTTAAAAAATATGCCGTTTTATCAACCCACCAATTCAATTTCAAAACTTTTATCAGAACTTTGACTACACCACTGGATTCAGGGAGTCTCGAAATATCACTGACTGCAATTTCATAGAAATCTGTTGATAAATAAAAAGAAACATAAAAAAATATGATATAAAATGACATTTTCCTGAAATTCAATTGACATATTTTTCAAATTTTATTATATTATGATTTTTTTATTTATGAATAGATTTAGATGAAACTTCGATCAATGATATATCAAGACCTCCTGAATACAATGGTGTATTCCGAATTTTGATAAAGTCTCTGAAGTAGAATTGATAGGTTGATTAAACGGCATATTTTTCAAATATCATTCATTCCCTTATAACTTTTTTGTTGATCGACGTATCTTAACGTAATTCACATTTAAACCATTTGAAAATGTCGCAAATCCAGTGGTGTAGTCAGTTTTTTTCTAAAAAAAATAGCTATTAATTTTTTTAGATTTCTGACCTTAAAAAATAGGATAAGATAACCCTAAAAAAAATCATTCCAATCGGTTGGAAAATGTAGATTTTATAAGGGCGCTCCGGTCTTGAGTAACGAACACACTTTACTTCCAACATGGACTGAAAAGTAAAAAATAATTGACAATGTAATTACTCAAATGTGAACAAAGCGTGAGCGCTTTCGATCGATATTCTCATATTTTTCATTTTAATTCAACAATACTGAGCGTTCAAGAGCTCAGCAGCACCCCATGCTTTTTTTTTGAGTCATTACATTGTCAATTATGTTTTTCTTTTCAGTCTATGTTGAAAGTAAAGCGTGTTCTTTAGTTTTGTGAACTATTATTTTTTCATATCTATAAAATCGAAATCTCCGACACCAAAAACCCCCACATGCCATTTTGAATCGAATCTGACCATAATCACAAAACTCGTCCACCATCTTGGGCCGCCATCTTAAATTTATGAATTTTGACAAAAAATGTATGACCCCTAAAACCCTCATTTTGAATCGAATCTGACCAAAATTACTAATCTTGTCCTTCTTGGAGTCACCATCTGGAATTTATGAATTCATAATCTCTGACCCCGAAAACCCTTACATAAGGTAAATGTCCCAAATTCGGACAGGTTAAGGCATATGTAGAACTAAAATCCCTGCGGAAATGCTATATTCATCAATATTGTAAGAAATCGATCACAGTTAACTACAAGTATATTTTTGGAACAATAATCATGAGGTTCAAAAGTGATAAAAACACAGTTTTTACTCAAAATATAGTTTTTCAATATATTTGCCATTGAACTCAATTCTGACACTGACAATGATATACGGTATGGAATTCTGACACATCTGTGTACATTATTCGGACACAGTCCTAAATTCTGATACTATTGCACCCAATTCAGACAGTAATTAAAGAAAATTAAGTAGTACAAGATGCTATAGGAAATCATTTAAGAAACTTCTTCATTTCAGGAACACAAAAAATACCACGCTTGTTGGTTAATACAGGATCCTTTATTTTTTCTTCAATTTCGTCAAAATTGTACCATAAGACATCTTTCTTCAATGGCCACTTCCAATTGTTTCCACTTCGCATCATCACACTGACGAATGCTTGGTCCTTTCGTACTTCTTCAATAAGTCCAGGATATTGAATATCAAAGTAATCGACTATGACATAATCTCCTACATTGACATTTTCATCGCTTATGAGTGGGTTATTAACTGTCGTATTTTGAAAGTTGCTGGCATTTTCCTCTTCCTCTGAGGTATCAGTTGAAATTCTTCGTGTAACTTTTTTAAGATTAATATTTCTTTTCCTTTTAGCCTCTTTGGTTTGTTTATTCAGCTGCAACTTTTCCTCTCTCAGTCTTTTTCGATTTTCTTTTTCTTCCTCCTTCTTATCTTTAGCTTCTTGTTTATTTCTATAATAGGCCTTCCATTGTTCTGATGTTGCAACACTAGGAACTTTTACTATATTTTTCTTTTTCTCAGTTTTCGGTTTTTCTGGCCAAAATAAAATGGTTTTGAACGGGGACGGGACGTCAAATGGAACATTGCTGGAAGTTGCATCTGGACTTTTATTATTTTTGTTTTGTACCATAATCATTTTATCTTCCATATTGGATTCTATCAATTCGAATGAATTTTTCTCAAGCAGCTTATCATTTCCAGATTCTTGGTCTACTTTATTCGAATTTTCCATCATTTCTACTTCCATTTCCACACTGCTGACTGTTGTGTTGACTTGACCAGACAAATTATTATTTTTCTCGGCGACTTCAATTATTTCAATGTCAACTGTTGTTTCTGCTACAAAAGCATTTGTAGTTGGAGGTCCTGCATGATCCATGTTTTGATTCTGACTATTATCATTTAATATTTCATCCACCCAGTCTCCTTCTAATATAATAATATCGTCTGGTAAGTTTTCCTTATCTTGAAGATCTTCAATATTAGGTTTCTCTCGTGGTATAGTTGATGCTGTTTTTATTACACTCTCTTTCAGTTTCTTCCATAAAATGAAGAGATTATCATCTTTGATGTTACCCATCCATTCTTCTTTTTTTGCCAAGCAAGTTTCGAATTCTTCAACTTTATCTTTCTCTATCAAACTTTCGACGAATTTCATATGTTTCTCATTGAACTCTATTTTTTCATAAATTTGACTGACACCGGAAAAATGTTCTGCTGATTCAGTTTTAGGATCTGCGGACACCAACTTTGAATAATTTATTGCGTTTCCATCGAAAGGATATAAGCCACATGTTCGAAAAGCATTCTGTATTATCTTTGTTTTTACGACTTCTTTGATTGTCGTGTCAAGGAGTGGCGCAAAATTCTCCTTCCTTATTTTTTGTTTATTATTTTCTGTTCTGAATTTGGCAACCGCATTTCTCCATCCATTTTTTAATGGATGAAAAACTCCTACATCCATAGGCTGGAGTAAGTGGGTTGCGTTCGGGAATAAACTTATGAGAACGATGCCATTCTGAGAACAGAAGTCACTGAGGTGCATCGTGAGATGTGATTTGTGTCCGTCAACATAAAATAAAACTGGTAATGGCACATTATTTTTTATAAGCCAGGGATGAAAAATGTTTGAGACGTATTCGAAAAAACTTTGTCCTGTCATCCAGCCTGACTCAGATTTTCCCAAACCCCATTTATCAGGCATAAGCGCAACGATACTTTGAGGAATCCTTTCATATGCAAACATCACCATCGGAGGGGGTAATTCACCTGCTGCATTAGCTGTGGAAACATAAGAAGAGATTATTTTGGTCCAAGATAACATGGAAAATGGTATACCTGTAACGAGTGTCGTTATACATTCCTTTTCATCATTGGCAGTATGGTTGTAGACTGTCTTGCTGCCCCTTTGAGCTAATACTTTTTTCCCTTTTGGGCACAAGAAAAATGCACTTTCATCGGCATTGTAAATCCGTCGAGGATCATCAAGAATTTGAATTAAGTCATTATCTCGAATGTATTGTTCAATTTCCTGAAACCAGTTCCTGATTTGAGCTTCTGTTAATATAGCTCGAGAATTGACGAGGTTTTGAGACATCCTCATTGATATTTCGGGGTGGCGGCGAAGAAAACCCTCATACCAATGCCTCCCAGGACGATTGTCCTTGAATGGGTTAGATTTTTTTGTCTTCAATAAAAGCATGCGAACACTCTCTAATAATTGATCTCTGTTCACAGGGAACCCCACTTTAGCAACGCTTATGATCCACTTCACCAATGTGTTCTCTTCTTCCTTTGTCAAAATTGGTGGTGCGCCGGCACTGCATTCAATGGGATATTTTCCATGAAACTTAGAATGCAATGTTGTTTTAGGAATTTTATATTCCCTACTAGCAGCTTTAACAGCCATTCCATGTTTGATAGCTTCTAACGCCAAATTGAGAGATTCTGATGAATAATTTTTATTTTTTTTCGCAGACATTCTAAAAAAAAAACAAAACCATGTCAGAAAGAAACTCACGAACCTAATTGGGACACCTCAGAACCTAATTAGGACACCCTGTGTCAGAAATAGGGCACTATATTTGTTTCCCTCTAAACAGTAGAAGGAAATAAAATATTGGCTTTCATTGGACTAAAAAAGGACAGAACAAATACTAGATTATTATTTTCAGTGAACGTTATTCGGACACCCCATGTCAGAATTAGGTAAATGAAGGATTGTATGACCATAATTCGGACACCCATATAAATTCGAGGTTATAATTAAAAAACGGAGTTTTTTAGAGAAAATATTCAGAATCATCCTCTATAAACTCATTACATCCTTCAAACATGTAATATTGAACAAGATGTGATGTAAAACTTACCTAAACAATTCTTCGAATTCACCTTTCTTATAAGAATTACAACGGATTGCACTCACAACTGTACAGCCTATTTCAGGGCGCGAAATGAAATGTCAATAGTGTTGGTATCACTGAAGTTCATAGTGAATAATATGAAATTATAATAATAGATGTCTCTTCAGTGTCAATTTTGATATTTTATAGGCACATAATCTTAATTTATTCATTGAAAAGGATTGTGTCCGAAATTGGGACACTGTCCGCTTTCGGGACATTTACCTTACCAATTTTGAATCAAATCGTGTCATCATCACAAATGTCGTCCGCCATCTTGTAGCTTGTCACTAAAGAATACTGAATATGGATTGAATGGTTTACAAAATTTGAATCTTTCATTTGAGAATGAATATATTAATAACTTGACCTAGCAATATTTGCTTGTTTAAGGAATCTTTTTAAATTTGTTTTTGTACAACTGTCATTGAAAATGACGTTTTTAATTCATTGACATATGAACTAAAAACTGACGTTTTCACTTTTAATACTAGTGTTAAAAGTGAAATGACAGATGAGATGATGGATACTCAGTATTATACATTGTATAATATATTATAATCAGAACACCTATTCAAAAGGAATCATTTATAAAAGTTCACACATGCATTTGGCCGTTTGTGCAATTGGTAATACTAATTCCTTTTGAAGTTACAAACGAAGTAGTATTCAATCCAACTGTAGAAGGTCCTTCATCACTGACAAAAAATGACATTCATAAATAAAGTGCATTGGGGTTTATCATAGTTGGAGCATCTGCCAGTCTACCTTGTAATCCAAATATTGTGTGTTCGAATCCTTAGGGAACTTATAATTTTTTTTGTTTTTTTCTTACTAGCAGTAACTGTTGTACAAAAAAAATTATATGGTACATTTGTTGCTCGTGGGGTTGCTCCACTCGCTAACGCTCGTTTCACAATATTCCCCAGTCACAAAATAAAATGCCACTTTTAATACTTGTATCATAACTATTTTGAAGCTTCCCAGTTAATTTCCGGAACAAAAATATGTCGATCGATACTGTTATCACAGAAAAAACTACAAGTTTCTTTATTGGTACTCCTAAGAAATGAAAACACTGAATTACGAAAAATGTTACCAAAAAGACGATATCCTGCTCCCAAGGCATGGTCTAGGATTTCCAGGGTGTCTTTAATTCCAGAAATATCTGACGTTCCAACTGAAAGTCGTTCCAATGAGAATGCTTGATGAATTTAGACTTGAATATACTCACATCCAACCATGGGAATTTCATTTCCAGAGTTCAGAGTGAAGGAAAGATTCCTTGCTAAATTTGTTGACTCGTCTTTGTGTGGGTTGTGATCTTGTACTTTCTTTTGATCTTTTTCTCGGGCTTTTTTTTGGTCTTGGTCTCGAAGTGAAAGATCCGACATCTTGAAAAATATAGATTATTGAACTGCCTTGAAATATTTTGTTGTTATTACAACCCATTCGGGTTTACTCTTTTCCGTTATTTATTAATGGAACTATAGAATTGATAGTGCCTACTGTCATTTTGAAATATTCATATTGTCAAATACTCCAAAAATTATGACATGGAACGGGTATTATAATAACCTGGGCGAGAGCTAATAGTCCGGGAGCCCACGGCACTTTTTGATGACCAATAGCGCCAGAAAAACAGAAACGGCCTCCAATTGCAAATCTAGCGTTGAAGGGGGGTGATAGAGCTACCGTCAGAAACAAAAAGATTAAAAATTAAATAATATCGAAATATTTGATATCAACAGTTTTATTGATCTTGAACGGTTCTACAAAAAGTTTCCATGGAGTTTATCCATTTCTTCAAAAACAAACGAGGAAACAATTGATATACTTGAAAAAATTTGAAATTTATGATCGAAAACCAAACAAGGCATCAAATAATTTTATATGAACAGTTTTATTGGGGATTCAACATTAGATTCCAGCGCCAAAGTGGCAAAAATGGAACTACTTTCGAGTACATTATGTCAACAGAAGAACTGAATATTCACCATTTATATGTACCACAAATTCATCACCTATCAATAATGATTACAGGTTCAACAAAATGCACATAAACAATAGCCAATATTTTGGGAATTTTGACGAAAACAATTATTTCAATGTACTTATCTATAGTGTCAAAACTCGACACCAGAGGGAGTATCCCTTACGTTGAATTCCCAATTGGTTTTAAGATCTACAAAAAGTTCAGTTGAAGTTTCTCCATTACATCAAGAACAAACTTGTAGAACTTTACAATTTATGATAAAAAAAATTAAAAATCGCTAAAAACTGGCAAACCAAACTAGATATAAAAAAATGTTTCATGTACTGTTTTATTGCCCCTAAATTACAAAAAGTTCTCAAGAAGTTTCTTCTTTACTTCAAAAACAAACGAAAAAAGAAATAAAATGTAAAATTGAACAAATTTGTAATTGATCATGAAAAAATTGAAAAATTGCCAAAAACTCAAAAGAATTATGTACACATTTTATTGTCCTTGAACAGGTCCACAAAAAATTTCCAATAAAGTTTCTCTATCACTTCAAAAAAAAAACGCATCGTATACCTGGTTCATTTATAATTATGTACCAAAAAACAAATAAAACAAACAGAATTATGTCAGTAGCACCCATTATCTTCTCCCCTTCCCATATTCACCAATATTTCAGATGTGTAATGTGAAGGGGAAAAATAGCCCCTTCACCACCTACCCCAATTTTGCCGGGCGCTTCGCTGTCGGTTTTCTAATAATATATTTTTAAACAAATAAAACAAACAGAATGTCAGTTACCCCCATATGCTCCTCTCCTCACCCTCTTCATCATTTCATTTATGTCAGTACCCTCATACCCCTCAAAATTTCACCGAGCTCTTAGCGCCGGTTTTGTTACATTCATTTTTTGAAATGCAACGAAAACAAACATAATTATGTCCGTATCCCACATTACCACCCTTTCTTTCCACTTCCTTCTTCTTCCTTCCCCAATTTTTTTGTAATTACCCTTCATCACTCCTCCATTTATCGTCTATTTATCCGGGCGCTCTGCGCCTGGTTTTCTTATAAATAAAAAAGAAACAAAGACAAACAAAATTATTTCAGTATACCACATTACCCCCACCCTTTCACCTCTTTCATCAAATATTTTATGTCAGTACCCCCTCCATTGTACCTCCCAACTTTTTCCAGGTGATTTGCGCCCGGATTTCTTATCCATACTTTCAAAAAACAACGAAAACAAACAGATTTATGTCAGTATCCCATTCACATTCACCCCCTCCCCCTCTTTTACCTCTTTCCCAATTTTTTATGTCAGTACCCTCCTATTATCTCCCTTCGCCCACCGCCCACATTTTTCTGAGAGCTTTACGCCCGGTTTTTGGAATTATTTCGAAACAAAACAAACAGATATATGTATTCTTTCACTTCGACAAAAAATTAAGACACCCCCTCTCCCCAATTTTTTATGTTAATATCCCCCCACCCAAATTTTTCCAGGCGCTTGCGCCCGGTTCAGTTATAATTATTAAAAAAAAATCATAAGCGAGATATGATTTTCTATTTATTTTGAAGCCATGGTATAAAAGAAAGATATGTGTTCCAGACACGCATTGATCGTAGTATTCGCATCATTGGTGTCCAATTATGGTTTTCAATCATAAAGACAGACACGCATTGATCGTAGTATTCACATTATTTGTTTCCAATTATAAGAGATGAGCTTGTGGTCGGAGCTCCCAAGTGAAGCACAAACTTCTACGTTTGACGTTAATAGAAAAATGTATTTTTCCACAACTGTCAAAAAAAGTCCACTTTCTTTGTGTGGTTTGTAAGCGTAAAGTATTACAATATTTCACTATCAACATACGATTTCATTATTAAACGGAAAAGCGTAAAAAAAGTGCTGTTGCTAGGCGACCGACAGTTTCATGCAACAACCATGACAGATCCGAATAATAACGAAATCCTGTCATAAAGCCAGTTATCATTTTCTTTGGCAACTAATTACCTATAAACATCTGATATACAAATGTTTCACGAATGATATTCTTAGCATTCTTACTATTAAATAAGTATTATCAAAATTCCAAACAATCACGGCGAATATATTCAGGGGTAATAATATAATCAGTGGTATGATTATTACCGATAATTTTTTGGAATATTAATGAATTGCAATCCCAAAGCTGAAAATACAACGAGTGCGCAGGCGGAGTTGTATTTTCTTGCATTGGGATTGCCAATGAATTGATATTCCAAAAAATTAAAAGTTTTTAATCATACCACGAATTATATTTAGGACGACAATATATCGATTTGAAATAAAGAAAAATCGTGTCACCTGGTAATTGATGCTTTACTTCTAGCCGTATTCAACGGAATACTCTTTTCCATGGCCTCATCTATGATACCCATGGACATTTGTTCCCAACGATCGCTCATATTGATAAATAAAGATAACTAGTCAAAACACATAAATTTGACGTTTATAATTTAAATCATTATTTTCATTTGACAGATAGTAAAATAAAAACTAAGCAGGTTTTCACCATGAAAATACAGCGAAAAGCTATATTTTCACTGTAGTTCCGATTGTATTGGCTGAATTTCAATTATGATATCCACTGATTGGTTGTTGAGCAAGGAAATATATTGTCACAATAATAGCATATACCTCTTGCTACTAAGGAACTATAAACTGGACCTAATCCATAACAGGTAATCCAAGCTAGCTATGAATGTTTGGCCATCAGAAACTAGTTGACATCAATAATTAATGAACTTTGTGAAATTAGGAATCTATCCAGATAACGAATTCTTGATAACTATGAATTTAATTTGAGTAGAAATGAAAAGTGATGAAGATTGTATGGAGAAAATCGTGGAAAGTGCAAATATGAGATTTCCTTGACATAGTGCAAAGAAACAAAAAGGTATTTTGAAGACAAATCTAAAAAAATCAAAAGTTACCTCCGATGGACTAGTTATTCGAAAGTCGAAAATCAGCATTAATAATATTGACTTCGATAAATATGTTATTTAAATATTCGCTTCAAATTTTTGATTTTGCGGGATAGTGTGAAAAGAAAGGTATTTCGACGCTGTCGAAATTATTCGTTTCATTTGTTTGAAACTCAACTCTCCGGCATACTCTTCGAACTTTGTTGGAATTATGAATCAATAAATATGCCAAATTCATTTCATATTTGCAAAAAAATCTGAATTGGTTGTGTTTTTTGACAATTGTAGAAAAAATACTGTATGAAACTCGTGAGTAAAATAGTGTATTATACACGGGAAAAATAATAGATTTTAGCTCTTGGAGACAACACAACCTCGGGCTAAAATCCAATACTTTTTTCCCTTGTATAATAACTAACTATTACTACTCTATTTTCATATGTTTTACTTTCCCTTGTATACAGAAGAAGATGGTCGTAGTTTGAATTGTGCATGTCAAGCTTGAAGAAATGTAACATAAGTCTGCAGGGAATAATTTTTCATTATAATTCTTGGTATATTCACATGATGACTTTCGACCTTAAACTATTAATATCGCTGGGCAACTGCTGAAACTACAGTTGAAACAAAATATAAATAATTACTTGGAAAATCTGCAAAGATGTGCAATTCAATTATATCCCAAACATTCATTGATCATTTGTCAATAAACTGTTTTATCAAAGAACTTCGGGTATTCTAGTCGTTATCGCTATCGTTATTTTGCTTTCTGTTTGGACTTCGATTCTTAATGTACGGCAATCCGTCAAAGAATGTGGATTGGTGAAGTTTTTGTTGTGTTCGAATATTTTTCAAAAGAAAAGACGCGCAAAACGAACATTTTTTTCCTTGATACAGCAAATTGAGGTAAGAATACCTATTGCAACACAGACACAGACACAAACTCATAACAAAAAATTGGATAAATATATATTCAACAAATATAATGGAGAATGTTCCCCTTTCCAACATGAATACCTTCCAAAATAATAATATCTGGGTTAGATAAAATGTACTCGAAGATATTCTGTAGTGATCGCTAAAAATTTGTAACGTGACTTTTCCATTAAAAAAAAATGATTAACCATGTTACTTTTTAAGAACCATCTTGATTATCGATTAGACAATATTACTTTTTTCACTACAAGTCATCTCTTAATTAACTCATCCAATTATTAGAACCATCATTTATTTTGAGTCAATTCAGTTGATAGTTCTACTTCGTTCACTTCTTATCACTGCATATAATAACTTTGTCTGATTTTGATTCTAGTCCCATGAAATAGTATTGTTTTGTTGTACATAATTTTTCTTTCAGGCACGATGTGGAAACTGTTGAGTGAAGATGTTCAATATGACAAGGTGAGTATGCCCAGGGAAGGGATTCTGTGTACCATAGAATTCTATTGTCGACAGTTTTGTCTCTTTCTCTTCCATGAATTCAACCATAATGTCATCCCACTTTTTCTATATCGACAATAGAATTCTATGGTACACAGAATCACACCCCAGACTATTCAGCATTCAATATGAATCAAAATTTGATGTGATAATATTTTTCATGAAATTTCAATAACGCCCACTCGAAAGTATTTCAAATCCAGAGGCGTACTGAGATTTCTTTAAAAAATGCTAACACATTTTTTTTGGATTTTTAATAATGAAATAAATTCGAAGTAAGTCTAAAAATTTCGAATTTCATTCGTGACAATGATCTGAAGTTATTGGAAAAAATCACTCCTGAATACGATAAAAAAGAACAATTTTAGGACGGTGTCTCGCTTCAAAATGGGTCACTCTTTATATGAGAGAAGTGATAATCATTTCTCCCACAACTCCCTAAAAAAGAACAAATCGCAATTCAAGAACATTTAAAACTTATACACTCCATCTATCAGACACATCCCAATACATAAAAAAAATATTGAAAAACATATACCTTATATGTCAGAAAACACACTTTTGTCGATGTTTATAGGCATTATACATATACATATACGCCACATAACCTCACAACACTCTTCCCTGAAGATGACAATAATAGACTATTAACTTTTTCTTTTTTTCAGTTGGAGAGTTTAAAAAATGTGACTTCGAATGACTCGTCGACGTCGGACACTATTCATATTCCTAAACCAGCTGAAAATAGGCGTCCCACGAATGAAAAATTCTTGATAGTTTTTATAATAGCAGTGGTTGTTTTGGTAAGTAATGGAAAGTCTCACAGGATATAAGATCAACTTGAATGTGCCAAATGCTTTTTCTGTTGAAAAGTTTCACATTCTTCTTCAGTTGGCCATAAAGCAAATTCAAAATTGTTCTATATTGATAGGTAAGGTAAATTGGAATAATTGACGCTGACAAGAACTTGTTATGTAATCATATACCGCACATCTGCACAGTGTTTAGATAACATTCCGATGATTTCGTCACTTTAATATAAACACTCTCTGATTATCATCATGAGCTTCCATGACATTCAATTGCTTAGAATAAACGTCGAAGAAAATGAACTATTCAATGAGTATATTGAAAATTGCATTCCCTTCATAGATAGATGTTTTACTCATATAATCAATTGCTCTTTCGAAAAGTCCTACTTTCCCATTTAAGCTGGACCTCTAATTACTCGAAGAAGGCATCTGACCTGAATAATAATGGCACTAATGACCCTAGGGGAGCACCTAACACAGTGGTCCAATCCCATATCAGCGCACCATCACATAAATACTGGTTGGGACAACAGTCATCAAATAGTGAACAGAGTAAACGGAGTAACTGTGAACATCTCTCTAAACGGCGGCCTAAGAACCCGAAAAAACATCATTCAAATAAAAAATAATATGAAATTAGTCTAATACATAATCTGCAAATATGAATGGGTGGAGTATCAGCAGAAAGATGTTTTTCAACTCGTTGATGTTATCAATTTGCTGCCTACTGTTTTCCTAATATTTTTATTTCAACATATATTCTATTCTCTTTATGTTTACATTCAGTTTTGATAAGAACTCTCTCAGTAGTCGGTTTGAAAAAGTTATTTTTTCTACAACTATCAAAAAAAGTCCACTTTTTTGTGTGGTTTGTGCGCGTAAAGTGTTACAATATTTCACTATCAACATACGATTTCATTATTAAACGGAAAAGCGTAAAAAAGTGTACTTTTTTTAACGGCTGTTAATAGGCAACCGACAGTTTCATGCAACAACAGTGACAAATCCGAATAATAACGAAATCCTGTCATAAAGCCAGTTCTCATTTTCTTTGGCAACTAATAACTTATGAATATCTAATATACAAATGTTTCACCAATAATATTCTTAGTATTCTTACTATTAAATAGGTAAGTATTATCAAAATTCCAAACTATCGCGGCGAATATATTCAGGGGTAATATAATAAGTGGTATGATTATTCCCGATAATTTTTTGGAATATTAATGAATTGCAATCCCAAAGCTGAAAATACAACGAGTCCGCAGGACGAGTTGTATTTTCTTGCATTGGGATTGCCAATGAATTGATATTCCAAAAAATTATAGGTTTTTAATCATACCACGAATTGTATTTAGGACGACAATATATCGATTTGAAATAAAGTAAAATCGTGTCACCTGGTAATTGATGCTTTACTTCTAGCCGTATTCAACGGAATACTCTTTTCCACGGCCTCATCTGTGATACCAATGGACATTTGTCCCCAACGATCGCTCATATTGATAAATAAAGATAACTAGTCAAAACACATAAATTTGACGTTTATAATTTAAATCATTTTCACTTGACAGATGGTAAAACAAAAACTAAGCAGGTTTATCACCGTGAAATACAACGACAAGCTATATTTTCACTGTAGTTCCGATTCTATTGGCTGAATTTCAAAATTTGAAATCCACTGATTGGTTGTTAAGCAAGGAAATATATTGTCAGGGGTAATATAATAAGTGGTATGATTATTACCGATAATTTTTTGGAATATTAATGAATTGCAATCCCAAAGCTGAAAATACAACGAGTCTGCAGGACGAGTTGTATTTTCTTGCATTGGGATTGCCAATGAATTGATATTCCAAAAAATTATAGGTTTTTAATCATACCACGAATTATATTTAGGACGACAATATATCGATTTGAAATAAAGAAAAATCGTGTCACCTGGTAATTGATGCTTTACTTCTAGCCGTATTCAACGGAATACTCTTTTCCACAGCCTCATCTATATGATGCCAATGGACATTCGTCCCCAACGATCGCTCATAGTGATAAATAAAGATAACTAGTCAAAATACATAAATTTGACGTTTATAATTTAAATCATTATTTTCACTTGACAGATAGTAAAACAAAAACTAAGCAGGTTTATCACCGTGAAAATACAGCGACAAGCTATATTTTCACTGTAGTTCCGATTCTATTGGCTGAATTTCAAAATTTGAAATCCACTGATTGGTTGTTAAGCAAGGAAATATATTGTCAAAATAATAATAGCATATACCTCTAAGGAACTATTGGACCTAATCTACACTAGGTAATTCAAGATAGCTATGGCTGTTCGGCCGCCAGAAACTAGTTGACAACAATAATTAATGAAATTTGTGAAATTGAGCATCTACCCAGAAATTCATTTCATATTTGCAAAAAAATATGAATTGGTTGTTTTTTAACAGTTTAAAAAAAATACTGCATGAAACTTGTGGCTACAGCGTCGTGCGTCAACATTTCTTACTCGTAAAAAAAGTATCCCTTTACTCACTTGATACATACATTACTATTCTGCGACTATCTGAATATCCCCCATGACTTCGACATTGATGCCTGAAGAGTGGAAGACATTCATGTTGTAAAGGGGAACACTCTCCATGAAAATTGAAAAATGAAAAATATGATTTATTTGTAATATCTAACAGAAAACAACTACTTCCCCGGCACAAGCCACGCTGGACATTGAACTACATCTGATAGATATTGTGAAAAGACTCTAACTGAAAAGGAAATAAAAAATCTGAAAGTGAAAATTTGCATTTTCATTCAGATAGCTGACTTTTTTAATTCTTTTTAGTTTTCCTTGCAAAAATCATTAAATAAATTAGATAAGGAGAATGTTATTGAAAAAAAAATATCACTCACAGAAATCGTTCATTTCATTGAAGCAAGGTCCGCTTCTCTCGCATTTAATCCCCAATACATTTTCGAACGAAGTGTGCCCCACTACTATTTTCATATTCGTTTTATGCTATCTAGCACCTCAATGAGGCGGCCACCTAAATATTGTCTCGTCCGCCGTTCTGAAGCCGCCATCTTCAATTTATGAACTCCCCACATACCAAATTTCAATTGAATCGATACCTAATCACAAGACTCGTACGCCATCTTGACGTTATCATCTTGATTTTAGGAATTTTGTAAAAAAAATTATAATCTCCGACCCCGAAAACTCCTAAATACCAATTTTGAATCGAATCGGTCCATAATATTTTGAGCAACACATTCATAATCTCCAACCACAAAAACCTCCAAATACCAATTTTGATTCGAACATAATCACAAAAAATTCATGAATATCAACAAAAAATTAATAATATTCACCTCAAAAACCCCCACATACCAATTTTCAATAGAATCGGACCAAAATCATAAATCTCTCCCGCCATTTTGGAGCCATCATTTTTTTTTTTCAGACGACTAGAAGTGGGTCAAAATTCAATTGCAAAATTTGTCCCACATACCGAGACACATACTAAGAATGAAAGCTGATGAAAATAACTATGTGCGTGCTTTTTTCAGATGGCTTTTTCGATTTATACCATGGTCAATGGACAATACGGCTGGCTAACAGATCAAGGAAACTCTGATAATATTTGTTGTGAAAAATATTCAAACATTTGTTGCAAACAAACTATTTCCGAAAGCTTCGAATGGTTATGCACAGGAGGGGACTTTGCCGATGGGACGTGAGTCGTATTTTTTTTTTAAGTTTTCTTCAAATTTGGAAATTGGAACCAAAGAAATCACCTTGTGTATATCTAGGAAAGCGCCGCTCCTCGACATAGACAGTCAAATTCAGTATTTTTCCTCTCCTCTTTCATAAAAAAAAGATTTTGATGAAGTTACTGCCGAATGAACTTTTAGAGAACGCAAACACATTGTTCTTTTGAGTACAAATCACATTTTATCCATAGATCAATGCTTTTTGAACGATCGAATAACTAAAATACGTCGAAATAAATTCCCCGTAAATACCAAGCACTGTCATGTACTTTACTAAATATGACAGATCGCGTTAACATTTGTAAGTAACGTGGGGGTCGTGGGATCATAGAAACTTAACATCGACATTTCGTAGGCAGAGACTTAAAACATAGGCGGTCGATTTAGTCAGTGTTCAGTGGCGCGTATAAATAGGTTGGGTACAGAATAATTATATAAATATTCACGGATTCCTCTGAAATTCCACAGGTGTATTTCTACATGATGGACTAGTACTCCATTAAATTTTCGTTGAGTTGTGATAGTTCATTCACCCTAATTATCTATCCAGGAAAAAAGAACTATTTTTCATCCCGGAAAAATGTAATAAGTATTTGTTTAAAGATACAAAATGTTAAAATTTATTAATTTATTTATTTTATTAATAGTTAATTTCTGTTTCAGAAATTTGCAGTGTGACTCATCCATCTCCGAAGTTGATGTAGATGAATCATATCAAGCCCAAACATGTACGGCCTTTCGTGAAAATGGAAAGTAAGTTTTCTTCACCAAACATTTTTATTTTCTAATTTCTTCAAATACTTACCCACTAATTGGACATATAACTAGGGTACCTAGTATACCGGGTGACGACGAGGTGAGTTACGCCCCCCAATTTTTCTATAGTTTTGAAGATACAGATTTCAAATTTGGTTTGTCGCTATAGTACTCAAATACACATATTTTGACCCCATTACTGAAAATTTAACCGGAAGTGACCCCAAACTTTTTTTTTTCAAATGACACCTTGTACATATTTTTCCATTATAAGAAAGAGCTCGCAATTTATGATAACACTGTTCTTCAAAATTGAAATTCGGTTGATAAATGGCGGAGATACAGTTGATTGTTCAATAGAACAAAGTTGGCCATGAAACTCGATCTTGAATCATCACAATTATTGACAAACGACATCAGAAGTTACCAGAGGAACCTTCGAAGAGCGATACAGTTGAAAACTGAGGTTCTCATGTAATTGCAGCTTCCATATATTCCAACAATTATCAAAAACTACCTAAAAACGAAATGGTATCCATAAAGAAATGCTCACAACTGCCATTTCTTAAATGGCAACATGTAGTTTTTAATTTGTAATGATAAATTATAATAAGTTATAAATTATCAGTTCACTCGTGTGAAAAGTTTTGAAGAATTCCTAAAGGAAACAAAGATACAATCAGGTTTCATGATGAGTGTTCCTATAATTGAATGTTCTTCAACGTAGGCGGCTAAGAACATAATTAAGAAAACAATACACAAAAGCTCATATTATTTCAACGAAGTCAAAGTTTGTTCTACGTATTTAATCAACGCTGCCTTTTTGTTTCGCTTTTTAAGGTTCATGGCCGCCCTCGTTGAAGAATACCTAATTTTGAGTACACTCATGATACAATTTATTGTATTTGCGATTTCTTTCGGAATTCTTCAAACAGTTTCACACGAGAGCTGATAATTAATCATTTTGTGAAAAGAGCATGTTGTCATTTGGGAAATAGCAGTTGTGAGCATTTCTTTATGGGTACTATTCCGTTTTTAGGAAATTTTTGATACCTAATTACACGAGAAACTCAGTTTTCAACTGTATCGCACTTCGAAGCTTCATTTTTGATGATTTAAATTGGAATTTCATGGCCAACTTTGTTTGACTGAACAATCAACTGTATCTCCGCCATTTTTCAACCAATTTTCAATTTTCAAGAACAGTGTTATCACAAATTGCAGTAGAGGGGTCAAAATATGCGTATTCAAGTACTTTAGTGACATACCAAATTTGAAATCTATCTTGAAAACTATAGAAAAATTGGGGGCGTACGTCACCTCGTGGTCATCCGGTATATCCTGCCAGAAGGGACGGAAAAAAATCAGAATCACTGTTATTAACCAAAAAATATCAAAAATATTTGAACGCACGAGTGAAAATGGGGTTTTTTTGTGTGAATAAAGATGTTTGGTACCTTTCTTTTACATGACACCGTTGTAAAACCAAATAAGTGATCAACATATGAATGAAGAAGTTATGTTACAGTTTCTATACAAATTGGTGTGGAAGAAGGTGTCAAGATGTTAACACGTTCATTCAGAGTAAACGTATAATTTGAGAACTTTGCTGAATGTGACGAACATAATATGTCTTCTTTCATGTTATGTACTATCAAAATTATGTCAGACGCAGAGTATACATTTATTATTTGTTTCTATCATCTACAAACTAATGGGCTGGAAATGAAAAGAAGCAATCAAGCCTAAAAATATCTCATATAAATATAATCATCAATGGAGCACAGACGCTTTGACATAAGGAAATAATTCAATATTTTCATACAGATAGGAAAATAAAAAAAAATAGTCAATTTTAATTCTTTCATTATCTTTTCAAACATTGTACATGCGTATAAAATTAAATTCTAAGCAACTTTTTCAAATAACTTTTTTCGATATATAGTGCCATTTTACTCCAGTTTTTGCCGTTTCATCGTAATTTTTTTCAATTTGCCGCCATACTTACCAGCGATCACGTGACATATGTCAAAATCGATTTTTAGGTTGGAACATGCACAAACTTTTTCCTAGAATTTTGTTTCCATTACTCTAACAATAAACTTTTTTCCCATATGGTACATACTTTTTGGTGATCCCTGTATAATTCAATAAAATATCTTATGAGTGTATAATAATTTCGCTTTCTTACCTGTTCATACCTGGTAACTCCATAGTTGCGCCGAGAGGATAGTGGGCAACCTTTATTTTTTCCTTTCATTGAGTTATATTCTTTCAGTTGGTGCTCGATTTGTCTAAAAAAAAATTGAGTTTACATTTTATTGTTCAACATCATCTGGCCCAAATTTAGCTACGCAACCTATTTGCAATATGTTAATTCAAATACCATCTAGCTTAAAATCTTCTTTATCACTAAATAACAGATGAGGGTATAATTTCTTATACCAGATCTCGCACTATATACTTCTCGCATTTCCTCTCAAACATTTTTGTTAACGAAATTGACTTTCCCCGTTAGAAAACCGACAAATTTTAGATGAATTCCTAGACTGATAATTGCAGTTCGGCCAGTCGAGTGAATTTCCGTCAAATATCGGAAAATATTTTGGCAAGGATTATATACCAGGTGTCAACGAATCTATCAGACAAGTCATAACTTCTAGACCATTAGGTGTATCAAAATGAGATTTGGTATAGGTAAATGGTATGTGAAGAGGAGAGTTTTCACATATTTTTCACTTTCCGGTCACTTCCGATTTTACCGGAAATGGCTCCGGTTCTAAATTTTTAAATGGAACCTGTATATTGTAACATTTTTGGATTTCTGAGACAATTCTAGATCAGAATGTGACATTTTCGAAAGTTTTTATGTCTACTTAATTTTTTTGGAGTCACTTTTGAAATTACATCTAGGTGGCCATGATCGGAAGTAAACCAATCTAAAGACCTCAGGTGATATCAGAATATTACAGTCGCGAAGTTTTAGTGACTAGTATGATAGATATGAATAAGACAAGTTGGCAAAATTACATTTTCGTGTCTAACTATTATTTTTCAAATGGCGACTATTTTTTGACAAGCACTTTCCGAAAAAAGGATATTTTGACGAATCTAACGATACTAATTTATTTGCGATTGGATTACAAATAAGAACATAAATTAAATATTACTGAGGAAAATACTTCATAATGATTTATTTACTTTTGTCAAGTGTGCCGAGGATAGGCATGATGCATAATATTTTGCAGTTATTTCGATCAAGTCTTCTTTGGAGAACAAAACACTCACTTAGATTATGACAGTGACATAAGCTTTAAGAGCAGAAGGTAAAATTTTCTTGATTTTTTGTACACTCAAAGTGAAAAAGTGGATATGTTGTTATTGTTTGGAGAATGTCACAGAAATTCAAGGAATGCTGCTGAGTTGTATGCTCAGAGATATCCCAATCGGCAACATCCATCCCATCAGTATTTTCCGTATGTTGAGAATCGTTTTAGGCAAGCGGGAAATCGAGAGGCAGAATAGAGGTTTATCATAAATGAGGAGACTGAGATTAACGTTCTTGCTATGGTTGACGTTGACAAAACGGTTTCTTTAAGAGAAATTAGTCGAGAAATGCAGATAAGTCACGAATCAGCAAGAAAAATATTGAAAAAGGACGGATATCGAGCATTTAAATATAAGTTACATCAACATTTGTATGCTGACGATGGCGATAGACGAGTAGTGTTTTGTGATTGGTTGCTTCAAAATCATAGAGTTAACCCAAATTTTATCAACTTTATTCTATTTTCCGACGAATCACGATTTACAAATAATGGCTTGTTTAATAAGCAAAATTCTCGGTACTAGGCCCAACAAAATCAACATGCAATGAAAGAAGGCAATTTTCAAGAAAGGTTTGGCGTCAATGTCTGGGCTGGTATCGTTGGAAACAGAATAATTGGACCAATATTATTTCAAAGTCAGTTAACAGGGGCTAGTTACTTAGGTTTTCCTCAAATTGAAATCGAGAATCATCTTAATAATCTACCTTTAGCAGTTTTACGGCAAATTTACTTCCAACAAGATGGAGCACCGCATCATAATACCAGATACGTTCTTGATTACTTAATAGAGCATTTCAATAATCAAGTTATTGCAACCAATGGTCCAGTACGGTGGCCTGCCCGCTCACCGGATCTGACTGTGCTAGATTTCTTCATTTGGGGATATGGTAAAGAAAGGGTCTACTATGCAACAGCCCCAGCCACTCTCGAAATCTTAGAAGAAAGGGTTCTACAGGCATTTAGAAGTATAACGCCACAAATGTTACGAAACGTGTTGAGAGAAACAATTGAACGAGCTGAAATGTGTCTTCAACAAGGAGGAGTGCAATTTGAAAATTTTAAGAAATTAGGATATTGAAAAAAATGTAAGTGCATCGCTGAAATTATTGTTAATTTTGTTAAATTTGTTGATCCAATCGCAAATAAATTAGTATCGTTAGATTCGTAATAACCTTTTTTCGGAAAGTGCTTGTCAAAAAATGGTCGCCATTTGAAAAATAATAGTTAGACACGAAAATGTAATTTGGCCAACTTGTCTTATTCATATCTATCATACTTGTCACTAAAACTTCGCGATTGTAATATTCTGATATCACCTGAGGTCCTTAGATTAGTTTACTTCCGATCATGGCCACCTAGATGTAATTTCAAAAGTGACTCCAAAAAAATTAAGTAGACATAAAAACTTTCGAAAATGTCACATTCTGATCTAGAATTGTCTCAGAAATCCAAAAATGTTACAATATACAGGGTGTTCCATTTAAAAATTTAGAACCGGAGCCACCGGAGAACCGGTATAGTGTCAAAATTGTCGTTGTTTGAGGAAGAGTAATTGGATTTTCATGTCGGGAAGTAGAAACTACTTCATTATTGTCAAATCTCTCACATTTAAACATCCTTGTATTTCATCCTTTTTACCTTCATTGAACCTCTCCCGTACATTCCAGTTCGAAGCTAGGCCGTGTTGATTTAATTGACTCATGCATCGTATCGGATTTTTAATCGGAATGGCTGCTATCATAATTTTCTTCAATTACCGTCAATTTGCCAACTGAAGGACCTTAGCTTCCTTAGCTTGGAGTCGTTTGCTGCGTCGAATATTTTACAGTATCGGAAGGTTTTCATCTTGGGTATGGTGGTTTCGTGAGAGCGTAAAGAATAGCTTGCTATATGTTGAGGGAGCATTACAATTTCTCCTCTACTCGCTGGCGCTGGAGGAAGGGATATTGACGTGAGCTGTGTGCGGTGTGTCGCATTGCCACGTGGTTCGTTAATGCGTCGAGTGGGGTAACAGAAGAGGCGGTAGTGCGTCTCTCTCGTTTATGTGGTATTATCATATCATTGCGTTCCTTGTTGATCGCGTAGATTTCTGTCTAAACCCCAGATGAAAAGTTTCCGATACTGTATGATTTTGCTTCCATTGTATGTCTACTACAGTGCTGGTTAGTTCAAAACGATCGAAGAACCAATGTTAAAGTCTTTACCTGGAATATTATTATTTAGATATCCAGTTTTTATGTGAGCTATGACTTGAAAAATCAAATTCTATGCTGATATCTCAAATTCTATAATAAGAGTTGTTACAAATTTTATATTTCTTTCGAAATATCTTCAAAAAACTGCCATAAGAATAAGAAATTCCTATTCGAATATTTTCATAAATAAAGAAGTTACGGAGGTGACATACAAATTATCAAAATCTGTTTTTTTCGTATAAAACAAAAACGAATAGATTTTTTCAAAATATTTTTTCACATTATAGTAAGCCTTGATAAACTCCACATTTGGTGTTATTTAACCGACCTCGTATCTCTAACATTTAAACAGATACCTATGAAGTGGGACACACTGTATAGGTATTCATGAAAGTATTTCATTTCATTGAAATATTAGTATTTGAGACAAACCGTTCTTGCAATGCAGATTTTATAAATATGCTTCTTTTTTTTTCTTAGTCATGTGTTCTAGGTAGGCCTTGTTACTTACTCTATACGCCACCTCAGGAGCAGCACTGTTAATTATCAACGCAACAGTGAATCGTGGCGGATTATCCCCAGCCAGCAACAAGATTCAATCACTCAGATTTATATCTGAAAAGAAAAAAATCTTGTCCTGCCTGGGGATCGAGCCCGCGACCTTTAGATCACGAAGCCCCGGCGCTACCACTGCGCCAATCCCCTGTGGTGTCATATGTTTACTCTGTCCTTTCCTTTTTAGTTATTTGTCACTTACTAACTGCTTAGACGTGGAAGATACCTATGGTATAGAACCTTATTTGGAGGATATTACAGAAGAAGAGGTTGGCGGTGATGATGTAGCCATTCTTAGAAAACACGCTTGGAGAGTTGTACTTTCATGTCTTCTATCTCTTGGTAAGTTGAGGATCCAATAAATATATTTGGAATGGACCCAAATCGAATAAAATTGTGTTTATCCTCTAAAAACAAAATGAAATAAAAAAAAAATAGTTTAAAGTAACCGAGGGGGAAACCGCTGAGAATATTGTGTACACTAATTCCCAAAAAATCGTAAGTAATGCCTCTAATACCCAAGCAATTCCCGAGTAATAACCAGTAATTCCCGAGTAATACCCAACACAAAGACGTCCTCAGTACGTCCACAGGACATAAATTTAAGACATTCAAGACGTCCCGAAGACGTCCATAACTGGACATAATACGTCCTTAGGATGTCCTGGGGACATCCGATGTTACAAATTGGAACGTTCTGGGGTCGTCCATTATGAGCTCCTGTAAGGTTTTCCATGGACGTCCCTTGGACATCCTAAGGATGATTTAGGATATCAATTTTCAAGGTTTTCTATAACTCATGATCCTAGTCAACAGAAAGTGACATACCAACTAGAAAAAGTGAAAAGGATAATGAAGGAAAGTGATTTTCGAAAAAACATTTATAAATTATTTTAAATTCTGACACAAATATTTACATCAATTACAAAACATAATACCTATAGAACAGTATAGAAGTCACGGCTCACAACAGCAATAAATACGTGATATTATATTTTCTCAGATCATCGTATTCTTTGTTTGTAAAAATAACTTCAAATTCCGCCACAACTAGAAATTATGTTGATAAGTTAGGTTAGGAAACCACAAGGCAAGAGATGAGACACAGCACAGGACCACAAATGACACAAATCACAGACTTCATGGTGCACTCAGTCACAGGTTTGACATAAAAGTCCATTTTTGGAAAAAATTATTGGAGAATTGTTAGAGAAATAATAAACAATCAAGAGTGTGATTTAAGTCGTCATTCCAACGACTCGAGACTGTGAACTCACTGAAATATAGACGACAATGAAAGGAACGCAATAAGCTTTCAGTGATTGGTCACTGCAATGGCGGGAAGTTTAAACGAAAAGATAAGAATGAGGCAAATTGAGTTGAAAATGCGTGAATTAATAGCAAACCTAACCTGACCTGACTAACCCAGCGCGAACAGAATAACCATGCAAAATTGATAACGATATAACGACTATTAATCTTATACTGTTGACAACTGAAGAAACTCACTGAGCTAAATAAGCTCAGTGGGAAATGTATGAAATTTATGACGAAAATTAAACAAAAACACGTTTTAAATTTTTGGAAAAGTCACAAGACACAAAAGTAATGTTGTAAGTCGGTAATATGAATTTGGTCTGAGTCTGAACGTTCTGGGGATATTCGTATCGGACGTCCCAAAAACGTTCCGAGTCGCACGTCCCAGGATGTCCATATTAGGTTCTGGGACGTTCGGACTTAAATAGGACATAAAATGGACATCCTCTGGACGTCCAGTGCTATATAATGCCCTCTAAGTAATGCCAGTGATGCCCGTCAGAAAAGTAATAAAAATATAAAATTAATTGTGTCTTAATGTTACGTTTGTTGCCAAGTACAAGTCGGATGATGACCTTTTCTTTTTCATTGCACAATTTCCATTACTGCTCTCTAATGTTTCAGACAATTCCAATTCCCCTGTTTTGACGATATTTTTTGCTCTTCACCGATTACTATTGTGCGGTAATTGTTCTCACTTCCGAATAATTTCTGTAATACCCATGTAATGCTCGAGTAATGCCGCCCAATAATTCCTGAGTAATGCCACTAATTCCCGACTAATACCCGAGTAATGCCACTAATACCCAAGGCATGTACACCAAAATTCCCCAGCGATTTCTCCCTCGAAAAAACCAAAGAACACGCTTTACTCCCAACAAAGACTAAAATTAAAAAATAATTGACAGTTCAATTACTCAAATGTAAGAAAAGCGTTGGTGTTTTCCACCTATATTCTCATATTTTTAGTTTAATTTTAAAATACTGAGCTCAAGAGTACTTTGTCAAACACCCCACGCTTTTTTTACATTTAAAACCAGTAAATGTGTTTGGTTTTGAAAAAAAGGCAACATAATATCGTTACCTTATTTCTTTCAGTTCCCTGAATCTGTAGGTGATAATGTTGTTTTTTTCTTCACTATAGCAACATTTTCTGTCAAATAATCATTAACATTTTCAAATTTACATAAATCAGATGAAGTATCAATATGCCCCATATGCGGCTTGGGATGGTTTGATAGAACTTCCCTTGTTTATGTAATAGGTATAATAATTTTTCATTTTCCTGAGTGGGTATAGAGAAAACTGTAGTATTTCAATAAAGTAGATGCAATTGTATTTTCAGGGGTAATATAATAAGTGGTATGATTATTACCAATAATTTTTTGGAATATTAATGAATTGCAATCCCAAAGCTGAAAATACAACGAGTCCGCAGGACGAGTTGTATTTTCTTGCACTGGGATTGCCAATGAATTGATATTCCAAAAAATTATAGGTTTTTAATCATACCACGAATTGTATTTAGGACGACAATATATCGATTTGAAATAAAGGAATATCGTGTCACCTGGTAATTGATGCTTTACTTCTAGCTGTATTCAACGGAATACTCTTTTCCACGGCCTCATCTGTGATACCAATGGACATTTGTCCCCAATGATCGCTCATATTGATAAATAAAGATAACTAGTCAAAACACATAAATTTGACGTTTATAATTTAAATCATTTTCACTTGACAGATGGTAAAACAAAAACTAAGCAGGTTTATCACCGTGAAAATACAGCGACAAGCTATATTTTCACTGTAGTTCTGATTCTATTGGCTGAATTTCAAAATTTGAAATCCACTGATTGGTTGTTAAGCAAGGAAATATATTGTCATTAAAGAATCACTTGATTTAAAGAGAAATAGTCGAGGGGAAAAGCACTGAGAATATTATGTACACTTATTCCCAAAAATTGTATGTGATGCCTCTAATACCCAAGTAATTCCCCAGTAATACCCAGTAATTCCCGAGTGACCTTATATATTTTTTTTCATTGCACAATTCGGATTTCCGCTACGGCTCTCTTATTTTTCAGTAGACAATTCCAATTCCCATGTTTTGACGACCTTTTTTTTTGCTCTTCACCGATATAATTGTGCGGTAATAATTGTTCTCTGTAATGCTCGAGTGATGCCCAATAACTCCTATAAGTAATGCCACTAATTCCCAACTAATCCCCTAATTCCCGACTAATACCAGAGTAATGCCCATATTTCTCGAGTAATGCCACTAATACCCAAGACATGTACACCAAAATTCTCCAGCGGTTTCCCCCTCGGAAATAGTACATTCAGTTTTCTATTCCTAAAGAAATTAATCAGCCCCTCTCCTTACAGGTGATAATTTATACTTATTCTCAGTTTTATATTTCAGGAGTAACTGTAGGAATGATTTACCTTTTCAAGTTCGCTACTGCCTGTGTTGTATGGGGTATTTTGTGTTCTGAACTCATTTTAAGTGCTTCCCTCATAGTTTGGGTCTGGTGAGTGAAATAATTTTGCTTCGTTTGTACATTCTGTGTTTGATTCATATTTCGAAAAAAATTACTATAGTAACTCTACCATTTGAATACATAATTATATATGCCATAAGAGAAATAAAGTATATTACGTAACAAGTGTTGCAAAAGGCATATTACGCACGAATGGAACGCTACGGCTTTGTGCGTAATTGCTTCACAACACGCATTACGTACTATACTTTACCTACGGCCATATACAGTGTGCCGTTTCCGGAGATCCAAAAATTCATATTATAATTATTATTAAAATGACCATTTTTTAGAAAAGACGCCTATATAGATGAACTTAAGTAGCAATACCTCATCTGAATAACAAATATGATTCAAAAATTTAAAGCCGTTTTCGAGATCCAAAAGTTCACATTAGTATTATTATTATCTGTAGAACCGCCTTTTTCTGAAACAGACGCCTATATAAATGAACTTTAAACGCAAAACTTTATCTAAATACAAAATTTGATCCAAATCATTAGAGCCGTTTCAGAGATCCAAAAATTCATATTATTATTATTAATATGAGTAAAATCACATTTTTTCATAAAAAGCGCCTTTATAGATGAGCTCAAGTAGCAATTACCTTATCTAAATACAAATTTTAATCCAAATCGTTGAACCGTTTTCCAGATCCAAATATTATCATTATTATAATAATTATCAGTAAAATCGCGTTTTTCCAAGAAAGACGCCTATATAGATAAACTTGAAAAGCAAAACCCTATTTTCATACAAAATTTCTCAAAAATCGATTGAGCCGTTTCCGAGATATATCAAACTGTGCGTTTTGTTTACGAAAACTCTGCGATTTGTTTACCGTGCGTAAGGAGCTATTTCTGAGGCTGTGAGTCATATGTTTTTGCCTATTTTTTGCATTGGCCGTAGGTAATAGTAATTTACGTGACAAGTCCGGAAAATACTGTTTTCTGAGTCCTGGAAGTCTGCGAGTCCAAAAAACTGTTTATTTTACCTTATACAATGTACAAGATTAATCATGGATAGAATAATCAACATAGCTTAAACCTCATTGGATGTGTTTTATCATTAGAAACATCTTCACTGGTTTTCTGACAGTTGCGTGAAATTTTCAGAATTAGCCTATGATAAGTAAAAATGGACTATTACTATTATTCATACCGGCAAAGCTTTGTGAACTATGACCCAAATATGCAACTGTATATTTACCACCCGATGAATTTTTGCAAATAATAGTTAAGTTCCTAAGTATTAATATTACAAAATATGTGGATTTATATCTGCCAGACATAAATGCAACGGACCTCAATTGAAAGAAGCAACTTTGCTAGTACTTTCTGATAAAAATAACGAGATTCCTATTCCATAATTGGGATATTGAACTATTCATTTTTTATTTGCAGGTATACATATTGGGTGACAGGAGATTCATACATATGGAGAATATTTGTCACATTCTTCTGCATTATTTTCATCCTTTTGATAGCATTATTGTACCAGAAGATTCGGCTGATAATTCAACTTCTGAAGGAGACGATGAAGGCTATTTTTGCAATGCATGCAATTATATTTCTACCAGTTCTAGTAAGCAAAACTATTTTAATAAATTTACGTTTAACTAACAACCAATTTTGAAAATTATGTACATTAAATCCTAAAAGGACAGGGCACAATAATTGTCCACCAACTTATTCATTGCATTCCATATTTGATTTTGATTGCATATTCACTAAATTATTCATGATTTTTGGATCATCCGCAAACATCTCCGTGAAGTGCGACAAAACACATTTTAGGTACTCAAATACTTGCATGAGAAGGTAGGAATCTTCAGAAACGATATGAACTTTTCTTTTTCCTTCACCGATCATTTTTAGCAGAGTTATGACCAATCAAATATTCGGCTCCGCCAGAACTTTTAGCGGCGGGTGAGGGTGAACCTGAAACTTGATGTCGGCGTTCAATCACGTTTTCTGAGAAAACGAGCGAATTTCATGAGAAATTACTAGGAATAATTTTTGTGGAAAATTGAATTGTTTTTCACCCTGTTTAGTTGTTTTTCCGATAAACCATATACTTTCTAAAATTACAGCAAAAATATATTTATATATATTTAAACGAAATTTAAACGAAAAAAAAAAAATATGTTCCACCCCTGGAATTTTGGTGAAATTTTTCGTGTTTATCATGGTTCCAACTACTAGCATACCAAGTTTGGTGGTGATACAATAGATTCTTGTCTCAAAACCCAATCGTACTCGATTTATCGACCAGATTAGGAAAGTGAAACTGGAAGGAGAAATATTGATTTCTTTTGATGTAAGTTCTTTGTTTCCAAGTATCCCAATATCTAAATTCTTGGAATATCGGAAAGAGTTTACTGCTGACCAACGGTTTCAATAACGAAATAGTCATTCAAGTCTACCTTGAACTTCTGAGAGAGAGGCCCCTTATAGACGAAGATAACAATAGCCGTTCTACTCACCGGCAGTGGCGTGCGTTGTTTATAGAAATATTAAGGTTCAATAAAACTCAAATAATGAAAACCCAATATCAGAATAGTTTTTTGCTGAGAATCTGATTGTGGTCATATTATATGGTATGCTTTCTGAATTTCTCCCCATAATAAAACTTTAACTTAAATGATTTTCACAAAAGAGGTTTGCAAAACCTCGACAATCGTTTCACTGTACAACAACTTCTTCAAGCTGAAGAGATATACTGTAATATCTCTTTAGGTTATAGTTTTATTATACCTAAATATTGATTTGGTTTTCCTTCAAATACTCACCCCATCTCTTGCTCTGTTTCAGTTGAAGAAGACAAGTTGCCTGAGACTGTTGCAGCTGAATTGGCAATGCAGATTTTCTTTTTCTTTCGCCTAAAATATTTGAAAAGAAAAACTGTAATGAAGCTAAGGTCAATGTTTCAGTTTAAAATTTACACTATCATTAATAATCAATAATAATAATAATAATAATAATTGTTTTTATTGATAAGTTTATACATAGGTACCCCGTACATAGCTCTTATCAAATGGCAGGATTCATTTTTCATCCATGTTCAAGACATGGACAAAACTTGCTCTTCCATCCAACCTTATTCCTAAATACAATTCAAAAAATAATAATTATACCTAAATACAAAATGAAGATATAATAATTGAGTGAGAATAAATAAAAAATAAAGATTTATAACTGCATGGTATATAAGAATGATATATTGAAATAACACAAGCATCAAAATTTGTATTGAATAATCTCACCTTGACATCACTTCTTCATGGTGAACTAAGGGCTTAGCCCCCTTTCTAAGAAATCTTCTTCCACCTGGAGTAACCCTTACATCAGAACTTGAGAAATGGTGGGAACATATCCAAGATCCAATGAAATTTTTTTCTATTCCGATGATTTCCTTCCATTTTGCAAGCAATTTTTCATCTTTAGGGAACCTGAAAATTTGAAAAAAAAAAACATATGATTCTGAGAACAGCCGATTTTCCTAATTCATTCATTTTACTCTTTTCCAATTCGGTTTCTTCAGGTCTCGAATGGCGAATGATTCTCGACCGCGATAGTTACGACGGATGTTACGACACTGGTAGCTCACCTATGAAATTATATGTTTTGATCCCCAGCTTCGAATGGTTTTTTACGCACTTCACAATGCTTCACCATTGTTCAAAAATGAAAATACTAACGATAGTAAAACTCAAATAAACTCTGAGTTTGTCCTTTATTCGCCAGCAAACACTCCTAAAACGACTCAAACAAACATAAATAAACACTTTGGTGACGCTTTGTTGTTGTTTTGTCAAATATCAAATGCAGCGTTGCCGTACTGACCAGAAAGTATGAAGTAATAGAATTTCCATCGGCGATGAAAATACTTTCGTGTTCAAATGCTTCCATCAAGCTGAAATAAACGTTTCAATTGCCTATTCATGGTTATATATTCCATCCAAGAGAGTGTTTTTGGGTTTTGGATGCCATGAATATACCGACAGAAATCAAAATCTAGCTGACGTGATCTTAAAAATTGCGACAAGACAACAATGTTATGACTTGAGTGATAATATTATGAAAAGATGCCATTCCATTCAGGTATATTCGGGTATTACTCATCTAGTCTAATGTCTTTTGTTACTTGATCGGAGGTCTAGCCAGACTCTGCATGAGGTGGAATTGATTTCAGTTCAATAGCAACTGCTTTCACGAACAACTCGGAGGCATTGGCGCAGCCAAGGGGAGCTTTGGGGCTACAGCCCCCCTCCCCAAGCCACTGAATTACTACTGTTATTCGTAACAGTCGGATGACGAAAAAAAAAAGCTCTAGTAACTGATAACTGATGAATTGTATGTTCAGCCCCCCCAATCTGAAATTCTGGCTGCGCCACTGCTCGGAGGTACAAACATGGGTAACCTTCTGTCTTTCTTCCTAGCCAATTTGTTCATGAATAAGTTTGATATGAAAGAAAGAAAGAGCTTCAGCTATTTCCCAAAGCTTTGGGTTAGACATGTGGAACGTGTTCGCTATCTTTCATACAAAACAGGTTGACGTAGACAGTTTTGTTTCAGAAATGAATAGCCAGTTTCAAACCATATCGTTCACGTATAAAACTGTAAACGAAAAAATAGTTATCATTCTTACATGTATTATTAAAATATAAAAAAAAACTTTTCAAAGACCAGCTTTTATACAGTTGCAAAAGCTTGCCGCGCAAAGTTTTCGGGTCAAATACGAAAGCGCCAAGCTTTCTTCTGTATACCTATACGATCAATTCTGGAAGTCTTCTTCCGCATAGTATTTTTGTTTCATATTCAATTCTGGATTTTTCGAACAGTTTCATGTTTCTTTCCATAAACATTTTAATAGTACCTTGAATAATAATATGCCATCCTTCTCTCTAGTTGCAAAATATTCTAACAAACTGAGAATGAACATTTCTGTAAAAATAATACTTGATGTGGCAACACCACAAACGTTCACTCGTCAATTCCACCCAAGATATACTCAAGGTCAGAAACTGTGGCCAGAAAAGTGTGGCTAACTTCACACAAATTTTTAATTTTGAACGCATTTTTCCTCCAGACTCTTTGAATTTTGTTGCAGTTCTTCTTTCAAACTCACCGAATTCGGAACAGTTCTTCTTTTAGGCTCACCGAATTTTATAGAAGTCCATCTTCCATTGATTTGATATTTTCGTCGAGTTAATTCAATATCGTACCCAAATCAATTCCAGAAACATCGAATACCTAAATAGGTTTTGGCGTCTTCGCCTTCTTCAATCAGTTCGTCTGGAAGTCTTTTCTGGAGTACAGCCTTTTTACAAGTTGTTTCAAGTTAAAAACAGATATCTGTGGGACTACTAACTATCCTCGCTTCTTACTATCTTCCCTTGTTCACATACAGGGTGGTCATTAAGTAAGAAAAGAATTCGAACATTTTTGTAAAATTATTCAGTGCGAGGTTAAATAATCGTTATTGTGGTTTATAGTGTATGTTGATTCAAAAAACGTCGAATTAGTATTCACTTCTTTACATCGTATTGAACGCTTCTAATCTAAGCAATTGATTCGTTATTCCTCATAATTATTTAATCATCTCATCCTGAAAGGATAAAAATAAAAGACATTACTGACAAAGTCTAATGAGTGGATTTTAGCTCAGAATAACATCATACTCTAATATAATCGAAATTCCACTCCTTCCAAAAATAATTATCGTTTGTTTCATACCGTGGTAGAGTCTGAACAAAATGGGATTTCTTTTGTAATGAATATACCCTCATTTTTTGAAAAATTGTATCGTTTTCTGAAAAATTGTTTTGTACGTCTGAAAGCATCACTCATCAGTAATAGTCAGCAGCAAAGATATTTGAATTGCTTTCAATTTGTAGACATGGCACTCAAAAATCAAAGGTGAGGTAGTGATTTTCCAGAAATTTCAAAATTGCCCATTATCTCGAAAACGGTGAGATTTTTACTAGGATGAAATTCCGATATTCTGAACAGTCATGACCTGGTCAATCACCAGTTTCAATATTGTACAAGGTTTACCGGACACTCTGTATATAAAAAACGGCTTGTATATAACAATGGATTCAAATACATCTACATTACCGGCCGTTTTTCGTTTTCTAGACATCCATATGCAAATCGATGATCTGGGCTCTCCTGTTGTTCAGCAATGTTTTCATTTCCACCGAGATCATGGCGTTCATTGCGGTCTTCAATTTTTCGATGGCATATTGGGCTCTGCATTTTTTAACTGGAATAGATTATATGGTTATCGCTGGTGCAGTTGCAACCTGGTACTGGTCAGAGTAAGTATCTTTTATATTTCATTTTTAATATAATCCAGTACGATTGGGTTTTGGTATGCTAGTAGTTGCAACCATGATAAACACCAAAATATAATTGTTTACCAAAAGTCCAGGGGTGGAACATCTTTTTTTTTTCTTTAAAAAATAAATGAATAGGTAGATTTTTGCTGTAATCTTGGAAAGTATATGATTTATCGAAAAAACAACTCAACGTAGTGAGAGACAATTCAATTCTCCACAAAAATTATTTCTAGTAATTTTTTACGAAATGTGCTCGTTTTCTCAGAAAACGTGATTGAACGCCGACATTAAATTTCAGGTTCACAGGGAAATGGTTCGCAAACTGTTTCATATACCAATTCATCAAGTTGATAATGATAATTGCTTCATGAATAGAAATTGAGAATGAAACTCCGAATTTGAAACATTAGGCTGACGGTGTCCATAAAAAAAAAGGTTGAGTGCCTTCGTTAAACCATATAAATAGGATTTGCCATTATTTTTTTCAAAAATAAAACTTATAGCGACTGAATGTTGAAATCTATCAATAGAAATTTTGGCAAATATTTTCAAAATGGTTCTTAATCTTGAAGTATAAGTTCGAATTACGGAGGACCATTCTAAAAGTTCTGAGAACAGGATACTTTTTTCCAATTTAAGCTAGCTGCTACGATTTCCGAAATAGCAATGATTTCTGTCTGGGATTTTGTCTCTTTTATTTGTTATTGTTATTGAAGTATAAGTTTATGAAATACAGTCAGTATCCAGTGAAGTAGGCTGATTATTATATCCGTTAATTTGAGGTGTATAATCGATTTTTTGGATTTATTGTTATTTTGAAGCTGTAAATGAAGTCGACATAACTGTCCAGTATTTATCTGTAGCCATGAACCCCAAATATCGTAACATTATTGATTTTCGGATTTTTATTATGAAAAATCCTGAATGAATGAATGAATAGCAAGAAAAGGATGGGTGTCTATTTTGATATGATTGTTGATACTTAAATAAATCGTAGAAATATATTTATCCTCTTTCAGGCATAAAAACGAGCTGGATAGACCCATTTTCAGAAGCGCAAGAATTGTCTTCAAGTTCCATTTGGGTAGTATCGCCTTTGGATCAATGTTGATAAGCATCATAACTTTCATTAAAGCCATCGTTTCCAAAATTGACAAGCGGTGTCGTCGCCTGACAGATAAATTGGGTTTTCTGAATAGCATATCTAAAAATTCTTACATTGTGACAGGTGAGTAAACACTTTCTCCAACAGAGCACTGTCAGCTGACTTCACAACATGGCGGTCATGGGGGGACAAACAAAGCATTTGACATTTGATGAAATGAAAATTCGTTTTTTGAGGGTGTTAGTGGATAATTGCGATTTATATTAACTTTACATACATTAAGTGATTCACGTAGCCTTATGGAAAATGGGTTCAATGGGTCGTTCGTGCAACTGCCGTCGCGTGCGGAAAAGTACTACTTTCCGCACTTGTTAGGTAATTAACTATTTCTTCCGAGCGTGACGATTTTTCGTTTTGAAAGTTGTACTTTTCCGTACGATTTTTACTTTTCCGCACGATTTTTGTATTGTTGAAAATAATGATATTTAGGACTAACTAAATGATCTATGTAACTATTCTGTCTTATTAGTCATTTTGTAGCATTACTATAAAAACTTGTTTATTAAAAACCTTGTTTTTTCATACATACGATGGATAAAAACACTCGTAGGAAAAATATTGTAACTAACTCTAACGGAAAATGTCTTTTCCGACCTTAAGGGCTTGCCCGAACGACGCCGTTGCGTGCGGAAAAGTACTACTTTCCGCACTTGTTAGGTAAATAACTATATCATTTGTTTATTAATTTTCAGCAATGCACGGAACACCGTTTTATGAATCTGGTAAAAGAGCAGCTGAAATAATCTTAAAGAATGCCCAAAATTTCACATCAGTGAAGTTCATTGGCAGTCTTGTTTTGATTATGACCTATATTTTGATATGCCTTATATCTATGCTGATCCATATGCTTTTGATGTTGGTAAGATATTTTATTAATGATTATTTTTTGAAAATCTAATGAATTTCCATGAAATGATTTACAATTATCCGATACGCTATCGTCCTAGGTCCCTCTGGTGCCTTTTGTAAATAATAGAATTGTCGTAATAGTCCGGTAAAAGCCGATGAAGTGCGACGGTATCACCCAAGTTATTCTTATGTATTTCGACCCGCTGAATCCGAATTTCGAGGGTGATAAGCCGTGAAAGCAGCCGGAAAATTGTTATGGACGATTTCCATTTTTTCCAAAAACAAATAACGTTATAACATTTTGCATAAAATTCTCTACAAAAATTTGTCAACGAAAGTTATACTGATGTCACATCACGAATTCAACCGTTTTACATTATTGGTTTTTATTAGCATTTTTTGTAATAATAATACCATTTTTTGTAATAATAATATGATTTCAAAATACACTAATAAAAAAATAGTGGGCGTGTTTGAAAGACCTTTTTATCCACTTTATGCACCTTAATATAGTATTTTTGTATTTCTACATACCTACAATGTCAAGTGGATTCACATAAAGCTGAAACCGTTCCTGAATGATATACTGGGTAATACACAAATATCAAACACAGAAAAAAATTAGTACCTGAATACAATGAAAAAGTTCAGTGACTCAATGAATATTTTTATCAATATTGGTCCAATGAACGCAATCGTTATGTCAATGTACCACTGGTTATCCATACTATGAATACGGATCTTAATAATATCAATGAATGCTTTCATTGATATCATGATCAAGTACATTAAGTAGGTTCGTTATGGTAATGAATTCCATTCATCAAATGAATGAACAGTGTTCACCCAAGCAATAAATTGTATTCGTTCAACTGATGAAACTGTATTCATCAAATTAGTTATCATTGTCCATTCTTCGAATGAATGCTGTATGATTGATATAATGATTCAGATCAGTTCGACGATGGATATTTTTCATCAATCCAAAGAACGATGATCATTAAGTATCGGTTATTCTTTGATTCAATAATTGATATATATTAAATCTATGTTTCAGTTTATTCTCGTGATGCTTTCACACATTGAACTAATTATTTTGTTTATCATTTGAATAAGTGGTATTTATTCAATCATTGCATATCATTCGTAAATGCAATGAAGGCCTCCCACTGATATTAAGCATACAGTGAGTTTCCGAAAGATATGCAAAATAATTAACATGCATTCATCAGAACATCGCAATCCTGATTGGAAGGCGTATCTCCAAGTTATCTTTTATTTCGGCTGGCTCCTTTCGGAGCTCTTCGAATGTCTCTGTAGTCTGTGCTACCTGAGAAGATGTTTCAACGATCGCTTCTGTCTGCTTAAGTTAACCGGCTCTGTGCAAACAAAGCAGTCGTGCGGAGTGGTCCCTCTAGTGGAGGCGCTGTGTACTACCAACTAAAGCTAACTTGCCAGCAACGGAGATTTCTATGCGAGGATTTGGCTGAACAGATGCCGGCAAAATTTATGAGTATATTTAAACACGAGATGGCTTGGTTCGACATAAGGCTTATTATTATATTCATGAACATATTAATTACGGAGTTATGAATGGGAGGAAAATGTTGCTTCTATCTGCCTAACAAAACTGGGACTTAGTAACTTCGTTACACCTTCTATGATCTATCCATAGCCCTAATAAAACCTCTGTGTAGATCTGAAAATAGATGATCATTGATTTCGATAAACTTGGATTCATTGTAACAATTAAATCATCTCTGGGACCATTAATCACGTTCATTGATATGATGAACAATTTCAAATGGATTCAGTGTACCCCTTTCATTACCTCAATGAACTTTTCCATAGCAGCAACGAAACCTGCTCATGAATGTAAAATCTCAATGAACTTGAATCATTGTCACGATGAAAAATGTATTGTGCCAATGAACGGAGAAGTAAAAAACGGCATTTATTTATATAACGTACCACATTTTTTTCAGTGAATGAACTATAAAAAAAACAATTATATTCAGTTTTATACTTTTTTAGGGAACAACGGAACAATGGGATTACATCTCTTACAGTGTTGTCTCTGTGGTGTCGTGGTTTCTGGCAACAACTTTCTTCTCACCAATTGAGGTAAGTACCATAGGTAGGTACCTACTTGACTTACATTTCGCTAATAATGTTACCGTCATCAGGATTGATGAGTAATTGAGTCAATTGTAACGATTATATAGTCTGCGCTATTTTTACTACCCAGGCTAATCATTAGTGAACGGTGTGATTTTTACGGCCAGTTCCATAATCAAAATTAAAGTACTCTTTATTTGCAAAAGGAACCTTTAATTGGAAAATACGTTCCATAAACCAATTTTGAAACGAAAGGCTACTTTAAAGCCTTCTTTATATTGAATGCTGTATAACGGCACTTTACCTGCGAAAAGGACCCTTTAAAGGTAAACATAACCTATGATTTGCCTGTCCTATTAAATTTGTGCATTGGAGTTGGAAGTTATTTAAGGTAGACTTCATTATCAAGAATATTTTGAATTCATCAAGTTATAATTCTTCATCAGAGGATGAGGAAGTAATAGTAAGAAGGTGCAAAATATATAGAAGTTAAAAATTTTTTACTTTAGGACGGGGAACCAGAATTTGCAAAAAAAAAATTAAATGTGTTCAATCGTATTCCAGTTTGATGTACAAAAATTTTAAAAAAATTTCTTGAAAAATTGCCAGCATTTTGAAATTTCCCAATTTTTTGCAGAATGTTTAATAATTACTAATGTATTGAAAAAAAACACGAAAATAGGAAAAACCCACCTATAAAATACTACATTGAATGATAATATAGATAGATTAAAAACCAATTAAATTAATTTTCCCTACTTTGGTTTTTATTCCAACATTTTAGTAAAAAATACACAATCAGCGGAAAATTAGTAAATTTGATTTGATTTTTTTCTTTTTGTGCATCAAACTGATATCATTCAACTATGATTGGTGACATTTATAAATTATATTCAAGTTCTTCATTTTTCGTGGGTCTGTAAGCAGTTATGAACACAAAATATCAAAAATTAAAAATTAAATTAAAAAATTGTACTATTGGGTTTTATTATACAGAATACAAATTGAAAGAAAGTTGAAGGGTATTTTATTCTGCATCTTTTTGTGAATCCAAGTATTATTTGGGCTGCTATTGGTGGAGATGAATGAAACAACTGTTAAAATAGCATTTAAAAACCTTTTGTATTATAACTTACGTACGCCACTGTCTGATTCAAATTGCCGTATTGCTAGAATATCCGTCTGGCTACATTCCCCGACTAACTTTTTGAAAAAATCAAGCAGTAGGTAAGAGAATTACAGAGGTAGATAAAAAATTACTAAACACACTGTATCTATCGAGAGAGTTGAAATACCATTTAGTACTATACTGAAACGAGAAAAGAACAAGCTTTCTAACGATACTTACTAAACTTGATCAATGATTCCATTTGAAAAAAAAATGCCGATGACGTCATTCCTCCACCAATAGCCCATCAAAAAAAAAAAAGAAAATCAATTCACAAAAAGGTGCAGAGTGAAATACCCTTCAACTTTCATTCTACTTTTGTTTGATAGTTCTAATGATAACTGAGAAAATTGGGCGGGTCCATACATTTTCGTTTTTTATTAAAATATAGATTATTATAATTTTGCCTTGTTTTCATCATCAGAAAAAATATAGGACTGCCCAAATATACAAGGTGACCCTATACCTAAATAATTTAGCAATTGCTCGTTTCAGACGTCGTGGGACAGAGGATATTGAACTACCTGTAGTTCTTAAACTGATCGTTTTGGACCACAAGTGTGATAGTTTGTTGGAATCGTATCGGGAAGAACATAGACATGCCAAAATATACGGTTGTCCGATTGTTAATTTTAAATCTGATTTCAAGTGACCGGGAACAAAAAGTTCATGGGGTAACATAATATCAGAAAAAGCTGCACCAATTGGTTAACTTTACAACCCCAAAATTTCAATTCTCTTCTACTCTCGAGTTCCGAGATATTCCCTGGTCAAAACCCCATGGGCCACCCTGTATACGTATACAGTATCGGAAACTTTTTATCTGGGGTATAGACAGAAATCTACCCTAGCAACAAGAAACGCAATGATATGATAATACCACATAAACAAGAGAGACGCACTACTGTGCGCCTCTCCTGTTACCCCAACCGACGCATTAACGGACAACGTAGTAATGTGACAGACATTCAGAATGTCATATGGAGACAAAAAGATGAAAATATACCGGGTGTCTCATTTAAAAATCAAAAGTTTTTATCACTTCCGGTGAGACCGAAAGTTGCACGAATCTGAGTCACTTCTCAAAAAATACAGTTTTATGTGTCAAACGTCATTTCAATATTTGTAAAACCAAAAAAGTTATAGGGGGCAAGCTACTTTCCATGGGCTGATATATTTTCATAAATAAATATTACTATTACATTCCTACTATTAGTCTCATTGAAATGTCATACACATGGGTCTACTCATTCGATTGATTCAATTACAGTGATCAATGGAACCAGTTCTTCGAACTTGTTAATGTTTACAGGGTGAGTCAGAATAAGACCGAAAAACTCCGCACACAGGACCCTCGCCTCATTTTGAGGTGAAAAGTTTCCATCAAGACATGTCCTAAAATGAACCTCCTCTGAGGGCGTCAAAAGTACAAAAAAAAAATGATTTAATTTTTTTTCTCCAAAATTCCGAAAGGAAAAAAAACTTGGTATACTAATCAAAATCTATCAACGCAATAATTTGAAGTTATATTTTTTAGTTGTCGGTCCATATGTTTCCGTTTCTCCCAACATTAAAAAAATGTTCAAGTGGTTGATAAATATTCTGAAATATTGTAAGCAATCAGCATTATGCGATTATTGAAACGACAGCTGGTTAATGGAAAAACAATTAACGACAACAATTCACCTTATTTTTTTTTCAGACAACCATAGATACTCTTCTACTATGTTTCTGCGAGGATAGTTTACTTAATGACGGAATTTTTCGTCCCTACGCCATGTCAAGAGATCTGATGGAGTTTGTGGAAAATACCAAAAAAGCTTATGGCAAAAAGATAAACCAAGCTCCTGCGGAAGAAATAGTTCTCTGAAATGACACTACAAAAATATTGCATTTGTTCATTCAGATACTTATTTATACCAAAATATCCAATGATAACGCTTTCACATTTGTTGGCATCAAATAAGCTTAAGAATTAAACAAAATTGGGCTTATAAAGCCCCCTTTCATTTTTTGTCATGGGTCCTTTTAATTAAAACTAGGCGCATAAGAATGGGATTTTATTTCAGTAATATTCGTTGAAGCTATCATGGCACCATTTTGGAACATTTATTGAGAGAAAGGTCTTGTGATAGCTCAAATGAAAGATCTAGTTCAGTACTTTGTATACATATAATATCACATCTAGATATGCATTCAACACAAAGGAGCCCAACGAAACTGCTTCCGAAGAGTCTGCTTTCCAATTCTTCCGATCTCCCTGATGGAGATCTACTGTAAGAGATGCGGTCCTTACATCAATGAAATGAACGTTTTCTGCAAATGATTCTATCAACTATCAGTCGACTATCTGAATGAAAATGCAAATTTTCACCTTCAAATTTTTTCTTTCAGTTGAGGTCGTTTCACAATATCTATCAGATGTTCTGTTTGTTGTCTATAAAGTGCCCGTCTAAAGTCCGTTCCCCCCCTACTAATTTTTGAACCACCTGTTATAGCGCAACGAAATTTGGAAGAATTGAATAGATAAAAACCTACATTTTCATGAAAAAATCACAGCTAAAAGTTTCGGAATGGCAAGTGAGTGCTATCTTCAATAAATTTTTTCATGAAAATGTAGGTTTTTATCTCCTAATCAATTCTTCCAAATTTCGTTGCGCTATACCAGGTGGTTCAAAAATTAATAGTGCGGAACGGACTTTAGACGGGCACTGTATAGACAACATACAGAAATATAGGCGACAGACAGAAATATATAAATAAATGAAATATACTAAAACTATCACTTTCCACAGGGTAGTGGGTTAGAGGGAGTTCTGTATAACTGTCCAAAGACAGCCCCGCGATTGTGTGCGGAATGTCCCCGTAGTACCTGGGTCAGATACTAGGGTTAGCCCCGTCTCTTCGTAGTTATACGAGGGCATTTGTAGCCTTGTTTTTTTTTTAGCGGAGGTGGAGGAAATATTTTATAGAGAGGTTATGAGCCTATGCAGCTCAAGGTCTACTGTGAAACTCTCCTGTCTCATTACCAGGCATATTCACTGAAACCTCCACCTCCTTTTAGGCCCGTCTGCCTGTTGCCTCCGGCGACACTTAGGCCTACTGGCCCATTGTATCTTCCCCTGTTGTTTAATTTGTAGGCTTGGTGTGTGACTTTGGCTACATGGATTCAGTATCAGTAGGTTTCCGGAAAATTATGAAAAAACCGGGATAAAATCCAACGACCGGCACTTGAATCAACTCTCGCTGCTACGAGCCCAAGTAGCAATTCAACGTTGTGGCAACGTGTTCAAAAAAGTTGTGCAACCAAACATAAATTGCGTTGCCCACGTCAACACAACGTTATCACAACCCTGTTTTACACGAATTTGGTAAATCATTTTTGGGTTTTTACAACGTTTCTGCTGCAACTGTAGGTAGCTGTTGGTCGTTTCCTGAACGTTGCTGAATTTACTTAAGAACAACTGGACACCAGCGCCCTCTCGAACTGCAATGACAGTTTATTTTTTTTTTGTATTCAGAAAATAGTTGATTTATCAACCAAATAATTACTGATGGCCAAAATGGACACTAAGAACAAACTTTCTGGCAACTACTACCGCAAGTTAATATCGAAATATTTCATGCTCAATATTACCGAAAAATAACGGTTACGAAACAGAAATTTCCAACGCATTACATTTTACTGTCAAATATACCATTGTTTCATGCTAAAAAACACGTGCGCTTTCAATCTGTTGCGAAGTTTTCAAATGTCAAGAATAAGAAATATATATTTCCATAAACAATTTTCAATGTTGATATCGAAGCGTGAACTAAATACGGAATACTTATGAATTATTTCTAGAAAACTAAAATGAGGCTTTAAAATCCTTTGGAAATGTTTGTTTTACATCCCAAGTTTTAATGCCGACCTTGTTTCCAAATAGAATTACACTTCCAATATGGCGTAGGAGTATATAAGTCGTCAACGCGACCTTGGTTGTCGGGTATATAACTAAAAATATACTAATTTTTAACTTTTTAATTTTAATTTTAACTTTATACTCGAAGCGCGACTGGAGTTGCTTATCGTACCAACACTGAACCAATTCCAACTAACGAATACATTCCGCTCCACATTTTGTAACCCGTCTCTTTCGCGTTTTTCCCTCAGTTTTTCCAAATTATTAAACTGTTGTACATGGTCATAATCAAGTTGTTTCTCCTGGCTATAATACAGTTGTTCATCTGAAAAAGTAGTTGCTTTCCTCAATATCTCTCTATTCAGGTTGGCACTTGTTCCTAAAGAAATTAAACTTAAGATGTCCATACTGTCTGTCTTCATGTTAGCTTTTGCCCGTGAAGTTTCATCTCCACGACTTTTTTTTTTATCTGTAAGAGAATTTGTAAGCACTTTTCATTTCCGATTCGAAAGTTAGGTTAGGATCATTCTAGTCCTTTTTCCCTTACTATAAATACATTTTCTGTCAAACAATTTTCAAACAATGGTTCTTGTCACTGAATTAAAAAATATTTAATAAATTGGGTAAATAAGTATCATCTAAATTTGGCCTACACGTTCTCTGCAGTAAATATTTGAAGGAAAGTTAGTTGTGAAAACGTTTTCAACTCAACTGAAAAATTACCCACTGCTTAGTTAAATCTTACAAGGTCGCTTTACTGTCGGAAAAACGTTTAAAATAACTAAAGTTGTCACTTAAAAGTTTTTAGAACGTTATTCCCATTCCCAGAATATTTACTACTTGTAGTCGGTTGAGTTAACGTTATGACAACGTCGTAGCTTGACTGATGTCATGCTCAACGTCAAAACAACGTTGATAGGTGGTTTAGAGAGTGTCGTTTCATAAACAACTAATTTCTACACCAACTACAACGTTAATTTTGGTGTATTATGTGGTTGTCGTCGCCAAAATGCTACTTGGGAGCGCACATAATAAATTGTTGAAATTAACTGATATAGACACTTTCTGTCAACTATATGAAAATATAGAATTCGATTGTCATCAATCTTTATATTGAAATTAGCGGTGTCAATGTCAAATCATCTTCACTATTACCATACTGTTTTCGATTACTTATTTTTTTTTTAAACGAATTTTGTAAATACACTGATGTTAAATGTCGAATTATTAGACATATGCTTACAAACTTGATTCGATTTTGTATTATTTATGATAATAATGGTTGTTTATGATACATACATAAGTGTTAATCAATAAAGTGTTATTATATATATATATATATATATATATATATATACGGTGTGTCCCACTTTGAGCAGCCACACCCTCGTATTTTCTTGACAGTAAAGTGATTTCAATATTTATTTTTTATTACATATAGTACTTACCCAGAAATATCTACCTTCAGGTTGATGAAATATTCGTATATTTGAAAAGTGAAAAATTGGGAAAAATATACTAGGCATTTTTTTATCGCAAAAATAACACCAGGGTCTGTTTCAGAACACCCTAAAACCACCAAATCTCAGTGATAATTCATTAAAATATACAGGGTGTCATCTGTAACTAACAACATTTTTTATTTGTTATTCATCCGCAATGATTGGTAGTTTTCGACTTTTTTCCTTGATCACGAAGTACCTGAAAATGTTCAAATAATGGCTACCTACGACCAAATTAAAAAGTGAAAAATTGGGAAAAATATACCAGGAATTTTTTTATCGCAAAAATAACACTAAATTCTATCCCAGAACACTCTGAAACCCCCAAATAGCAGTACTTAATTATTTAAAATATACAGGGTTTAACCTGTAACTGACATAGTATTGATTTTTATTCATCCGTAATGTTTAGTTGTTTTCGATTTTTTCCATTATCACTAATTACTGAAGAATGTTCGAATAATGTTGTAGAAAATATTCAAAAATTACTTTTTCATGGCTAGCTGTGACCAGTCGAAAAGTGAAAAAGTGTGGAACACACATCAAAGACTTTTGTAGCACAAACGTAACAGCATATTCTGGTTCAGGAGACCCTAAAATTCCAAGACCCCAATACTTGAATCATAAAAATATACAGGGTGTCATCTATAGCTGGCAGAATTGATAACGCTTATTTATTCGTAGCGTTTAGTTGATTTACAAAATTTCTTGTCGTGTCATAAAGTACCCAAAAACGGTTCAATTGATGCTGTACAAAATACCAAATATTACTTTTGATGTCTAGATATGATCAGTTGGAAGTTGAATTATAAAGGAAAACATACTGAAGATTCTTTTGTCTCCGAGCTAACACCAAATTCTGGTTTAGAACACCATAAACGCCCCGGATCCTGTTGTTCGAATCATGAAATTACATAGGAAGTCATCTGTTAATGGAAACATTTCTAACATTCATTAAATAAATTTTGTTGCTAATTTTACAGACGACATCCTGTATATTTTAATGAGATCTGGGGGTTTAAGCATGTTCTGAACCAGAATCTGATGTTAGTTTCGAAGTAAAAATCTTTTATTATATTTTTTCACTTTTCAGCTGGTCATAGCAAACCATGAAAAAGTAAAATTTGGGTATTTCTTATACCTAGCATCAATTGAACACGTTCAGGCCTTTGTGACAAAAAAAAATCGAAAGCAACGGATCATTTCGGATGAATAAAAATTAATAATGTTGGTAGTAACAGATGCCACCCTGTATATTTTAATGAATAAAGCACTTAGATCTAGGGGTTTTAGGGTCTTCTGAAACAGAATCTGGTGTTATTTTTGCGATAAAAAAACGTCTAGTATGTTTTTCCCAATTTTTCACTTTTCAGTTGGTCGTAGGTAGCCGTGGAAAATGGATATACGAATATTTCATCAACCTCAAGTTAGATATTTGTGGGTACTATATGTTATGAAAAATAACTTTTGATATCACTGTACTGTCAAGAAAATACGAGAGTGTGGCTGCTCAAAGTGGGACACACTGTATATATTTGTATCTTCAATTCCTTTTTTAGGTTGTATATATTATGGGAATCATGACTGCAGGAAAGTTTATGATAAAAAGTGTTAATAAAAATATTACAGATTTGTTTATGATTCAGATGGTCGCAGAAAAAGTATAGTGTACAATTTGTATGAAATGACCTATTCCCCCTCAGTATATGAACTATTGTAGTACTCGCTACGCTCGTACTACAAAATTTCATATACCTACTCGTGCTCATTGTACCTACGGGATTTTAAGAAGGCAGAATAATAGTGAAAAAACGAAGTTTTCAATAAATCCGTAAAAGTTTACCGAAAAACTTATTTGAGACCGATAGGTTTTTGCTGCTATGAATAGGTAGGAATCCTACTTTACTACGCAAATCTGATAATTATCCGGTTAACGTCAACACTGTATAGACGCATCATTTCACCTGCGTTATGCAAGAGAATTCGCAAATATAGTAGAGCGCCCTCCTTTCACGGTCTCGTCGGTCCTCGTCCGGTCTTCGGTTTTTAGTGTGAGGACTCGCGGCAGGCGGCAGTTCGGTTTTGGTTGTTAGAGTTTATAGTTTGTCTCACTGACGCGAAACGCACAATAAACAGTGCTTTGGATAATTTTGTGTTGTGAATTGACTGTATTATTTGAAAAGTGGAAAAGGGTGACTAACACTAGATTGAATCTATAGCTTGTACTTCACAAACGAAGGTAAGCAGTTTTATTAAAATACCCATCAAGATGCACATAAAAATTCGTATTTGTTTTTATGTCCATCGGTTCCACACCAAATCAGGAAACCGGTATGTTTCAATGGACTAATAACCTACTCACACACATTTTATGACTAAACTATCGGGTACCTAAATCAGTGATTTTATCTTTCATGATGCATACCTGTACTATTTTTGTGATGGTGGATTTATAGATTCAACTAAACTAACAATTATGAATTAATAATGAATTACCTATCATTACAGAATTAAGAAGGTGTTTATATACCTACATCAATTAAGAATTATGAATTACCTATGCCTTTTTATATGCCAACTGTGAGAACTACTGTTGTCAGAAAAATCAAAAAAGCACCCTTTATTTCTAAAAAGTCTTGATCTCCACAATCCATATCAAATATTTAATGAAATAATCAAAGTAACAAAAAAAATTTAACCTAAAATTTCACCAAATCTGAGCTATGGTGTACCAAACCCGGTAAATTCAACAATGAAATTTGATAGCATTCTAAAAGGTCACGTTCTGCGCTTTTTATTGACAAAAATTCTCAATTATTCTTAGTTGTGTAGTTGCTAAGTTGAAAGTTAACGAACTTCGTAATTGCCTATTAATTCTTAATTTAAATGACAGACGAAAATGTGTAAACCTTCATATGCGTTCTTTTGTATTCAACATTCTTAGTTGTTAATTTAATTCTTAGTTTAGTTGAATCTATAAATCCACTATGATACTGATTTATAAAATTCTATTAATTAATTTTGAAAAGATGGGGAATCAAAACTTCCTATGTTTTTGTAGGTACCTACCTACAACTTATTTTATACAGTGACCCCCATATGTACCATATGGGAAAAAAGTTTATTATTAGAGTATTGGAGAAAAGATTCTTGGATAAAGTTTGTGCATGTCCGATAACCTAAAAATAGATTTTGACACATGTCACGTGATTGATGGTATGGCGGCAAATTGAAAAAAATTACTATGAATAGGCAAAAAGTCGGGCAAAATGGCAAGATATCGAAAAAAGTTATTTGAAAAAGTTGCTTAGATTTCAATTTTATACACATATACGAAGTTTCAGAAAAAAGTGTGAGAATATTGAAATGGCATTTTTTTTTAAATATTTTCCTAGCTGTAAAAAAATATCAAATTATTCTCTTATGAATAGCTTGACCATACTGAAATATTTGTATTCCAATGATAATAACAAAACTTTCTCATTTTCTCCACACCAGAGAGCACTAATTTAAAAAAATTGAATTTTGCCAGAACCCTTGCTGTTACATTGGTTCGTATCTAACAGTTATATCAGAATTCCACGATTATTGCGATGATAGGGAAATCCAAAAATATCGTGTTTTTCCGATTATAATCAATTTTTGATGATAATCGTGCACGAACGGTTCGCTTTGCACATAATCTTGAAAATAGTGCGTCAAATTAAAGAGGCTATAGAGTTTTCAATATTGCATGCGAAGTGAAACACTCTAACACGATTATCATCAAAACTTGATTATAATCTAGAATACCCCATGATTCTGGAGTGTCATGTCATCACAATGGTTGTGGAATTCTGATATAACTGTTAGATACGAACTAATGTAACAGCCAGGGTTTTGACAAAATCCATTTTTTTTTATTTAGAGCTCTCTGGTGTGGATAAAATGAGAAAGTTTTGTTATTATCATTGAAATACAAATGTTTCAGTATGGTCAAGCTATTCATAAGTAGATAATTTGATATGTTTATTCAGCTAGGAAAATATTTAAAAAAAACTGCTATTTTCAATTTTCCCACATTATTTTTTAAAACTTTGTATATGTATACAAAACTAAATTCTAAGCAACTTTTTCAAATAACTTTTTTCGATATCTTGCCATTTTACTCGACTTTTTGCCTATTCATAGTATATTTTTTCAATTTGCCGCCATACCTAAACTACACCGAAACTAAATTATACTCCCTAGGAATTCGTGGAAATATACTAAAATGGTTGATGTCATATCTGAAGCATAGGAAAATTACTGTGAAACTCGATGGAGTCCGATCTGAAATAAACAATATTGACCTAGGCGTCCCACAAGGATCGATCCACTGATATTTTTGATGTTTATCAACGACCTACCTGATTATATAGAAACTGACTGCCTGGTTTTATATGCCGATGATGTGTCTGTAGCATTCCGTGGTGAAAATCAACGTGAACTTAATTATAAATTCAACGAACTATATAACAAATTCAGCGATTGTTGCCAAACTAACCGACTAATAGTCAATCATACAAAAACCATCGTTATGCAATATTCTATCTATCACAATAATCATATGCCCACAGAAATAATTATTCATAATGCAACAATGAACATTTCTGAAAACACCAAATTCTTAGGTACGTTTCTAGACTCAAATCTATCATTCAAAAGCTGCATACATCATATCAGTAAAAAAATTAACAGTGGATTTTATGCCATTCTACAGATGAAAAGCATATTTGATAGACATCAACTAATCAACATATATTATGCGCTAATATATTCTCATTTAAACTATAATATAATTGTCTGGGGAAATGCAGTTTTATCTCAAAGACTGCTGATATCACAAAAAAGGATAATAAGATTAATATTTGGATTGAAACGTACGGAATCCTGCAAGCCATATTTCATTGAAAACAATCTACTCACTGTGCCTTGTATATACATCATGAGATGTATACTTCTAATGAAAACAAAACTCCCTAATTTATTGACAAATAGAGATAATCATAACTATAATACAAGACACGGCAATATTCTACAGATACCATGCCATAAAACAAGATTTTTCGAAAATGCTCCTTCCTATGCAGGAATACAACTATACAACAAATTACCAGAAGAAATTTTAAGTGAAAAGAATTACAACATTTTCAAAAATAAATTGAGAAAACTCTTAGTAAGTAAATGTTACTATAAAGTACATGAATTCGTAGATGAATGACAATGGTGCCAAAATAGATTTTGTCGATAAATTTCTTTCTTATTATTCTGTATTTCTCACTACTTCAATATTTCTTGTGTAAATTTTTTCTACCTGTGATATTTGTGAACCATTTTATATATTTTATGTACATGCGTATTTATACAATACCTGCTCTTTTATGATGACTTCTCCAATATCGTGTAACAACGATCAAAGGAAAAAAATATTTGTTATTATTATCATTATGGATATCAACTATACATTTTAATTATATGTTCTGTGATGTAATTCTTAATATTGTTTTATATGTGTAATGTCGACTCTTCCAACATCATGTAAAAATGATCTTACTGGAATTAAAGAAAATACCAAAAAAAAAAAAAAAATACCACCGATCACGTGTCAAAATCGAAACTTTTCCCAAGAATCTTTTTTCCAATACTCTAATAATAAACTTTTTTCTCATATGGTACATACTTTTTGACGGTCACTGTATAATCATTGAAAATAGCTAATATGGCGACTAACTTCGAATCTAGCATCTAGATGCACTCGTGTTCGATCGCAACCAATCACCGAGCTCGAATATCGCCATCGACTGGAAAGTGATGCATTTCACTTAAATGCGACTGGAAGTGCTTATCATTTTGTTGTCATGCGATTTGAGGTCAAAGTTATCACAGCCAATATATTCCCGGGGATTCTATGTAGGTAGTTTACCGTTAACATGAGCATGACGTCATCTTTGGTATAATTTTGTATATCCGACATAACAACAATGAAATACCCAATGAAATGCGTTCAATAGCTGAAATGAAATGTGAGTAGTTTCATCGGTATTGGCATTTCATTGGGAATTTTAACGTTGTTATTTTGTTATGTCGTATTTACAAAACTTACAATATTACCTAACATGACGTCATACCCATCTTAACGTGAATAACCTAGAACTAACGAGAACAATGGAAATACAAATTTAATAAACACTCTCGTAAGAAATATAAAAATCCTACAACAGCCAGACGAAGAGATGATCCCAAATTTTGTGTCAACTACGAGATGCTCTGAATGAAGTAAAATTACAAATCAAAACAAAACAAGGATTTGGTGCAAACCAGGCAAAAGAAAGAGCACAAATGAAAATGAGTGCCAATCCAATCAATTTCGCCAATACTGCTCAATATTGTAACTTTGAATGAGACAACTTTAATGCAAATATACGAATAAAGGACGACCATGTTCAAAATCAATTGAATGATGTCATTGAAATCGACCATGTCAAAAAGTACCCTTCTATCTCCAAACATGTCCACAAGTGGAAAATATGAGGCAAGCATCTGACAAAAAACAACTACATACCTTCTTGGCTATTAGTGCGACCGATATTGAGCTACATCTGACTGATATTTTTGCCACATTTCTTCAAGAGGACCTATGCGCAAGTTATTATTGTAATTAAATAGTCAATCAAAAGAATGTATGACAGATTTCATTTGACTCTGTCAAAGAAAGGTCTTATTACCAAAATCGCAATTCAAATTCATTTTTCTCAGCGTCTTTCTAAGAAGTTTTGATAACGGAGGCAGATACAGCCTCCGAAACGTCAACAGTTTTCAAAAAAAGAGAAATTGTGGAAGGTGATAAACCCAAAAAATTATGTCAAGATCATCCATCATTTTGCTAGGGATGACCACTTGCAGAGGTGATTCGAGTTACCAGGGTTAGCATGATTTTGAATGAAAAAATGATTTTATTCAAGTGATTTTTTTAGAAATAAAAGATCTGCAATCAGAAATAACATCTATTTAGTTTGTAAAAATGTATTTTCTGTTTCTACTACAGTAATACATCTACCGTTATTATACCTTACTACATATTACACATATTATGTCTTGTGTACTACATAAGTACATACCTTCAGCTGTTTTTGAATTGGCTTCTTAATTACTTGGCACAATGTTCTTACACCTTTCAGGATGGTATTTCAAGTTCTTGCATTTATTTTTTGCAACTTTTGCATATCGCAGGTACTAGGGACTACCAGTTTGTCCTCTTTCCGATTTTTTTTCTATTCTATAAATTATTTCCAATTGTGTCTTGTTCTACTCATTTATATTATACACTTTACTTTTTCAATTCAGTTCACATTCATTTTAATTTTAATGGTTCTATTTTTAATCAACTTGGGCCACAGGTTCAATATAATTTGTCAAAATATACAACTTCTGAGCTCCTGTATAAATATAAAATAATTACCCAAAATAAAAATTATTGAAAAACAATGGAAATTCAAACATCGTCCTTTGGCGGAAGGATGTGACGTCAAAGTACATGTCAACAAAGATTATTGAAAGTAAATATAGTTCTGGAATGTGTATAGTAACTTAATAATGAAAAGATAAAATTCAAACACTGTGGGGGTTTTCATGGAGAGCGAAATGAAACATACATTTCGTGGGGAGTAATGTTCTAATATATTCTAACCAGAACGAAGTAAACTGGCAACACACCAAGAAATCAAAAACGTTTTAATGCAAAACGTTTTTGACTAATTAAGTTAGAAGTTGTTTTTCCTCCACGGATTATATGAAGTTACACACACTGGTACGGCAAAACCGAGGCAAAACAGAGAAACACCTTCAGGCTCTTTAAAACTACTCGAAACAAACAGTTTTTGAATGAATTCAAATTTGTGTGATTTGTGTATTTCAAAATGTAAAAACGCCGCAGACAATTTTTTTTTTGTTCGAGGTCAAATATGCCTTTGAATTGATAATTAAGTAGGTTTGTGAGTGGGGTATCATAAAGGTGGGAAAAAAAGGTAATTCGTGGTGCGGGAGGGGGGGGGGGCAGAAAATAGAAAAGCGCCGCAGACGAATTTTTTTTTGTTCAAGGTCAAATGCCCTCAAATTGATAGTTAGGTTTGTCAGTGAGATATCATAAAGGTCGTAAAAAAAGGTAATTCGTGGCGCGGGGGCGATAGAAATTAGAAAACGGCTGCAGGCGAAATTTTTTTATGGACAAGGTCAAATGCCTTTAAATTGATAGTTAGGTTTGTCAGTGGGGTATCATAAAGGTGGAAAAAAAGGTAATTCGTGGCGCGTGGGTGACAGAAAATAGAAAAGTACCGCATGCGAATTATTCTTTGTTCAAGGTCAAATGCTAAATTGATATTAGTTGGAAAATATAAATAGGACATTCATAAAATCTGTTGTGGAATAATCTGCAACTGAAAGACAAAGTTTAGTCGCCATTTTCCATCGTTCAAGATAACCTCTTGGGAGGTATTCATGTTGAAAAGGGGGACATTCTCCATGAAAATCAGAAAATTGAAAAATGTGACTTATTTGTAATATCTAACAGAAAACAACTACTTCCCCGGCACAAACCACGCTGGACATTGAACTACATCTGATAGAATTTGTGAAAAGAGTCTAACTGAAAAGGAAAGAAAAAAAAGAAAAAATCTGGAATTGAAAATTCGCATTTTCATACAGATAACTGATTTTTTTAATTCTCTCTAGTTTTCATTTCTCATGGAGAATGTTCCCCTTTTCAAGCTAAATTGATAGTTAAGGTAGTCAGTGGGGTATCATAAAGATGGGAAAAAAAGGATGTCAAATTCAATTTGTTTTATTTAATATGAGAAACGAAAATCATAGTAGAACAAACAAACAATGACACCTTCCAAATAAAAGAGAAAATGAGATCGAGTATTATGGAATGTATTCAAGAAAACTAACTCAACGAAATTAACAGATGCATTCTAAAACTGAATACATTTAACTTTTACATTTGTAGGTAACTTGAAGCAAAGCAAAATCAGGTTTATAAATCAACACAAATAAATCAGGTATCCGAGTCCCAAGTTTAATAGAGATTAGAATTAGATGCTCTCGTTACGTTCCTGTACGTTTATTGCCTCGCTGCATTTCTGGTATTTTTCAGTTTTTTTGTTGAGAGATAGATTAGGTGATAAAATTTAGATAGTTACGCGTTGAATGAAACCAACCAATGAAACTCAAAACTCGAATAAATATAGTTATAGTGAAAACTTATTCGGCCGCGAAACCTTAGCATTGAATGCTTCATCTTCGTATCATTCCCTAGGTACCTTCTTTAAATAGAAAATGAAACTCGAATATAAACAAATAGGTTACTGACAGTAACCAAGTCGATTTAACATTTTTCAATTTAACAGATATACACAGTCCAAGTAATAAAAATACCTCTCTTCAATAAACACAGATAATAATACTCGAAACTTGAATTCAAAGCTGAACAAAAGCATCAACGAACTGATCCAAGAAATATTTGAAAAGTTTGAAGGTTATAATTTATAATTAGTTACAGCGTTGCCAAACATTCTGCATACATTTCTCAATATCGTGCGTTGAGTCTATGAATGTTATTCAAACTTGGTTAAATTTTACTGAAACCTACTACACAAACCAAAAAATTGTTAATTCATGTTATTTCCAAGTATTGTTTTTCTCGTTTGCAAACCAAAATTTTAGAATTATTGGCTTGGTAGAACAAAACCGCAATATTACAACGGGCAACGCTGAAATAAGCAATTAACATTGTGATCACCTACTATGCAAATGGCGCCTAGCCCGCATTTTTGAAAGATGCATGAAAATTTATGGTTTTCAAATGGTGTTTGTGGGGATATTAGTAGATAACGTGTTATAAAAATTATCCATGCATTTATTTTTATTTATTCAATATCATCCAGCAGGTTTACGCCCATTTACAGGTGTATATACAGGGTGTTTCCGAAATTGGGCAATAGATGAAATGGGAAGTAGAAGATGACAAAACGAAATGAAAGAAACACCCTGTATTACAAATATTTTTAGAAAATTGTAATATTGCAATACAAAAATAGTAATATTATTGATAGCAATAAAAATAATGAATAAACATGGTATACCTAGAGTACATAATTAATTCGGAATAATACTGAATAGTTGACGTTTAATTTGAGCTGAAAAGAGAAAGAATATCTAATTTCGCTCAAATGCTGATATATTGTAGATCTTGACGTCCTCATTCCGTAGTCCAATCTACAGATCGATCCTATGACCAGTTTTCGAGGTACAGGGTGTCAAAAATTCGATTTTCGCTGTTTTGGGTATTTTGCATCGATTTGATTTTTGTGCTCTAATTCGAAATTGAACTGTCTTAGAAATAAACTTATTATATCCAAGTTATAGCTAATGAGTCCCTCCATACGAATAAAAAATAATATCTCACAAAGGGTGTTGCATTACAGCATGACAGGACAATGGGTGGTATGAATAAAACCTATCAAAAGCTTTTACTATAGGTTTGTCTCTCTCATTAATTAACAAAATAGATAGATCTGTTTCAAGAAATCTAAGTGAAAGCAATTGCTTATGGTTTATTCATTAGACCCAATGTTCATAAAAATAGATAAAAATCAATACCATAATCGTTCTGATTTTCACTCAATCCGTTAAAATTAGAAAACAAACGGCTAAAATTTGACAATTTATTTATAAAGTATGGGTCTTGACCAACTACATGAGGATTCATATGATTGCCTGTCCAACAGTATATATTTTTCCATATACAGGGTGACAATTTAAATGCTTTCAACTGCTATATCTCATAAATACAATTATATAATCATAACGAATTGTCTATAAATGTTACTAGGAAATAAAAGTTGAAGTTTTTAATTTCAATGCCTACTTGACCCATACCTTTTTTAATTTGGCGTTCTCGACCAACATCAGATTTTCATTTATTTTAAGTTGTGACGTCATCTGACAATGAATTACGTCATATAGCATATGGTTGAATGCAGAATAAAATAACAAATACCTACTAATAATGAGAAAAAAATTAGGGTATTCCATTTGAATTGAAAAGTTGATGTTACTTCTTGTGAAACCGTACGTACTATTACAAATTCGAATATGGACTATAATCGTGACGGAACATATCTCGTGCCCTCCCGGTATATTGTATATATCATGTTTTTTGGGCAGACTGTACTATCGATGAATAGGCTTGGCAGTTATTTTTAGAGGCATATGCCCGTTATTTTTTCACGCAAAAAGGAATTTAGGTCATCCCGTCGTAGAGAACATGGATGAATTTAATGAAGTGAATCCTCTTCCACTTTCTTTAATTTACTTGTTTATACGGAGTGATTCAAATACATCTCTTTGCATAGGAATTTCGAATACGAAAAGGCTTACAAGTATGTTTGAATTCGGACAAAATTACCTGATTGAGAGTGCCCCTACAACTATTTTGGCTTAATAGAGAGTGGAATTTGAAATTTGGAGGATTCGTATAGGTATGAACTGCAGTTTTTGACAAGTGACTCAAGCTTCAGGCAATTTCCGGCATATACTTTCGATTTTCAAATGAGACTCTCCTCATCTTTTGAGATTAAAATGAGTTGAAGATGCATCAGTGGCGTAGCTAACTTTCAGCGAGTCCCCCCCGCAGGGACCTGCTTGCACCCTTATCCAACCCAATTTCTGGTTTCCTTGCGAAGGCCATAAACGCATTTTACGCACGTGATACATACAAAATTTTATGCACTAGCGGTTTATTAGCGCGAATCACAAATACTGACTTGAATTTCAATGGTGTACACGTTTTATACGTTATGTATACAATAATCAAGAGTAACATAGTATAGCTGAGAACTTTTATATTGAAGAATCTATTTCAAATAAATTGATCATCACGGAAAAAATTGACAACGATTATGCCGGAATGATACCATACAGTTATTTGAACCAACCATCTACTTCTGAAATGAATATACTTGTATCGATGCCTATACTGTAACTAAGCTTTCAATATGTGATAATTATGTTCAAGAGACTATCACATCTTCAACATCAATAACTAAACCAACTTCATTTTCAATGTTCAGGCTTATGACTTAGTTACATGTTGAAAAAATGTTGAGTATGAAGAAATCTTAGGAAGAGTCTTTCTCCATTGAACTGAAATAATTCTGATTCGTGTTAGGTCTTGCATGAAATGATGTGTAAATATGGTCAATTTGAGAATTTTATCTACTTTACGGCCCGCGGGCCATAATGTGCCCGCGGGCGGTAAAGTGCCCCTTGACGCTCGCTGAACCGGGACCGCCCGCTAATGCATAAACGCATTTTACGTTTCATACGTTAGGTCTACAATAATACAATAGATTTCAAATAAATTGATTATCACAGAAAAAATTGCAAATGATGTGTAAAGATAGACAATTTGAGAATTTTGTCTACGCGGGCCATAATTACGCTCGCTGAACCGGGCGGTAAAGTGTACTTTACCGCCCGCTAGTGCATAAATATTATTTATGCAAGGAGATATGTTATTAATTTTTGGATTGATGGTGTTATATCAGCTGTGTTGGTCAGATAGGCTATTCGATGATTTTAAATATTATTTTAATCTTCAGGGGAAAGATCTAACGTAATATTTTTTAATTTGTTAACGAAAGTTTGTTTAAGACAATTGTAATGAAATGATCGAAAATAAATGAATGTTTGGAACCTTTGGTGTGAATACAATTCAAGAAATAGAAGCTACACAAAACACCAAAACTACTTACGTCACTTTCACTCGACGCGCGTTTCGGTAACAATGTTAGCATTCTCAAGAGCTATAGCTCTTGAGAAAGTGACGTAGTTTTGGTGTTTTGGGTAGCTTGTATTTCTCGAATTGTAATGAAATGTTCTTTTTTCCTGACATTTGCATAAAAAAAAGAAATAATAATTTATGAATTTAATTTCACACATCATAACCCTTCAGATTGAAAAATAATTTTCAAATAAAAAAAAAAACGGTTATAACAAATTGAGAAGTGATATGTGATTGTATTCAAAATATCATATGGAGACGAACGGAAATTGCCTGAAGCTAAGTCACTTGTCAAAAAATGCAGTTTTATGTCTGGTACAGATCCTCCAAATTTCATATCAATGTCTGCAAAACCAAAAAAGTTATAGGGGCGAGCCACCTTCCGTGGACACCCGGTATACAAAGCACAGCTAAATCAACAACTCAGTGAAAATGACCCCGACCACCGTATGGGGTTCTGTGAAATCATGCAGGAATTATGCAACCGCAATACGTTTTATTGAATAAATGATGTTTTCTGATGAAGCTGTTCTAAATGGTTCAGTGAGTCGTCAGAATTGCAGATATTGGAGAAGAGATAATCCCGACTGGATGTGATGGGCATGCACAACACCCTTAGAAACTCGATGTTTGGGTAGGGATAATAAACGACAGGATTATTGACCCTTATTTCTTCGATGGAAATCTCACAAGAGAGCGTCAGTTGGGATTTTTACAAGCTTTTATTTACTTTCATCTATCCCGGTGTGTAATATAGAATCTTGCAAGTTAAATTAAACCCATTTCCCAGTTTACGATTAAGCTGGAATTTGGCAAACTAATTTGGTTCCCTAAACAATGCACGATTACCTAATTGCCGCCATTTTTTATCCAATATGACGGCTACCGCCAAATAGCGATTTTTCAATTCCACATAACCCCTTTCGATATGGGTATCAAATAAAAAGGTTTTTCCTGTGACGGGAAAAAAGTTTGACATTTTATCTCTGTTGATAGGTACTAAAATATGACTTGGAGTACTTTTTTCCCGGATATACAGGGTGTTCAAATATCTCGAGAACGGATCGATCAATTAAAAAAAAAAAAACACTGACGTGTAGAGATGAAAAAGACCTTTAAGATGAGGTATTACTCGATACCCCTTCGCATTTAAAATTTTGAAGTTGGTAGCTCCCCCTTGCAGGGGATGAAAGGGGACGCGTTCATTTCCTGATGAAAACTTGTCCCCTTCGATACATTTGTTGACGTGTCTCAGGATTTTTCAAAAAAATACACACATTTCGAGAAAATTAGGGTGGGAAGTCCTGAAATGAACACCCTGTATAAATAAACCCAGAAAATATTTTTTCTACAACTGCCATTGAAAAGAACCGTATATTTTTCATAGCTTACTTACTTTCAAAACCATGTTTTGCTCATACTTTCATGGCACTTTGCCCACACCACATTCATTTATATGGAGAATCAGCAAATATCGACAAAAACTAGTTGGCTGCTGTTCAGCTTTGAATAGTTGCCACAGCTGTCAAGAACTGTCAGATTACAGAAGTTTTTTAAATTCTTATGGTAGTTTTTATTCGTGTTTTGATAAAAAAGTGCATTATTTTCAGAATTTTCAGCTTTTTGTAGTCCGATTAAAGATTCTATTTCAAATGTTGTTAGATACGTATATGTACTATTGAACAAATAAGAAGTACCAAGGGCTCCATGCCGTAATGGAATGTCAATCAGCGTGTCACGGAGGCGGTCCGGGTTCTACACCCGGGCAAGGCATTTTTTTTTTATTTACATCTTGATATTTTTATTAAGTCAATTTTAAATCAATTATTCAACTGTTAAGAGGTAGATACAGTGCTATCTTAGTTTTTCTAAAAATAAAAATAAATATTCAGTTACAATATTTGTAGTCTTCAAATTTGTGCAGTTGTAGAAAAAGTATAGTGTCCAACATGTGGCGAAAGTTACTTTCTCACTCGTGTGTTTGCGTGAGAAAAGTTGAACTTTCCCCACTTGTTGCACAATATACTATTTTGGGTCAAATTTCAATTACCGCTGTTCCAAATCAGCCGAAGGGTGTATTCTACTCGGGATGATTGTGACGTGAAATGACAATGCTATTGGTTGCTGAGAATTCTGGGGAGAGAACGTCACAACAATTTGCAATGGCGCGAGAAAGAATCCATTTGAATTTTGTCGAATTAACAACAACAAAAAAAAAAGAAAACTGCCACACAAGCTGCAGAATCCATCAAAAATATTTTTGAAATTTCGTGTTCTCGCCTATATTGGCTATTTCAGCATCAAGTATATCTCATGATGAATTAATTTAACAATAGTGATTGACCTTTCTCTTGGGTTAATTACATGGATAGGCCAATTCAATTCATCTATTAGGCCACTCGGTAGTAGTAGCTTAATAAATGATTAATCCAATTCCATAAAAATTAACTGTTTCTATAATAGGTATCTTCATAATTTTTTTTTTTTCAGATAAGATGGGGGAGTCGTTGAGTAAAGCTACTCAGCCTGAAGAAGTGAGTATACTTGAGCTTTTTATAATATACAGTGTGACCCACTTAAGACCGGAGCACCCTTATAAAATCTACATTTTTCAACCGATTGGATTGATTTTTTTTTTCATTAGGTAGACATTCAACAAATCTAGGGCCGGGGCCAACAAATTTTATTTTTCAATGTAAAAAATCTAAAGAAATTACTAGCAATTTTTTTAGAAAAATTCTAACTACACTACTGGATTCGCGACATTTTCAAATAGTTCATCGATAATAAAGTTATAAGGGAATGAAATTTGAAAAATATGCCATTTAATCAACCCACCAATTCAATGTCAAAACTTTTATCAGAATTTCAGCCGCAGATGATTCCACAACAGATTTTACAACACAACCTCACAACACAACCTCGAGCTAAAATCTAATACTTTTTTCCCTTGTATAATAAGTAACTAGTTTTCAACTCAAGACACCGTGTATCTTTGAAACCATTTTAGACATGTACTTGGCCGTTGTGAGCATAAGCATGTTTATATGATGTTATTTTAATGATGACAATGCGCCTGTTGTACACGTAAGTAAAGTTGTCTGCAAACATAAATCTAACCTTGAAAAGCATCTGTCTCATCTGGAAGCAAACAGTGTTGAAAAATGTTTATAATATATTAATTAGTTCATTACATTCAGTTTCAATGAGTTCGGCTGATTAAACAGTTAGTGTGGATTTATGCAACACCAATAATTAACAATCATCAATTATGAGTTGAACTCCTTATTTTACAATGACTGCATATATGCAGACAATTAACAATTATCAATCATCAGGTAACAATTACAAAGTTGGCCAACTTTCAAATCTCTTAATTTAATTGTACAGGGTTTTCTTCTAGGGCGCATCTCGTACGCAGATGATCGCGGATTGGTCCGTTCGATGATAAACTTAACCTTTTTTTTTTCAAAAGGAAGCGTTAAAGGATTTTTTGATGCATCCTTTCAAAGTGCTGGTCCCACTTGCATCAGCTCAACTTCTCGAAGTTTTGGGGTTATTCGAGTATATTGGAAAAATCCCTCACGATCATGCAGAACCATGAATTTAAGTAGGTTCGGAAACATCCCCTTTCGTTTTCTTTACATTTTAATAGGCTTGGCAGCCCATCTCCTTTCCCTCCCTTTTTTCCATACGAAAAAACTTGCTGTTACCATCATTAACAATAAATAAAAATATTCAGCTTCTTCCATTTCGCTGTACATTATGAAAATCAAAAAAATTATTTAAGGTTATTTTAAATGGGGATCTTGGACTTGTGCGCATGGTTACTATTTTTTCCGAATTTATAATTGTTTCTGCATAAATCATGGTACTTTTACAAATTGTTAATTGATAATTAATAATAATAATAATAATGACGTTTATTCGTGACAAAATCGATACAAAGATAAAGAATATAATTATGAATAAACATGACAATATCCACAGAAGTACTATACATGTTTGTGGCAGATACAATGAGAATAAAATAAGTAAAAAAGTAAATAAGTAAGAGATAAAATAGATAATTACAAGAATACAATAACACATATTTAATTTTTTTTTTTTTCATTTCAATAAAAACACAATTAAATAGATATAATGTCTGGTGAGATGAAATATATATATATATATATATATATATATATATATATATATATATATGGCGAAATATGGCGATACAATTATACATGTTATATATAATTTATATGATAATAATATGCAATTTATAATATTTATAATATATGCATGTTATAATAATTTTGGGGCTAGATACAAGTAGCTTTTCTGTCCGATGTACTTAGACGCTAGTGGTATATAATATGTATGTTTTGTTCTTGTCGCATATGGATGGTTCGGAGTGTTATGTTCATGTTTGTTTTTATACAACAAAATGTTAGGTACCTACTGCGATATGAAGCAATTTCAATTTAATTATTTTAATCAAGAACCGAGCATCTGACAAGAATTACACATTTTTTTGGATTCTCATTCATTTTGGAACAAATCTGATCCCTCAATTTGCTTTCAGTCGATGCACAAACATTTCCACACCGCATCAGATTTTTGAAGAATTGATCCTGATATGAAACGATTTTTATTTTTTTAAGCGAAAACCATGCGGCGGACAAAGAAAACTCAGGAGATCAAATTTGCTCAAAAATAAATGAGGATCTCAAAAGCATTTTTTTTGGAGAAAGCAGTGGCGTAGTATTTTTTTTCTCCAAAAATATTCAATGCAAAACCCGTACGGACGCCACTGGTTGAGAAAATGAAAATGTTTGTGCATTAAAAAATGCACCTTGATGCATAGAAGACATGTACCAAATTTTATAAAAACGTCTACAATATTATCTCAGTTATTATTAAAAAACTGATTTTTTTTCAAAACTTTATCACCCTGTATCTCAAAAGTTAGGACTTTTAGGACATACGTTTATAGAAAGTTTTTTCCTTAAAATAAGTCAAAGAATCACCCCCTCAAATATTAGCATGTCTTTAAGGAACACCCTGTAGAATACAACGTAATTTTTTTGTCAAATACTTCATATGATGGTCCTATCTAAGATGATTATCTATATATATACCTAGATATTTGGTTTTTTTGGCAGGTTTAATTACAAAATCTTGTTGAATGTTCAGATTGTATTCTGGCAAGGATGTTGAATGACTGCTAAATGGTAAGTATACCGTTTTATCAAAGTTAATAGAGAGTAACCTACTGTCAAACCATTCTTTGATTTTTCCTAGATCTTTTTCAATGTTGAGTTTCAGATTGAACCAGTCTTCGTTTTTATAGTATATTACAGTATCGTCCGCGAAACTGATGATTTTCCCGATTGTATCTTGGATGAATAAGTCATTCAAATAAATCACAAATAACAATGGTCCTAGTACTGTCCCTTGAGGTACACCACATGTTATTTCCATTTCTGTACTAATCTGGCTTTCAATTCTTACTCTTTGTTTTGATTGATAATTCTTAATTGTAATTGATAATTGTTAATTGGTGCTGCATAAATCCACACTTTGTGGAGTACAGTGAAACCAATTTCATTGAACATTTTAATTTGCGCGTCTGCTCATGTTGAGTGTCTTATCACTGGATATATTACGAACTATAACCCGTTGTCCGACAAGTGCGCAGTAAGCAATTCCGTCTCAAGCTAGGTTGGTTTTACTGTACGCGCTACGCACAAAATCCGATTATTACAAATAATAGACCGGGAGCCAACGACATTTTTCAATGTCTTATTTGATAAAGATTGGTTCATCTTTTTATGTTATGATAACGTAGCCTATCAACAAAATTCACTCCTACCGCCTCAATCGCGGGACAACGCTTATCAGCAGCTTTTCAATGTTGTTAAAAAAAAACGAGTAAACGACAAACATGATAAAAACTGAAACTTTACCTATCGTTTAATGACATATCAGTTAGAAAAAAAAATCACCTCCTGCCACCTGTATCGTGTAAAACGGTGTAACTACTCCTGCCATGAACCTAATGATGTGAAAACAAATAAAAAATTGACTTGAATGATACAAGCTGATTTTTCTTACCGGTAATTTATTAATAAAGAAGGCAGAAAAACTTGCTGCCAGCTATTTGTCGGAACATGGCCTCGGCAGAAGTTGTGAAGTTGTTGTTGCATAAGTGACACACACTACAGGAACGACTCTGAAGGCATCAGTGGTCGATTTCACGACAAAAAAAAATTATTAACAATTTTAAACCATCATAGATATAATGGTCAAACAAAAACAAAATAGGAAAACGTTAAATTTAATATACCCCCGTATAAGAGAAAAATCCGATCAACGTTTTGCATGTCTGACATATCTCGGTCACCATACGAATAAGATATCTCGTTTCCTTCAGAAACGTAATATAAATGTTGCATTCAGAACTAAAAACAATCTATATTCATTCATCAATAACGCAAAATCTGTACGGGATAAATTCAAGAAATCAGGAGTTTACAAACTTGACTGCAATGCAATATATATTGGCCAGACTGGCCGTAGTTTTGATCAAAGTCTCGGTGAACATTGGAGGAGTTACAGATTGAATAAGCAGGATTCAAACTATGCCGAACATCTCATTGACAGCAAACATAACTTCACACAGAATCCTGAAATTTTGCACATTCAAACTAAAGGTCTGAAATTAAACATATTGGAATCCTTAGAAATTAAGAAGCACCTACGTAACAATAACAATCTAGTACTTAACGACCAGGTAAATCTGTATAGCTCCCCAGTAATTAACTACCTACCTCATTTATAACAACCCTATTGTTCCCTGATATTTATTTCAATTATTTGACATCAACAATATTTGTACCTGAACATATATTTAAGAAGATGAAGTATCGAAGCAGAGCCGGCCTTAAGGGTGGCCAAGCGGGGCGCCGGCCCCGGTCCTCGCGCCTCCAGAGGCCTCGCGCTATCGAAGGTTCCGTTAATAAAATCATACTGAATAGAATTTTTAAAAAACTTTTACACGTTATGAATTTTCTGCTACTACTGAAATTTTGATAAAGAATTAATGGCGCCTCTTTGTGCACTCTTCAGAAATTTCAATTCCTAGTTAATGCTCGCAACGCCTGCTTTTCTTTAACAGAAAGGAACCAAGCTCCTAAGTACGGAACTGTACTCTAGGCTCTGCAACTCTCCCACCTATCTACATTTAGGATGATCACGTGTTAGAACGACATGTCATTAGTTGCGTTGTGATTTTTTCATAAGATCTCATGAGTTTCACATGTACGAATTCGAAATATTATTTTATTTTGAATTTTGATGTTTCGTTTGAATATTCATAGTTTTATTTTCATTTTTGTTATTGGTAGGTATATTTTACGTAATATATTTTATATTGTTTTGTTTAGATTTTGTTTCCTTTCTCATATCATTTTATCTAGTATTGATTATTATATTGTCAAAACATTCAAAAGTACTTTTCTCGCCTAATAAATTATTGATTTAAATTACGTGTATATTTTGAATATATATTTAGTAGGCACGCCATTCGAGAGGTAGTAAGGGGAAGGGGAATAAATGAGAACATTGAGTAGGCATTTCTTTAAAGGATAAAGATATCAATTTATTGATAAATAAAATATATAAGGGCCTCGCACAACAAGTTGGCCCCAGGCCTCGCGCTCACTAAGACCGGCTCTGTATCGAAGAATAGCAGTTTATAACTTGCTCAGAAGATGACACTGTGTGTCGAAACAATATTGTCAGCATATATATTTACATATAATTTTTTAAGTGTAAATTATTGGAAGGTTTTATTTCCCACCTACTTATCAGTGATGATGAATTTACGCTTATTAGATGCCAACACCCTAGAACAACTCCTACCTAGATTCGTAAAAAACGTTTTGCGTTAAAACGTTCTCGATTTCTTGGTGTGTCGCCAGCCTAAGAATACCTAAAATATCAACGACCGGTTTAATAAACCGAAATATAGGTATACTTCAAGATATCCGACGGATTCATCGATGAAAGACTACAATTTAATTTTTCAAATGGTGACGATCATTCGACCATCATTTACTTCATATCCAATGTAGGTATGTCACGCCTTCTTTATTGTTGAATGAATTTATTATGCAAATGATTGTCCTTGTAAACTTCCTATATATGAATGTTATCGGTATCAGCGATCAAGTTGTGGGAATTATGAAATAATAATATACCTAACCTTGTCAAAAATATACTTTCGGTGGAAGACTTACAGAACATAATTCAATTATTGTCCACTGGTAATTTTTACAAGCGGCTACGTCAACCAATGCAACTACATACAGTGTAACCCACTTAAGACCGGAGCACCCTTAGAAAATCTAGACTTTCCAACCGATTGGAATGATTTTTTTTCATTAGTTAGACATTCAAGAAGTCTACTAGGACACCAAATTTCATAAATAAATCTCAATTTCCAGGGCCTACTAATATGAATTTTCAAGGTCAAGAATATTTAAAAAATCTCTAGCGATTTTTTTAGAAAAATTTTAACTACACCAGTGGATTCGCGACATTTTCAAATGGTTTATGTGTAAATGACGTTGAAATGCGTTAATCAATAAAAAAGTTATGAGGATATGAAATTTGAAAATACGCCGTTTTTTCAACTCACCAATTGAATTTCAAAACTTTTATCAGAACTTTGACTACACCACTGGATTGAGAGAGTCTCAAAATGTCACTGATTGTAATTTCATAGAAATCTGTTGATAAATAATAGTCATTTATGTATCAAGTGAGTAAAGTGATACTTTTTTTTACGAGTAGGTGGAGTGCGGCATTCCTACGAGTAAAAAAAAACACTTTACTCACGAGTTTCATACAGTATTTTTTCTACACTGTCAGAAAAAAATATCCAATTCATATTTTTTTGCAAATATCAAATGAATTTGGCATATTTTTATTGATTCATTATTCGAACAAAGTTCGAAGAGTATGCCGGAGAGTTGAAATGAAACGAATAATTTCGACAAAGTCGAAATCCCTTTCTCTTAACACTATCCCGCAAAATTTTTAGCGAATATTAAAATAACATATTCATCGAGGTCAATATTATTATTATTAATGTTGACTTGACTTTCGAATAACTAGTCCATCGAAGTAACTTTTCATTTTCTTAGATTTGTATTCAAAATAAATAAACAATCCTCGTGAAGCAACGAATACCTTTTTCTTTCTTTGAACTATGTCAAGGAAATCTCATAATTCCACTATCCACGATTTTCTCCATTCTATCTTCATCACTTTTCATTTCTACTTAACTTAAATTTATAGTTATCAAGAATTCGTTATCTGGATATTTATTAATTATTCATTAATTATTGTTGTCAACTAGTTTCTGACGGCCAAACAGTCATAGCCACCTTGGATTACCTAGTGTAGATTAGGTCTAATAGTTCCTTAGAGGTATATGCTATTATTGTGATTCTATAGTAAAAATGCTAAAAATATTATTGGTGAAACATTTGTATATCAGATATTTATAGGTTATTAGTTGCCGAAAAAAATGAGAAGGCTTATTTTCAAATTAATTAGGATTAGATATTACCACACGATAGTCTTTTTCTACGATCACATAGAAATATGCGCATTTTATGTGCTTTATCGATCAAGGGAGTAGGCCGATTTTATACACTTTTTTATTTCTACATCGCGAACTGTACTGTAATGATCATTTCAGTACAGGATATTTCATTTCCCACGAATTTCATGAACTACTAGACTGTCATTTTTATGATCATAAATACTATAAGATCGAATCAAGTTTGTTAACGTTCTATTAATTTGACATTTCACATCAGTATTTACAGAATTCGTTAAAAAAAAAGTAATCGATTTTACATTGACACCGCTAATTTCAATATAAAGATTGATGACAATCAAATTCCATATTTTCGAATAGATGGCACGAAGTTTCTATAGCAGTTAATTTCATCCTATTATTATGTGAGCTCGTATAGCAGCGAGTGCAGAGTGAGCGAACTTTTGGATCTCATATAGTGGGGGTTCAAATCCCAAATAAAACACTTTTTTTTCTTTTATGAAATCGATCAGTGTTCGATTTTTATTATAATTTTCAATATTTGTATCTTCAATTCATTTTTTAGGTTGTATGTAATATGGGAATCTTGACGGCAGGAAAGTTAATGATAAAAAGTGTTATTAAAAATTTACATATTTGTTTATGATTTAGATGGTCGTAGAATCTGAAAAGATTTTATCGGGATATGAAAAAAAAATCAATTAGAACTTCGGAATGCAAGGTTTTTTTCCTAATTTTTGTTTATTTCTTTCAGCTCTCAACTTTCAAGAAGTTACCCACGCACACCTTGTTGGACAATATTCAGATACCTGAACGACCTGAAAACAGACGTCCCACTGATAAAAAATTTTTGATAATTTTTTTAATTACAGTGGTAGTTTTGGTGAGTAAAGTAAAGTTTTCGATATTAGATCTACATAAAAGAAGTCATAATAATAATATATACAATAAATATAATAAGTACACTAAACTAAACACTACAAAATTGTGGAAAGTTTAAATTGTGTTGGAAAATTCGTCGAAATTTTGGGAACCGCTGTCCGCTGAACGTCAGCTGGCTGGAGCAGAGCCACAATAATACTGGAACTGTCGTATGGAAGAAACTGTGTAATTTCGAACAATGGTTTCCAAGATTTTCCGAATTTTCCAATAAAAGTTTAAATTTCCACATTTCTTGTTCCAATTTTCCACACCTGCCATTCATAATAAAATAGCATTATATAACCGTCCTTCACGGGAGTGCAAGAGGTTAGATTACTCCCTGTGTTATTAAAATATATTTATTTTTGGACAGGTTTGTTTTAATATGTAATGTTTTTGAGTCTCCGATATCAATACTCAGATTTACTTAATTTTTTATTTCCATTTTTATTAACACCATTGAAATACTTGTTTATTTCCTCTAATTTAAAGCATTCAATAGTATCATATATGGTTTGTAATTTATATCAATTATGTATTGATCCATGTATATAAGGACTGCAAAAGAAAAAAAAGTTAATGCTAATAAAGTAGAAGAACAGGTTTTAAAAGAGATAATATATATAAATAAAGGGTAATGTATAATAAGGGAGAAATCTAGGATCGGCCGATATAGAAATTCAAGCCGATACCGATAATGTAAATACCGTTATACCTACTGATATATCGGCCTATATTTCCATGTAACCTGTAAATAAAATGAGAGAAAATTGTCAAGCTGTGTGCACGTTCCAATGTAATTGGATGAAAAAAAGTTTGTATTTCGTGCAGAAATTTATTTATAAAATCATAGCAAAGCGCTTTCGACTATCAAGTCATCATCAGTGCGTACCTGTAAGTAAGTGACATTGAAATGAATTTGAGAAATTTTGATAATATGAATTTTGAAAAATTGAAAAAATTACTTACTCGTCAGGTGTACAAGAGCCATACCATAAAAATATCATGTGTCCATAGGACCATGTAACAATTTAAAACGGGACATCATATGATTAACATTTAAAAAAATCCTTATTCCAGGATTGAGTTTGATAAAAGTTTCAACAGACAGAGTAACACATGTCTGCTGAACTTAGTATACTGTCAAACTAAATGAAATATGAATGAAATTGACATTGTGTCAAAAGTTGACAATGACAATTGGCTTCGAACATGAACTTCTGGAAACACTGATCTATGTTTTGAAAATTGTTGAATGACCAATTAGTCAAATTGATCTGTAAATCTATTTATAGTTCTGTTCATCCAAACCCAAGGAAATATAACAAACCCGGGAAAGGTCTAATGAGAACCTCCACCCGAAGTGCATAGAACCAGGCTTAAGACACAGTCCCTTGGTAATTTGTGAAACCAATTCCATGCTCAGGATCATGAGATAGGTCTAATGAGAACCTTCACACTCCCCAAAGCGACAAAAGGGTATCCCAAAACCAAGAGGTACCATAAACAGAAATGATTTAAGAAAGTTTCAACAGGCAGAATAACACATGTCTGTTGAAGCTTAGTCTATTGTCTAACTAAATGAATAAAAATTGACATTGTATCAAAAGTTAACAATGACAATGAAGTTATAGCATAGAAAATTACCTATAAATATAATGATATGTGCTTTTGAAATTGATAAAAAATGACAAGTTAGTCAAATTTTGTGATTTAATCATGAAAATGTTTCAAGGTGACAGAACCAAAGTTAAAGAAACTTTTATAGTCTAATGAGAACTAAAAAACTTTTTTCAAACCGTCAGCTCTAGGATTACCAAGGAAACACACATAATTACTTCATATTATTATTATTGGTTCAGCATCCTTGGAAACCACATTAGAACATAAGATCTTGAGATAGGTCTGATGAGAACTTTCCCAATTTCAAAAGTAGCAAATATGGTAACCAAACTGATGAACCCATACCAGAAAATTTTTAAGAAATTTTCCAATAATTGATCTGTAAGTCTATTTATAGTTCTGTTGTTCCAAACCCAAGGAAATATGACAAACCGAGAGGAAAGTCTAATGAGAACTTCAACCCGATGTGTATAAAACCCGGCTTAAGACACAATCTCTTGGGGGTTTGTGACACCAATTCAATGCTATGGACCATGGGGCAAGTCTAATGAGAACCTTCCCAATCTCAAAGCGCTAAAAAAGGTAGCACAGAACCAAGAGGCACTACAAACAGTAGGGATTTAAGAAATTTTCAAATTGTTTCAGAAATACTCAATTCAGTATTTCTATTAATCAAAACAAAGGAAATTACTGTACCAAGAGAAAGTCTAATGAGAACTTGACATGGCACAAGCAAAAGCCCAAGCTCAAGAAAAACAGAACCTGAAGTTGAAATTATAAGTTATACAATGAAAGCAGTAGTTTATGTTCTGAGAATTGAAAGGACAGTCGAGAGGGAGGGAACTAAGCAAACTGCAGAATGGGTTCAAGCGATATCATCATCGAGAAAGAATTTAAGAGCAATTAAATGAGTAAATAATTTAAATGTATGAGTTTTTTTTTAATTTTATTTTTATTTTAAACGTATATGAAGAGGAATGTAAGCTCTGTTTAAATTGACTTGAGTATTGAGACAAAGATCATTATTCAGTAATTCCTTGTTAATATGTAAATCTTCAAGAAAATCTAATCTATTGTAATTTTTGGAACTCACCTCCTGTAAAATTTTTGAATTCCTATTTGGACTAAAGTTGTGGTTGTTAAACCTCAAATGTTGACCAAAGGCTGAAATTTTGTTAGGATTTAAATGTTCGGTTATACGGGCTTTCAAAGGTCTGCAAGTTCTTCCAATGTAGGCTGCATCACAATCATCACAATTTAGCTTGTATATGCCACTTTTTGAAAGTTTATCAATTTTATCTTTTGTGTTGACAAGGTATCTGTTGAGGCTATGGTTAGTTTTGAAAGAAATTTTAATGTTGTCTATGTTGCTTTTGATGCAACCTGATATTTTATTAGAAATATTGTCATTTAAAAAAGGAAGTGAAACAAATTGTGCTATTGAATCTACTTTAGGGTAGGCAGCATTATGTGCTTTTTTGTTTTTGATTTTTTGGATCAAACTATTAATAATATTTGGGTTATAATGGTTATTTGAAGCTATTTGTTTAATGATATTCAATTCATTTTGATAACCAACTGTGGAAAGGGGCATATTCAAAAGTCTATGAATGTAACAATTGAAGGCTGCCATTTTGTGTTGATGGGGGTGATTGGAGAAGCTGGGTATAACGTGATCGGTTTGTGTGGGTTTCCTGAATATGCTAAAATTTAAAAGATTATTGTTTTTATTGATTGTAAAGTCTAAGAAATTTAATTTATTATTAGATTCTAATTTAAGTGTGAATTTGATACTAGGGTGTACTTGGTTTATTTTTGTCAGAAGATTGCTGACAATGCCAATGTCACCATTCACAAATACCAAACAATCATCAACATATCTAAACCAATGTAAAATTTCTGGGTTATTTGCAGTGATAATGAATTTAGTTTCTAAATTATTCATGAATTTAGTTTCATGCTGCCTACCCTAAAGTAGATTCAATAGCACAATTTGTTTCACTTCCTTTTTTAAATGACAATATTTCTAATAAAATATCAGGTTGCTTCAAAAGCAACATAGACAACATTAAAATTTCTTTCAAAACTAACCATAGCCTCAACAGATACCTTGTCAACACAAAAGATAAAATTGATAAACTTTCAAAAAGTGGCATATACAAGCTAAATTGTGATGATTGTGATGCAGCCTACATTGGAAGAACTTGCAGACCTTTGAAAGCCCGTATAACCGAACATTTAAATCCTAACAAAATTTCAGCCTTTGGTCAACATTTGAGGTTTAACAACCACAACTTTAGTTCAAATAGGAATTCAAAAATTTTACAGGAGGTGAGTTCCAAAAATTACAATAGATTAGATTTTCTTGAAGATTTACATATTAACAAGGAATTACTGAATAATGATCTTTGTCTCAATACTCAAGTCAATTCAAACAGAGCTTACATTCCTCTTCATAGACGTTTAAAATAAAAATAAAATAAAAAAAAACTCATACATTTAAATTATTTACTCATTTAATTGCTCTTAAATTCTTTCTCGATGATGATATCGCTTGAACCCATTCTGCAGTTTGCTTAGTTCCCTCCCTCTCGACTGTCCTTTCAATTCTCAGAACATAAACTACTGCTTTCATTGTATAACTTATAATTTCAACTTCAGGTTCTGTTTTTCTTGAGCTTGGGCTTTTGCTTGTGCCATGTCAAGTTCTCATTAGACGTTCTCTTGGTACAGTAATTTCCTTTGTTTTGATTAATAGAAATACTGAATTGAGTATTTCTGAAACAATTTGAAAATTTCTTAAATCCCTACTGTTTGTAGTGCCTCTTGGTTCTGTGCTACCTTTTTTAGCGCTTTGAGATTGGGAAGGTTCTCATTAGACTTGCCCCATGGTCCATAGCATTGAATTGGTGTCACAAACCCCCAAGAGATTGTGTCTTAAGCCGGGTTTTATACACATCGGGTTGAAGTTCTCATTAGACTTTCCTCTCGGTTTGTCATATTTCCTTGGGTTTGGAACAACAGAACTATAAATAGACTTACAGATCAATTATTGGAAAATTTCTTAAAAATTTTCTGGTATGGGTTCATCAGTTTGGTTACCATATTTGCTACTTTTGAGATTGGGAAAGTTCTCATCAGACCTATCTCAAGATCTTATGTTCTAATGTGGTTTCCAAGGATGCTGAACCAATAATAATAATATGAAGTAATTATGTGTGTTTCCTTGGTAATCCTAGAGCTGACGGTTTGAAAAAAGTTTTTTGTACAACTGACATTAAAAATGACGTTTTTAATTCATTGACACATGAACTAAAAACTGACGTTTTCACAAAATCACTTTTAACACTAGTGTTAAAAGTACTTTTAACACTAGTGTTAAAAGTAAAATGACAGATGAGATGATGGATACTCAGTAATATAGATCTCTCTAATAGAAACACTTCAATCAGATATTATAATCAGAACACCTACTCAAGAGGAATCGTTTATAAAAGTTCACACATGTATTTGGTCGTTTGCGCAATTGATAATACTAATTCCTTTTGAAGTTACAAACGAAGTAGTATTTAGTCCAACTGTAGAATGTCCTTCATCACTGACAAATAATGACATTCATAAATAAAGTGCGTTGGGGTTTATTATATTTGAAGTATCTGTCAGTCAGCCTTGTAATCCAAAGATCGTGTGTTCGAATCCTTATGGATCTTATTTTTTTTTTGTTTTTTTCTTACTAGCAGTAACTGTTGAACAAAAAATTTTGTATGATACATTTGTTAAAAGTGATTTTATTTTGCTCGTGGGGTTGCTCCACTCGCTAACGCTCGTTTCGCAATATTCCCCACTCACAAAATAAAATGCCACTTTTAACACTTGTATCATAAATAACTATTTTAGTTCTCATTAGACTATAAAAGTTTCTTTAACTTTGGTTCTGTCACCTTGAAACATTTTCATGATTAAATCACAAAATTTGACTAACTTGTCATTTTTTATCAATTTCAAAAGCACGTATCATTATATTTATAGGTAATTTTCTATGCTATAACTTCATTGTCATTGTTAACTTTTGATACAATGTCAATTTTTATTCATTTAGTTAGACAATAGACTAAGCTTCAACAGACATGTGTTACTCTGCCTGTTGAAACTTTCTTAAATCATTTCTGTTTATGGTACCTCTTGGTTTTGGGATACCCTTTTGTCGCTTTGGGGAGTGTGAAGGTTCTCATTAGACCTATCTCATGATCCTGAGCATGGAATTGGTTTCACAAATTACCAAGGGACTGTGTCTTAAGCCTGGTTCTATGCACTTCGGGTGGAGGTTCTCATTAGACCTTTCCCGGGTTTGTTATATTTCCTTGGGTTTGGATGAACAGAACTATAAATAGATTTACAGATCAATTTGACTAATTGGTCATTCAACAATTTTCAAAACATAGATCAGTGTTTCCAGAAGTTCATGTTCGAAGCCAATTGTCATTGTCAACTTTTGACACAATGTCAATTTCATTCATATTTCATTTAGTTTGACAGTATACTAAGTTCAGCAGACATGTGTTACTCTGTCTGTTGAAACTTTTATCAAACTCAATCCTGGAATAAGGATTTTTTAAAATGTTAATCATATGATGTCCCGTTTTAAATTGTTACATGGTCCTATGGACACATGATATTTTTATGGTATGGCTCTTGTACACCTGACGAGTACGCACTGATGATGACTTTATAGTCGAAAGCGCTTTGCTATGATTTTATAAATAAATTTCTGCACGAAATACAAACTTTTTTTCATCCAATAAAATGAGAGGCTACCACTCCAATGATGCTGCGTTCATATACAGTGAGTTTCAAAAGTTTGCACCATTTTTGCAATTTTTTTTGCATATTTTTTTGCATATGATTTATCAAATTTTCAAATTTCTGAACAGTGTACAGGAAAGAACAAAATATAGAATTTTGATGAAGTCTAGGCTACCCTGGCTGTGATTCCAAATTTGAATATTGTTTTCAATATTCTACATACTTATAATCTTTATTGATAATGTCAAAAATTAGGTAAAATTCAATTTTTTGTACTCCCCTGTACACGGTTTGGAAATATGAAATTTTGACAACAATTATTCCGCATTGCACCAATTTTTATGAGGAATGAAATTTTCTGTAAAAATCGATAATAAAAAAATTCTTGGATGGTGCAAACTTTTGAAACTCCACTCCCTGGATATGAACAAAACGTCATTGGAGTGGTAGACTCTCATTTCGTTTACCTGTTACATCGAAACAACAAACTGACAAAAAACTAGCTTTGTAGAAATATGTGCAAATTTTCTGTCGCTACCTCCTGTACTATAACGTATGTAACAAAAACTTGTGAAAATAAAATATAATATGTACTGTATGAGTTTTATCTATTTATTTTTTAACTTAAATTTTTTTCCGATAAAAAAATGTATCGGTCTATCGGCTTTTGATATCGGCCTATCGGCCTATCGGCTTTTGATATCGGCTGATACAATAATCGGCCAATGAGGTATATCGACCCATAGGCCGATATAAATATCGGTAACGGTCGATCCCTAGTAGTCAGAAATCTAGCATTTGTTTCTGGAACGAGTTCTTGGGCGCATTGTGTTGCTATTATCTTCTTCCTCTACAGTAGTTGCATGGTGTTGTCTGTGCACTATTGATGGCGTCTTCCTCCCTTGCTTCCAGGTCACTAGCTTTATAGGCTTTGTTATAGAGTCTATTACATTTGATGTATGATCTTAGATTAAAATTTTCTCTGATCTTTTTCAAATGTTGGCTTGGGATCAGACTTTCTGCTCGCTGTATTTCTGTTTGATCACTAGAGATGCTTATGATTGATCCTCTCAGTTGTTTGCAGTTTGTGAGGGTTTGGACTTTTTTTAAATACGAGATAAATTCAATTTTTACAGGTTTATTTTTGGACTGGCCTACTTGATAATAGTTTTTTATATCCTGCGTATCGATATCTATTTTATTGTATACGTTTAATATCATTTAGGGTAACTTGATCGTGGTTTAATCCAAGGATTATTGTGTTATTTTTTTTATTTCCTTTTTCCAGAGTTTCTATTTTTGTTTTCAGAAATTCGTTTTCTTTTTCTAGACTTGTTACTCTTCTGCTAACTTCCTCCAGTTTCTTAAGGAGTCTGGACTCACTAGCTTTTATTGAATTTTTAATTTCCTTTTTATTCGCTAAGATATCTTGTGGTAACGTTTCAATTGATTTTGAGATACTCTGGTTGTCTTTATTATTTCAATATTTACTCATTATCAATCAATTATGATACCTTGTTGAGACGACCATTGAATCTACTGAGGTTAGGTTAACAATTATGAATATTTCTGCAGCACTAACAATGCTTTTAGTATCAAACTTCACTTGGAAACAACATCTGGGAGCATAGGTTGTTCTTCAGCCCCAGTATTTTCTGCATGTTTTTTTTATCGTTTCATTGAATTGAAATGACGATACTTTTGACCAGTAGCACTAGGGCGTGTTTTTAATTTCATCGATGGATAATGCGCATTCGTGCTGTCACTGTCATTTTCCATTAGTTAAATAAGGATGCAATGCTCATCGATGGATCCATCGATGAATTTAAAAACTTGCCCTACGAAATGATATAAATGAAGTATGTCAAGGCGGTTATATAGTTTCTAAAAACAGAACATCTGCATAAAACAAAAACATCAAGTTTTTTGGCAGACAGTTCACCGTACGAGAAGGTACAACTTTGGCATCGATAAACACAACAACTCTATTTATATTACACATAATATTGAAATATTAAACACTTGTTGAAGTGCTTGCGTTCCTACAGAATAAGTACAGCAAATCTCAATGCGGACGCGCTCTGTGATTGGTTGAGACAAAATCGACAAAATGTACAATACGTGCGGCTCGCTAACTATCAGGATTTTTAATTTTTTTTTGTTTGACATTTCGTCATTCGGCCAGACACTCACGCTCATACAAAGAAATCCTACTTTACGAACTTGTATCATAAATAGCTATTTTCATAGAATGGTGATGAAAGATAAAATGAAAAATGTGACACATTTTTTGCAACGTTTTTTTAACGTATGCTTTTCAAAATTATGATTATTCTAGGGGTTTAAATGTTCTAACCAAATATCTAAGACTGCTTGCATACAGCGGCGTCACCAACCAAATTTGAATTTGCAAAAAAATTAATATCTTCGAACGATTTTTCAATGTATGCACGGCTAGCCGTAGAGAAGGTAACTTTCTCCTCTCTATAAAGCCGGTAAAATTCATCATATTTTTTGTACAACTGTCATTAGATATGACGTTTGATTCATTGACATACGAACGAACTAAAAACTGACGTTTTCACAAAATCACTTTTAACACTAGTGTTCAAAGTAAAGTGACAGATGAGATGATGGATACTCAGTAATATAGATCTCTCTAATAGAAACACTTCAATCAGGTACTATAATCAGAACACCTATCATTTATAAAAGTTCACGCATGTATTTGGCCGTTTGTTCAATTGGTAATACTAATTCCTCTTGAAGTTACAAACGAAGTAGTGTTCAGTCCAACTGTAGAAGGTCCTTCATCACTGACAAGTGCGTTGTGGTTTATTATAGTTGGAGCATCTGCAGATGACACAGCCATTTTTGCCCATTCCTTCTCCAGCGCCGCTGCCCAGTATAGGATCCAAGTTCACTTGGATAGGAAGATCATACCGTATCTAGAGGAGAACAAGATCGAGGTTAATCCGGCCAAGTCGGAGACGATCAACTTCTCGAAAAAGTACACCCACTCAAAGCTTTATCGGAAGTTGAGAATCAACGGCGAGGCCGTTGAGAACGTGAACCATGGGAGATACCTGGACAAGCGTCTCAATTTCGGGCGTCATATCACCCTGGCTATCCAGAGGGCTGGAGCTGCGCTAAAGCGCAGCTACCCTCTGGTAGCCAGAGGCTCTAAACTCTCAACTGAGAACAAACTTCTGATTTACAAACAACTCATAAGACCATCAACTATGACGTACGCTTGTCCGGTGTTCTGTAGCCTAAAGCCAACTCCTTTGGCTAGATTGGATAGGAATATAGGATGCAGAACAAAGTACTCCGTATTATCACCGGTAGCAGACGATACCTTCGATTGGAAGCTCTTAGGGAGTTTGCAGGCGTCGACTCGATCCCGACAGTTATAAATAACTTGTCATACAAGTTTTATAAGTACATGCTTGACAAGAGTCCTCTCACCAGAGACATCACTAAGCTCAGAGTATATGATAATGAGCCCCGCAAGCACGGCGGGCTCATATATCAAGCGCTTGATATCTTTCAAGAACGCAGGGAAGAACCGGTTCCATTGGGAACCAAATCGAAAGTATTACTGAAACGTAGAGTACCTCGACCAGGTTTTTTGATACAGCCTTTTCCGGGATTCAACATTGAAACAACCAGCCTCATAAACTGCATAAAGCAATATCTGCATTGAATGCCAATGAACAACACGCATGAGCTTTGGAGGAGGCGTGTATCATGCCGAACTTCTACCGTGGTATAATGAAAAGTCCGGCCAGCGTTACCATCAGCGCGGGCGGACTTCAGCGACCTCTCGCGGGGGTGGTTGTGTTCGCTTGGCAAGGCGCTCTTTTGCTCTTCTGATCGGGAATAGATGAGGCGCTACTTTTGCACCTCTTCTTCCATCCTTCCCCTGGGTTATGAAGTTTTGAAGATATGAAATGATTTGTCATTATCCATGAAATGTCCAATTTGACAATTTAAAATAAAAATCTTTTTAGTTAGTTAGCATCTGCCAGTCAGCCTTGTAACCCAAATATCGTGTGTTCGAATCCTCATGGATCTTATATTTTGTTCATGTTTTTTTCTTACTAGCAATAACTGTTGGACAAAAAAATTTGTATGATACATTTGTTAAAAGTTATTTATTATGCTCGTGGGGTTGCTCCACTCACTAACGCTTTTTCGCAATATTCCTCACTCACATAATAAAATCCCACTTTTAACATTTCTATCATAAATAACTATTTTTGCTCTCCATATCCGTGCATTCGCTGCTGATCTGAATGACATAATGACATTGCAGGTGCTGGAGAATTTTTTTCCAAAAGGTCATTTCATTCGCCAAAAAAGTGAACCCTAAGAACCAACATGTGTAAGAATGATCGAATATCTATTGAGAGTTGAACATTGAATGGGGAACTCGATGGGGAGTGTGTGGACAGTGCTTAGAGCCTTTCAAAATATGTATTCTGCTGTTTGCTGTTTGTAATCCAGTACGATTGGGTTTTGAGACAAGAGTCGATTGTAGCACCACCAAACTTGATATGCTAGTAGTTGGAACCATGATAAACAAGAAAAAAAATTGTTTACCAAAATTCCAGAGGTGGAACATAATTTTTTATTCGATTAAAAATAAATAAATAGATTTTTGCTGTAATCTTAGAAAGTATATGATTTATCGAAAAAACAACTCAACAGGGTGAAAGACAATTTAATTCTCCACAAAAATGACCCCAGTTATTTTTTATGAAATGCTTTCGTTTTCTCAGAAAACGTGATTGAACGCCGACATCAAATTTCAGGTTCACCCTTACCCGTCTGTCTGTTAAAAATGATAGGAGAAGGAAAAGGAAAAGTTCATATCGTTTCCGAAGACTCCTATCTTCTCATGCAAATATAATATGCGAGTATTTGAGTTCCTAAAATGCGTTTTGTCGCACTTCACGGAGATGTTTTCGGATGATCTAAAAATCATGAATAATTTAGTAAATATGGAATTATTATACTAAATCAGCAACCCATACCCTCTTTGGACTAAATGCAACAATTTTAAAGTAGTGTGACAGGTCCCACTTGTACATGCCAAAAAAAACTTTGTTTAGGGTCATGTCATGTGTCACATGTCATATGTGTCAGTTTATTTGAAATTATTCTCTTGCGCGGTTGTTTGCCTCCTCAAGGTACAGCATGTGCTTTTAGTACTAACAAACAAACAAAAAAAATTTTTAAACCCGTTTTAAAATGTAACATCAGTAATGTGTTCGCTCCCAAATTAACCCTATGTGTTACCAATGAAGTTTTATTCCCAGTTCTGTCCATATATCATGAATAATTTTAACATATACGCCACATAACCTCACAACACTGTAAGTTGATTCTTGGTTTTTTTTTACCAATATCTCAAAAATGTCTTTCCATATTGTAGCTTTCCTGAAGATGACAATAAAAAATTGTTGAAAGCTTGGAATCTGTGTATTAGAGTACTCTTATTGGCCTGCTGCATATCCCAAATATTAAAAACTTTAATTACACTGTTGTGAAGTGCAAACCTCAAGCTTGAAACCACATACTTCATTTTTTATGTAGGATGTGTATGAGCGATCATTTTCAACATTTACTGAAGAAATTGCCGGGAGTTGAAAACTGAGGCAAGAGTAAAACCTAGTTTTTTCTTTGGCATGTATAAGTGAGACTAAAATATCGATGACTTTCGGATCCTTCGTAAATATCGTAGAAGGGTTATGTGAAATTGTGAAGTGGGACAAAACACATTTTAGGTACTCAGATACTCACATGTTATATTTGCACGAGGAAGTAGAAGTCTTCAGGAACGATATTAACTTTTTCTTTTGCTTTCTATTATAATTTTTAGTAAAGTTATGACAAATCTAATTTTCGGCACTGCCTGAACTTGCAGTGGCGGGTTAGCGCGAGCATAAAATGTGACGTCGGCGTTAAACTACGTTTTCTGAGAAAACGAGCGTATTTGATAAAGTATTACTGAAAATCATTCTTGTGGAGAATTGAATTATCTCTCAACCTATCGAAATCGTTTTTTGATAAATCTTATTTTTTCTGAAATAACAACAAAAAAAAATATATATTTTTTTTAAATGAAAAATTTTTTTAGGGTCCATCCCTGATTTTTGGTAATACTGACATGATGTCGAGATGTCATGTTCTTAGTTTCAGAGTGCTACAATTCATTCTTCACTTTTTGCTCGAGTTTGGCTGTCGTTACTGGATTATTTGTATTCCATCTGTATTTCTTAAAAATTAAGTATATATTTTTTTAATTCTTGTTACAAAATTGTATTTTTGTTAGAATTAAAAAAATAAATAAAAATAAGTCAAAATAACTACGTCGAGTGTCGGTTTACAATAGTGTCATGTAGCAGATAAGATACAACATGTTTGGCAAATGATAGAAGATAGATTAGTACGAAAAACAAGTATTGAATCGAACTATTATTGGCACACGGTCAAAAAGGTCGTATGTAATTAGATATTCGACAATGCAGATGGACTACGAACCAGAAAATAATTGGTGAAATTTTTGCTATAAATGGTGAATACAGAGTATTGAAATGCTCTAAACAAAAACGAACGAGGAACAATTATTCGAATACGAAAATTCTTACTGAGGGTGGTACCGATAAAACTGGTTCGAAGTTATCACACATGTACACAAATGTACACTGAGAAAAATATATAAATATCTCAGAAGGCACAAATGGCTCTGTATGCGTTTCTGCTCGGGACGTCTTATGGAAAATGTTCTTTCCTTCATCCATGATACCACGTAGTTTTCCAGGCCGTCTAAGGGGCGGAATATATATTGATTTCTGAAAAAAAAGTCTCCATCAGTGATACCACGTAGGAGTTTGCCAAGACGTCCAATGGGGTTAAATTGGGGTGAGTTTCCTAAAAACAAATCATAGGAGGCACAAATGTATTTGTAAACGTTTCTGCTCGGGATATGTTAGAAAAAAATGCTCTTTTCTTCATCAGTGATACCCACGGTAGTTTCCTAGCCTTCTATTGTTTTTTCATAAACTCATCCCCATTACACCCCCTCAGACGGCCTGAAAAAATTCTACCTATTTCCAGTAATGAAAAAAAGTGTATTTTCCATAACACATCCCGAGCAGAAACGTGTACAAAGCCATTTGTGCCTTCTGTATTTTTTTTTCGGAAACTCGATCCTGGAAAACTCCTACGTAGAATTACTTTTTACTGTGAACACTCCATTCTGAGTGATGCATTTTGTATCAGCTATTCAAGTAGGGATTTCTATTAAAATTATTTGACTGGGTCTGACTGGAAATCAGGGGGGTTGATAGGGACGGATTATTCCATGGGTCATTTCATTTTTAGTAGTAACAGGGGCAATTCGTAATAATTATATAATTTTCATGAGAAATAGCAATTGTAGGCATTGAAATTGTCGCCATGTATATGGACAACTACCTACTGTTAGATAGGCAACCATATGAATCCTCACCTAGTTGATGAAGACCATACTTTTAAAAAAAATGGCAAATTCTAGCCGTATGTTTACCAGATTCAACCAGGGTGATTTTTTCAGATTTTTTTATTTTGAATAATAATTAATATGTTTTGGCCTATTTTAAATAGCTATGTATCTTTACATGCAAACGCAAAAAATTAAAATGAAAGTGAACTTAACTGAATGAATGAAGAGTGAAGTAAGTGTAAAATAAAAATGAGTGGAAGGAAAGAAAGACACAATTTGGAAATATTTAATATCAGAAAAAAAAAACTGGTAGTAGAGCGACATGTATTTTTTTAAATATATTTAATTTTTTTCGATAGTAAGAATATAGTTTTATTTGCACTTTGTATCAGTTTAATTTGTATTTTGACTATATTTTGTAAGAAAGTTTAATTTCGAAGTAGAGCACAAAACTCAAATCGATGTATGATAACCAAAAAAATCGAATTTTTGGCACCCTGTAGCTCGAAAGAAAGGATCGATCTGTAAATTGGACTAACGTAATGAGGATGACGGGACCTACAACATACAGTCCATAAAGTATCCATCCCCTGCTAACTTTCGAACCAATTTTTTTTACACGCTTTATATTAGCTTCACTTGTATGTTTGTTTGTATGGTTGTAACTGACTCCTTAGGGCGTGATTTTCACCCATTTCCAGGCGTCCGAATGGTTTGAAATTTGGCAGGTATTCATAGTTCCGGTGACAATGCAATATGGCATTTTTTTCTTATAAAAAACCAATATGGCGGCTCCAAGATGGCGGACGAGATTTGTGATAATGGTCCAATTCCATTAAAAGTTGGTATATAAAGGTTTTCGGAGTCAGAGATTATGATTTTTCATCAAAATTAATGAATTTAAAATGGCGGCTCTAAGATGGCGGACGGGCTGTTTGATAATGGTCCGATTCCACTCAAAATTGGTATATAAGGGTTTACGAAGTCAGATATTATGATTTTTTATCAAAATTCATGAATTCAAAATGGCGGCTCCATGATGGTGGACGAGATTTGTGATTATGGTCAGATTCGATTCAAAATTGGTATGGTTTTCGGGGTCGGAGATTTCGATTTTTTAGTGAAAAAAAAAATAGTAGTTTGAAATACTAAAGAACACGCTTTACTTCCCATGGACTAAAAAGTAAAAAATAATCGACAATTTAATTTCTCAAATGTAAAAAAAGCGTGGGCTTGATGAAGTTCTCTTGAGTTCTTGAACGCTCTTTATTGTTAAATTAAACTAAAAAATATGAGAATATAGATCGAAAGCACCCACGCTTTTTTTACATTGGAGAAATTGAATTGTGAATTATTTTTACTTTTTAGTCCATGGGAAGTAAAGCGTGTTCTTTAGTAGTTTTTTATTATTTTTAACTTTTTAGTTCATGGGAAGTAAAGCGTGTTCTTTAGTTTTTTTAAACTATTATTATTTACTTCATGTTAGAACTCTTCTGAGAGGATCCTTTCGAATAAATGGCTATTGAAGTGCTCTAGTGCAATGATAAAATATTTTTGGTTCCTACAAAAGTTTTCTGTCAAAATGGCAGCAATAAGGAAATAAGTAGTGCTAAACCTCTTTTTATTGAATCTCAGCAAAATTAGGGAGTTCTTTAAAAGCCATTTATTTAAAAGAATTATCTACTGGAAGTTCTAACATAGTGCATTCGTATATAGAAAGACAATTCGAATGAGGTATCACTTGACACCCCATGCTATTTGAAAAAATCTTTCAGAATGGCGCCTGAGTAGACATCTTTTATTATCACTCATCAAAAAGTAGGTTATAAACTATCATTTTACCAAAAAAAATTGAAATAAAACATAGATAATGTGCTTTGTCGGTTATAAAAATATGGAATAAAATGTAAATAACCTTAAGAGGCTATGAGCGCGATCACATTTTGGCCGTTTTTTAGGTTACAAAAGTCGATAACTCAAAAACGGTTCGTCGTATCGATTTCAAACAAGGATAGGCTTCTAGAGGAAGTTTAAGTCTATGTAGCGATATCTGCGGCAGCACCTCAAGATTCTTTTCATGGATAGCTGAAGTAACTGCGGTGGTATTTCACTTCCATTAAAATTTGAAGCAATCTTTATCCAATCGAAATGAATTTGGAATAAAAAGAAAGGTAAAATATTGGTATATGTACGTGCTGTAATGGTTTTTTGAAATTATTTGTTCATCTACCCAAAAAATTGCTTGAAAGTAACTGCATTTTTGTTTTTTTTTTTCACCGGTACTGAACGGGATAGAAATTCCATTTGCCCAAGAGGCAAAATACTTAGGAGTCATCTTCGACTATAAGTTGACCTGGAATCAACACCTACAAAAAACCATAGAAAAAAGTACTGTAGCCTTCAATCTGTGCAGGAGAATGTGCGGGAAAAATTGGGGGCTACAACCAAAAATGACTACATAGCTTTACGCCAGAGTTATCAGACCCATGATAACGTATGGGTCGGTGGTATGGTGGCCAAAGACCAAGCAGGCCGGAGTGGTTCGACGGCTTGGAGGACTACAAAGACAAGCATGTCTAAGTGCCACCGGGGCCATGAGACAGCCGCTTTAGAGGTCTTGCTCAACCTACCTCCACTACACATATACATCCAAGCCGAAGCCAGGTCTGTCACGAGCAGGTTGCTTAGAGGACAAGCACCCATTAGCAATATGCACGGGAGAGACTACAACAAGCTATATGAAGAGTTGGATAACGACCCGGTTACAAGAATGCCATCAGATGGCATTCTTCCCAGATATAGCTTTGACAAAACTTTCAGGACAAGTATAACGGACAGGGATGCGTGGAAGTGGGGGCCTCCCATCAATGCGGAAATCGCTGTCTACACGGACGGCTCCAAAACGGATGAAGGTGCAGGAGCCGGCATTTACGGAACCAAGCCGAAGATGAAAATCTCACTGAGCTTGGGCAAACATGCGACGATATTTCAAGCTGAAATCGTTGCAATACACCATTGTGCACAAGAGCTAATAAGGCACGATTTTTCACGAAGAAACATTGCCATATACTCAGATAGCCAAGCTGCGATAAAAGCAGTCAACTCAATGCAAGTTACCTCAAAACTTGTTTGGGACTGCATAGAAGCCCTAAAAGAGCTGGACAGTCAGAACAGACTGACACTAGCCTGGGTACCAGCACACACAGGTTATAGAGGCAATGAAGAGGCCGATACACTAGCCCGAGAAGGAGCAAGTAAGGCCCTGAATGACCCAGAACCGTATTGCGGTATAGCAAAAGCTGTACCTACTAAAAACAAACACCAAATCATGGATTCAACAGAAGTCTCAAGAATGGTGGAACAATGCACCAGGGATGAGACAGGCCAAAGAGTTTATCAAACAACCGCAGCCAACATTCACAGACTATCTACTAAGCCAGAAGAGGAACACTACTAGAATAGTAGTAGGACTTCTCACAGGGCACTGTAGGCTCAACAAACATATGAGTACAATAGGCCTGGCAGAAGAAATGCTATGCAGGTTCTGTCAGGAAGAAGAGGAAACATCAGTACACAGATTATGCCACTGCGAGGGATTGTCAAGGCAAAGGTTTCTAACGCTGGGAGAAGAAAAACCAAGAGCTCCCATATTCATGGGAGTTCTAAAAACTAGCCTGTGGAGTCTCGTAAAGAAGACAGGGCTAGACAAAGAACTCTAAATGATCTCGAGGACAAACACAATTAATCTGAAAAGGTCGCGGTGTAGAGGCTTGTAGCACGAAAGTCCCTAATAATCTATAATCTATTCATTATAAGAACAAGACACATTATGTTCGCAAATTTCTATACAGCAAGCAATACGCAAAGTTATACCCAAGTAAGAGAAAATATCTCCGCCTATGGTCGGCGAGTACGTTCAAAGAGGCGAAGTCATTGAAGTGTTAATCCGGTATTACAGTGAGATTGGATAAACTATACCTACATCGGGCGCGAACCGAACCGCTATATATACTGAAGTTTCGAACGGCCTTGCACCTTAGACCGCCAAACCACCGACTACCCTTAAATAAATAACCATGAACTATCAAATGAATAATGACTAAACTATTTTGTAGTTTTCAGTCCATAAAGGATAAAAATCAACGATAATAATAATGAAAACAATAGTTATTTTTGTATCTAGTGCGCAAAATGCTCGACTATCTATAGATCTGAAAAGGTCGCGGTGTAGAGGCTTGTAGCACGAAAGTCCCTAATATATAATCTATATATAATCTATAACTGCATTTTTGGGACATTTTTGAGTTTTTTTTGTGGAAAAGTGAATTGAAAATTCAATTTCCATTACACTACGTACGTAGAATCAAACTTCCTCTAGAAGCCTGTCCTTGTTTGAAATCGATAAGACGAACCGTTTTTGAGTTATCAATTGACTCTTTCACCCTTAAAAGCGTCCCAAAAGTGATCGCGCTCATGGCCTCTCAAAAATGTATGAAAAAAAAATAAAGGATGAAAACAATTGTTTCCTCCAAAGTCTTTAATTGCCTTAATGAGTTTTTCAATGAATATCAATTGTGAATTGTATACAAGTCTTCATTCATTTCATTCATTAATCTTATGTATATTTAGGTATTTCAACCATTTCAGTTATTCAGATGACTCCAGTCTGCATTATGAAATCATGTATGTATGTATGCAATAATTTTCAGTAGTCATTTCGTTGTTAATTCACTTCAATGATATGTAACCATGTAGGAATGTAATATGTATAAAATATTTGTTCTGACATCCCTTTGACCAATTTACTCAATGTATAATAAGATTATCCAGATTATCTGGGCGTTTAGTCGTCTGAGTACAAATGGTTATTTAACGAACAAGTGTATTAATAAGCGCGATTAACAATCGAGATAATTTAACGCGTGAGCGGAGCGAGCGCGTTAATGTTTGAGATTGTTAATCGCCATTTTAATTCACGAGTTTGTTACAAAACTTTTACGTCGACAGTAGTTTTCGAAAATAGAATCTCACTTTTAATGTTTATTTATTTAACGTTACGATAAAAAACAATCACTATTTCCTATTTATTTTAACTCTACTTAAAGATAGTTTAATTTTTCTCAGTGGTAGTTTTATTTTATTTTTTATTATTTATTTTCAAATTGAAATAAAAAAATAAAAAATTACCCTCGGTGGGTTTTGAACTCTCGACCATAGTATTGCAAGCCATGTGAACTTTACCGTTACGCCACGGAACCATATATGGTTTTGAGTGACAACTGGTGTAATGAACATTTTCTGAAATTTTATTTGAAAATTGACAAATAAATAATGACAGATAGTACTAACCAATATAAAATGTATAAGAGCAATGTATGTTGGGTTGCATATAAACAAATCGTTGATTAATAGAAAATCATTCATTAACAGGGGTCATTAATCAACGATTTTGAGTGCGTTAAAATACATCATAAATGAACGGTCGACGGAAATAGTTATTTAATAGACCATCAAGATAATGACATATTTTACTGACATGGTTTCAGGGATATTAACCACTGAAAATTATGTCGGTGGTGAGCTCAAAAAATGAAAATTTAGCGATCGGACGTGTGCTAGGCATATGAAAAAAAATTCCGAAAATTTTCCGCCCGGAAAATTTACTTAAACAGCTGATTGGCTTATGGGAATTTTCTGTCGGGTTCCTAACGATATCAGATTTGATTCTGTCGATTGCCATAAGCGAGAAAATGCGTCAGCGACCGAGTATTCATTTTCCTACGAGCGTGCGGAAAAGTAACTTTTCCGCACGATTTTTCGTTTTGAAAGTTTTCCGTACGATTTAAAATCATGCGGAAAATTTACTTTTCCACACGATTTTTACTTTTCCGTACGATTTTTGTATTGTTGAAAATAAAGATATTTAGAACTAACTAAACGATCTATGTAACTATTCTGTCTTATTAGTCATTTTGTAGCATTATTATAAAAACTTGTTTATTAAAAACCTTGTTTTTTCATAAATAAGATGGACAAAAACACTCGTAGGAAAAATATTGTACCTAACTCTTACGGAAAATGTCTTTTCCGCCCTTAACGGCGTCGTTCGTGCAACTGCCGTCGCGTGCGGAAAAGTACTACTTTCCGCACTTGTTAGGTAAATAACTATTACAAGATGGCTCCCTTATTTCCACCCTTTCAAACCTTATGGCTTTGATTTTTCACTATTAGATTGTTCCTACCTGTTAATGTGTTAAAATGACATAAATGAGAGATTGACAAAAAAAAAATTAATTTTACATATGCCTAGCACACGTCCGATCGCTAAATTTTCATTTTTGAGCTCAACACTGACATAATTTTCAGTGGTTAAAATCCCTGAAACGAGAAAATGAGTCAGCAAAATATGTCATTATCTGATGGTCTATAAGTAACAAGAAATGTTAACAGTCGATACATTCCGTGTTACTTATTACGATTTTCCCACTGCTTGTTGACGTTTCTCAAAATTTGCCTGGATTGAAGTTGCTTGTGCGCGTAACTAAGTTACCGAATAAACAGACAACAATAATATTCAAAAAGTCTCATAACCTAAAAATTGATATAAATGAAGCTGAAGGTATAACTTGTCAAAGTCATTATAACCCTAGGCATGTAAATGACACTGTTTACATTCCGTTGTCAAGATGAATTATTAAACGAATGATAAAGGCCATTTTCCTGCTTTGTTACTAAGCATGTATGGACTATTTACAGTGTCGGCAGCGGGAAAATGTTATTTTTGTATTTCTTCAATATTGTTTATTTGCAATGCACTGTTTGTTTATTATTACTATTATTGTTGTTTTTCGCATTTCGACTGATAGTGTTGTTTTACTAAATTCAGAATCGTTTAATGAAGTGACATTTTACCACATGGAACTGTCACTTTACTGCATAGTATACTGTCACTGTCAATAAAAGACATCAGTTTAATAGGAAGTTTCAAGGTGAGATACAATTGAAAATTGGGGTCCTGATAGAATTGCACCACCCATATTTCCCAACAATTAATACGCCATAACAAAAATCAGTAAGTCGTCACGGAGCGTCACGGCAAATAATAATAATAGCCGTATTCTACCCGCACGGGCTATTATGCGTTTGGATAAACTCTTCTAATGTTATGTTTATATATTATTATTATTATACTATTATTATGAAAGTTGATAATGTAGTTACCTCAATAAAATTAAACATCGCAGCGATTTTGATAAATTAACAACAGTGTCGCCCCGGAGCGCCACGGCAAATAATAATAATAGCCGTCCTCTACCCGCACAGGCCATGCCTTTGGGTACACTCTAAGAGTGTTTATGAGGGAGTATTATTATTCATGAAATTTGGTGTCCTAGTAGACTTTTCAAATGTCTACATAAAAAATAATTCCAATCGGTTGAAAAATGTAGATTTTATAAGGGTACTCCGGTCTTAAGGGGGTCACACTGTATATGATATTGTATATGGTCTCAGAAAAATAAATCTATTTATTTATTTCTTTTTTTCAGATGCCATTCCTGATTTATACTATGGTCAAAGGAGACTTGGGCCGACTAAGTGGTTATGATCAGTGTGGAAACATTTGTGGAAGAAAGAATTCTAAATACGATGAATGGGCATGCACAGGACAGGATTTTACCAATGAACCGTAAGTTACTCAAATCTTTTTTCATTCAATCCAAGCAAGATTTGAATAAAAGTCGAGTTCTAAAATGATTGATGAATGATGAACACCTGTCACCATTGGCTTTTTTTTCCTCGAATGCTGTACCTTCGCCAGCTACACCTCAGCCTCTTGGACTTTTTGTGTTTTCAAGGTTAGTTTTACAGCACCCACTCCGTAACTCTAGTCGCCTGTACCAGTCTATACAGGTTCTTCACCGGTTGATTGCCGTATTCTTCGGGAGTTACTCTAGGTTTCCCGAATATTGCTTGTCTCTTGCGGTCTAATGCCTCGCATCCTGACTACATGTCTGACTGTTTCTGCCCCTCTACCACTGTCTGCAGGAAAGTTCTTCGTTGTACGTCCCATTTTGTGCAGGTGTTTTCTCATTGGGCTGTGATCAGTGAGAAGGCCTGTTATTGTTCTAACTTGATTCCTGCTCAACTCGAGTAGTTCTTCAGTTCTGTGTTTTGACGGTCCTTTGATGAATGTTTTCCCGTGGTGCATGAGATGGGGCTTCGTTCCACCTCTCCTTTTGTTTTCGCTAGGGATTTGAAATGCAACTTTATCTCCCTAGGGACTAAAAGATACATTTTAGTCCCTGTTATACACTTTAGTACCGGAAAGTGCAAAAATTATCATATCCTACCTATTTGTTTTTATCTCATTATACCTTTTGTTTCAGATACTTACAGATTGAAGAATCCTTCATCAGTCTTAATTTCGAAGATTATATCCTCGACAATAGAAAATGTGTGTCAAGCTGTGGATCCGATTAGTAAGTATTTTAGTACAAGTTTTCTTCACTGCATTTTCCAGATTAACCGAATAATTGTTAATTCTGAAAGTAACTTGGCATTGGTGTTGGGTCCTGAAAAATAAACAAGCACTCTTGACATGATTTTTCCACAATCTGAAAATGAAAAAATGTTAATACAAATAAATCTGTACAAGTGTAACAAAGAATACTTCTCTTTTTTTGAAAATTGTTGACTTTTCGGAGGCTGTATCTGCCTCCTTTATCAAAACTTGCTGAAAAAACTGAATTTGAATTGCGGTTTGGAAGTAACAAGATCTTTCTTTGACAGAGTCAAATGAAATCTGTCATACATTCTTTTGATTGACATTTGGTAACTTGATACATAGGGTGTTCGGTATCAATCAATCACCATTCTATTAGTTCTTATTTCATCTCTGAGGAGAGGTAACCAGGTGCGGAAAATGTTTGTGAAATAGTCTAATAAAATTCCACTCGTGATTGAATTTTTCTCGTAAGTCTGTCTTTCATTTGTGATCTCAACTGAATTGATTCACTCGTCCTGCGGATTCGTGGTGTTCTCCAAACAATTCAGTTTCGTTCAGAAATGAATCGACAGACATAGGCAATGAAGTACTAGTTCGAGACGACGGGATCATAATATCTCCAGAATATTCAATAACAAGATTCTTTTAGTTACCGGCTGTAGTCCAATGAATTTTGTATTTTTTTTTTAATTTTCATAATAGTACAGTAACCACAGACAACTGTAAGCCACAAGTGAATAATGAATCGTAACACTTTGAAACTCGGCACATGACTTCTTGACATCATGTATTGTTAGAAAAAAAATTGTTTACCAAAATATCAGGGGTGAAACCCAAAAAAAATTTCATTTAAAAAAATTACAATTTGTTTTTGCTGTTGTTTCAGAAAGTATAAGATTATTCAAGATACAATTTCAACAGGGTGAAAGATAATTCAATTCTCCACAAGAAATAGAAAACCTGATTGAATTCCGATATCAAATTTCAGGCTCGCGGCCGAAAATTATATTTGTCATAAGTTTGCTAAAAATTATAGTAGAAGGAAAATAAAAAGTGTATATCGTTCCTGAACACTTCTACTTCCTCATTCAAATATAATATGTGAGTATCTGAGTACCCAAAATGTGTTTTATCCCACTTCACATAACCCTTCTACGATATTTACGGAGGATCCGAAAGTCATGGATATTTTAGTTGATATGAAATAATTATACTGAAGAAGGATTCAGTACACTCTTTGGACCATATGCAACGATTATAGACTAGTGAGACAAGTCTCACTTATACATGCCAAAGAAAAAACTGGGTTTTACTCCTGCCTCAGTTTTAAACTCGCCCATAATCCCGGCAATTTCTTCAGTGAATGTTGAAAATAATCACTCATACACATCCTACATAAAAAATTAAGTATTTGATTTCAAGCTTGAGGTTTGCGATTTACAATAGTGTTATTAAACATATATGCAGGATATGAATAAGCGATTATTTTCAACATTTACTGAAGAGAATGCCGGTTTTATGGGTAAGTTGAAAATGAGGCAGGAGTAAAGTTTTTTTTTTGGCATGTTTAAGTGGGACCTGTTACACTACTCTAAAATTGTTGCATATAGTCCAAAGAGGGTATGGGTTGCTGCTTTAGTATAATAATTCCATATTTATTATTATTCATGATTTTCAGGTCATTCGCAAACATCTCCGTGAAGTGCGACAAAATACAATTGAGGTACTCAAATAGTTGCATATTATATTTGCCTGAGAAGTCTTCAAAAACGGTATGAACTTTTCCATCCCCTTCTCCGATCATTTTTAGCAGAGTTATGACCAATCAAATATTCGGCTCCACGAGAACTTCCAGCGGCGGATAAGCGTGAACCTGAAATTTGATGTCGGCGTTCAATCGTTATCTGAGAAAACGAGCGCATTTCATGAAAAATTAATAGATATATTTTTTGTGGAGAATTGAATTGTCTTTCACATTGTTGACTTGTTTTTTTGATAAATCATATACTTTCCAAGATTACAGCAAAAATCTATTTATTTATTTTTAAACTAAAAAAAAAAACTATGTTCTACCTCTGGAATTTAGGTAAACAATTTTTTTTCGTGTTTATCTTGGTTTCAACACCTAGCATACCAAGTTTGGTGGTTCTACAATCGTTCCTCGTCTCAAAACCCAATCGTACTGGATTATAATCTTTTATTGTTTTTTTTTCCTATAACACCTAATTATTACCCTTTTTTTTCAGTAATTTGCAAATGGGCCAATGCTATAAGAAAATCAACCGCAATGAATTCGGAAGCATCAATAAATTTGGATTCTCATCTGGTGGTGACTCGTACAGACGATTCAGAAGAGCAATCAGTTATTCCTCAGGCAAATCAGAAAACGAAGAAGACGATGTATCGGACTTTCTCAAAAGTAACGCATGGAGAATTGTCCTTTCCTGTTTTCTGTCTGTGGGTAAGTTGAGCACTTCGATAGTTTTTAGGGTAAACGGCAGAAATACCATCGAAAAAAAAAACGAAAAAGAAACCCTGGAAAAAAACGAAAAAAAAAAAAATAAACACTAGGAAATCGCTTGGAAATAATCACTCCTTGCTAGCTTGCTAGTTTTTTTCTTTTTTTTTCGGGAGTTTTTTTACCTAGATTCGTGTTTGGAGGTAAATTTATTGAACAAGGTATACTCAAACAGATTCCAATCTTGATTTTTCGCAATCTTAACAAAACCTTGGTTTCCTCCAACGCTCAAATCAATTTCAACTTCCATTGTATCCTGGTTGGTTTGAACCAATTAGTCCGCTTGTAAATGTACAAACCATGTCCGGTGGGATTTTTTATGATACAAGCATGTAAGTGGTATCAATCTCAGCCCCGTAAAGCTAGCAGAACCACTTTGGAATTTTCAAATTCTTTTTAGGCCATAATTTTAGGCTAATTTATTACTCTATTTTTTTTCTCTTCAATTCTGGGAGATATCGTTCTGCTAGCTTTGCCGTTAAGCTAGGAGAACCCCACCATAAAGAAACCAACTGAGGACAAATTTTAGGCCCTCTTTGCCATGCTAATTTTATTACCCAATTATATATTTTTTTGCCCTTCAGTCGGAGTACTAATCATAGGTTCTGTAAGCTCAACATTGTTTATGAAGAATCCAGTCACGTCATAATTTCAGGCTCAATTTAGGCTCGCTTTTGATCGTAACGTCGATTTTTATGGAATGCGTATTTTTTCAAATCCTTGGTTCTGCCAGCTTTACCTTTAACCCTTTGCGGCCCAATTATATTGTCATAATCAAGGAAATTGAAAACAGCCCATTCAAAATATGCAGAGGAAAAAAAACAGGGGTGAACCTAAAACAAATAAGTTATGACTTCAACCAAAGCCAGTGGCGGGGCTAACCCGACATCAGACCGGAACGTGATACTGTTAGGGATTGCCTGATATCGGACCGGAACATTAATATTTTTGGTATTCGCAAATTTGAGCATATCAGTCATACATTCAAAACAACTAAATGGTTACACATGAAAAATCGTCGAGAAATGCATTCTATCATGTTTTATGTTAAGCTACTGAAGGAAAACTCTCCACCATATCTGTATCATAAAATAAAATACAGAACTGATGTACATTCTCTGAATTTAAGACATAGAAATACTCTTACAATACCTCGTCACCATACTGATTTTTTCAAACGTTCGTTTTCTTATTGCATTGTTAACCGTCTCAATAACTTACCTCACGACTTCAGTAACTCACCACTACATAAACTCAAACGAGTTCTTTTTGACTACTATTTGTCTAAACAATAATTTCATTATTCAAAAATAAATTATCTTCCTTTGAGCAACTAATCACTAAAATCTCATTCTTCCCATATTGATATTGATTTGATTTATTATTTATTTATTATTCCATTTGCTGTCTTTGACTTCTTTTTGGGGTTAGATGGAAGAGCAGATGTATGGTAAACTCTTACTTCATATTTCATATTGTATTATACCTAATTTTACAAACAAACTGAATCTCGCCCTAATTGTATGCACAAAATCTCATTCATTCTTACTTATTGTTAATAAAGACATTTATTATTATTATTATTATTATTATTATTATATTTCACTGTCGGGGCTTTCCCGACAAAGGACCGCAAAGGGTTAAGCTAGCGGAGAACCCCACCATAATAAAACAACTCAGAATAGTTGCACAATAATTTTAGGCTCTATATTCAGGCTTATTTATTGCAGAATTATATATTTTTTTGCTCGTCTGTTGGAGAATCATAGGTTTTGAAGGAACCAGATTACCTATTAGTTTTCATTTTATAAGCAAAACACTAAAAAAAATACATTTTTTGTATTTAAATATTTATAACAAATTAATAAATGACAGTTGCGAGTCCAAAACATGAAAAAATATAACTGTGATGGCATAGTCGGTTTCCTAACCGTGTTTTTGTTAAAAAATCACTCATTTTATGCTATATTGATCGGTGTATTACAAAAGTGTCACACTTGAAAATAACATTGACATGTCTTTTCCAAATTCCTTACTGGAAGAGAGATATAGTATTCCTATGATATAATCGACCTCTTTTAATTAAATGTAAAAGAATCTTTAATTCTAAACTCAATTTTGATTTCCAGGTGTAACTCTAGGAATGTTGTTCCTATTTAGGACCGCCACTGCTGCCGTAGTATGGAGTATTTTGGGTGGTGTACTTCTTTTCGGAACTATTATTGTTGGTGGATGCTGGTGAGTAAAATAAATTTTCAAACCACCTACTTAAAAACCGTCATTTCGCACTTGAAACTAGCACAGAAAATGACTAAATCTGAATGAATATTATTAAGGTGGGAGTGGCAATGGGCAATTTTCAGCTATTTTCAGTGACTTAGGTTTTCGTAAACAATTAATGAACCGTTGGAGTATTTCAATTGAAATTTGCTATAGAGGTGACTGAAGGTTCAATACATTTCTTTTGACCCATGGCAACTCTGCAAACTGAATGAGTAGCCAGAAAAAAATTCTCAAAACTGATCAAGTTTGAGGTTATCAATATCGAAAACAAAATTCAGTTTAAATTTATTTTCGAGTTGTGAGCTAGATATTGCCCTCACTTAGATTATTGAGAATGCATCCTAACAAAGAAAGTCGAGAAAAAGTGTCTTGTTTTTGAGTTTTTTAGGAAAAACTGATCGTGTGTATAGATACGTGATATGGCGAGCTGTGGCAAATATATGAGTGGCTCAGTTCAGCTACCGACCGGTAGAGGGAGATTTTACTGCAATAGAAAATAGAATGAAAATTTCATGCCTGGTAACAATATTACAACGTCTTCAAAAAAGGGGCGCACGCGGCGTTGCCATACTTCGACAAACCTTTCATTTATTATTGCTCATTGGACTCAATGAGATTTCTTCAAATCAGAGTCTCATAATTCATTTGAAGTTCAATTTTGGGCATTTTGTCAGATCATTTATTATGCAATAAGGAGTACATGTATAGAGTAAAACTTATTAAATGATAATAATAATAATAATACTTACTCATAAACACACAGAGAGTGCGGGTAGAGGACGGATATTATTATTAATATTTGCCGTGGCGCGCTCGGGGCGATTTTTGGTGGCGTCTTCACTTTTCAGCTGTAGGAAAACTAGGAAAAACTTTCAGCACCACCCTGGGTGATCGGTCGCACTATATGGATACCTTGTTTTGTAGGTTTCGTTTTGCAACCTATCTCTGATCTCTTTTGTGATTATGATCAGATTCTATTCAAAATTGGTTGTGGGGGCTTTTAGAATCGGAGATTCAAATTTTTTAACAATTATTCCTAAAATCAAGATGGCGGCTACACGATGGCGGAGTAGTTATGGTAATTATAGCCTGATTCTATTAACATTTGGTATTTGGAGGTTTTTGGGGTCGGAGAATATGATTTTTTCGTCAAAATTCATGAATTCAAGATGGCGGAATAGTTTTGTGATTTTGAACCAATTCAATTAAAAATTGGTATGTGGGGGCTTTCGGAATCGGAGATTATAATGTTTTTACAGTTATTCCTAAAATCAAGATGGCGGCTACACGGTGGCGGACGAATTATTATGAATGTGGTCCGATTTCATCCAAATTTGGTATTTGGGGGTTTTTGGGGTAGGAGAATATGATTTTTTTTGTCAAAACTCATGAATTCAAGGTGGCGGAATAGTTTTGTGATTTTGACCCGATTCAATTCCAAATTGGTATGTGGGGGCTTTCGGAATCGGAGATTATATATTTTTTTAAAGTATTCCTAAAATCAAGATGGCGGAGAAGTTATTGTGATTATCGCCCGATTTCATTGAAATTAGGTATTTGGAGGTTATTGGGGTCGGAGAATATAATTTTTTTGTCAAAATTCATGAATTCAAGATGGCGGAATAGTTTTGTGATTTTGACCCGATTCAATTCAAAATTGGTATGTGGGGGCTTTCGGAATCGAAGATTATAATTTTTTTTTACAATTTCTCCTAAAATCAAGATGGCACCATCGGTAAAATAGTCATTCGAATTTGGTTGGGTATAGATAATTATACATAACAAAAAAAATTCAAATGGACCTTAGAAAAATAGGAACATCTCTATCAGTTGAAGTTGACATTTTTGGGAAAGCAGCTATCTTTCTTCTCGTAAATACACACACTTATCAAGAAATCAAACACAAGAAAACAATACTAGGCACCGTACAAACAAAACACGAATGGATAAATCAGTAAATCACGGCTCACAGCTTTCTAACGGCTCTGATCTCGGAAAACGATTGAACTGACAACGTTGCATTGGCAGTCGACCACCGAAAACGGGGTATTACCGGAATTCCTACAACGCTGACTTATCAATGAAGAGGGAGGTAGACACTTGTACGGTTAGTTGTATAACTATTTTATTTTCGTGGCACAGTGAATCGGGTACTGACACTGTCATCTGAAGTTTTTAGGTAGTCAAGGGTGTTGGAACTCCCACCTTAAGAATGGACAAGGCGCTCCATACTGTTAAAATTTGCGGACGCGGGGATGAAATGGAACGGTCGGTAGGCGGTAAAAAAAAAGTCATAAATCAACAGCTGGACAGGCTTGAGGGGATGCTGTAAAAGAACACCTTGAGATAGCAGAAGAAGATGAGGCACAATAGATCTAACTAGGTCGCAGCGCATCAGTCACCATCCATACCAACCAATACCAATACCAACAGCTGGACGCAGAAACTTAAATGAATTGTAGTAAATTGCGTCTCTGTAAATCGCATGCAAGGGTTTTCTACCTGAATGCTGCCTCGCGACTCGCCACGGCAAACACTTCTTACCGGGTTTTTACGATTTTTATCGGTAAAGATTCGTTTCTTTGTCTCGTAATCATTTCAAATATCAAAGGAGAAAAAACGGATACATGATTCTTGAATAATGGTGAATTTTAATTTATTTTGTACTCACATACTCATGTAGAAAGAATAATTTCGCAACCTTGAAGAGTGGTCACACAACAGGGTGATTTTCCGGTGGAAATGAAAAGGAAGCAACTAGTTGGAATTTGGATATTTGTTATTTTACGAAATACATAACAGTGTTTTGTGCGAAATTATATTGTTTGTAACGGTATTTTCAGTAAAACTCTGTTAGTAGCGGTTCAGATTTTTTGAGAAATGAAATATCGAAGTTAGTATAAATATAATTATTTATTATTGACAAAATTATAAAAAAGTTGATGTGTGGATATGCAGTGTGTCTCTCTTCCGAATCTTCCGTAATTTTTGAAGTGGGTTTGTGAAATGTGCAAAATCGATAGATACACCAATAATATACACTGAATAACCCCGAGGGGTCTAGTCGTTTTGAGTTATATACACTGCACGCCAGCAGCGATGGAACCACCGACATTTCCAAAAAAATCATAGTTGGAGGCAGAATAGGTCAAATATGTCTTCGAATTCATAATCCAATGCACCTGAAAAAACTTCATTTCTGAAAATCGAAATTAGGTTAGAGGTAAAATTGTTATTCTGAATACGAATCCGAAGATAGTTTTGACCTAAATTGCGTCCTACTATGATTTTTCGGAAATGTTGGTCGTTCCATCGCTGCTGGTGTGCGTGTATGTAACTGAAAAGGACTCGTCCAAGGACAGTCGTTATATTTTTACTACATCTACCGATTCTGCAAATTTCTCAATTCTACGAATTTCCCAATTCTACGTCAAAAATGACGGAAGTTACCTCACATTCCTATGAAACGACAATACATTTTTGAGATACATGTCTACCTACTTGATGAAATTATATTCATTGATTTTTTTCTTTCTTCTCATTTATTATTCTGCTTGCTTCGAGAGCATCAGGAGATCTTTAATTCTCAACTAGTCTACTATAGACTAGTTCTAGAATCATGCTATTCATGTAGGAGTGTATGAGTTTATCCTTCATTTTATCACTCCATGCAACGTATTCAACACTTTATTTCTCAATATTTTCATGAAAACAATACTAACAAGATGATATAGAGAGCCGTTTTTTTTCATTATTTCTAGAGTGGTGAAAGTCAAATCAATGCGACTAAATAAACTTTCACATTCAATGTAATCAATACTTCATTTCTCAATATTTTTCGTGAAAGATTGCAAGAAGATGATATAGAGAGTCAGAAACATTTTTTTAAATTTTTTCTAGAGTATTGGAAGGAGGTTAAATAAATGCTACAAAATCAAATTTCACTAAAAATATTAACAATAGATAATTGTTCAATATTATTATAAGCGACTCCAAACTCATGATCCACTTTTATTAGTTCAAGTGATTTACGGTTTCCTAGCTATTTATTATGGTACTTTGAAGATATGATTTTCATTTCCCCAGGAAATTCATGTAAGAATATTTCTCCCACACGCTGGACTGAAATAAATCTGATGAAATGAATACACATACGCTGCTACCGCGATATCGACCACGAATTTATCGAAGAGTAGCGCCCCCTATCTTTCTCACGATGCCGTAATTAATGCTGCTTTCACGATTCACTTTCATTAGTTCGAAAGATACACGTTTTCCTAGGTATTTATTATAGTGCTTTGAAGATAATATTTTCGTAACCCCAGCAACTCATATAAAAATACTTTATCATCGCAGACGAAAATAAACGTAATGAAATGAATAGCCATACGCTGCTGCCGCGATACCGAACACGACTTTATCGAAACGTAGCGCCGCCCATCCTTCTGACCATGCCGTAATGCTGCTTTTACGATTCACTTTCATTAGTTCAACATATACACGGTTTCCTAGCTATTGAAAGATAAGATGTTTATTGTCTCAGCAAATTCACATAAAAATATTTCACCAAACACGGACGAAAATGTGATAAAATGAATACCCATACGCTGCTACTTCGATACCGACCATGAATTCATCGAAGCATAGCATCAACCCGTCTTCCTCACGATACCGTTATGCTGCTTTCACGATTCACTTTCATTAGTTCAAGAGATACACGGTTTCCTAGATATTGATAATGGTGCTTTGAAAATAGTATTTTCATATCCCGGACGCAAATAAACGTGATGAAATGAATAGCCATACGCTGCTGCCGTGATACCAAGCACGACTTTATCGAAGCGTAGCGCCGCCTATCTTTCTGACGATGCCGTAATGCTGCTTTAACGATTCACTTTCATCAGTTCAAGAGATACGCGATTTCCTAGAAATTCATTATATTGATTTGAAGATAATATTACTTTTCTTTCTTTCTTCCTTTCTTTTTTTCTTTCTTTCCTTCTTTTTTCTTTCTTTCCTTCTTTTTTCTTTCTTTCTTTTTTCTTTCTTTCTTTCTTTCTTTCTTTCTTTCTTTCTTTCTTTCTTTCTTTTCGCAGACCTGATAAATAATTACTCACTAGGACAAAGAAAACTAAAACTAAAATTTTAACAAGTTACGTATTCCGAGTAGGTACCATTCCGTAGAATACGCAAGAGAAAGAGGGGGAAAATAGTTCTCGCAGAGATTTACACAGACTTCATTCACCGCAATTCACCTTTTTTATAACTGAATGAAGATTTTTTTTTTCATTTTTTGATTTTGATTTTGATTGTCACATTTGGAATAGGACGGAAAAATAATTGAAATTCTGTATTTTATTTTTCTTGAATACCATATTTACAATATTTGTTCCAGATGAGAATTTTATATTTGAAAGCATTTCCCAATTTTGTTCGTATCGCCTGTACCATATTCATATAAATGAGAATTTCAATCAACCATACTATTATTTCCATTCGTAAGTCGGTCCCATTGATTGAAATGAAGCAGGAATAAAAGAGGGCATAAATCGGTATCAATTTGAGTAGTTTTCTTGATCTGTAGAGCTGTCGCTCTTGCTTTCGTTTGGCAAAACCACCGAATATTTTGACAAATGAAAATTATTTTCAGGTAGTTGAAGGTTTAAACAGTGCTTGTTGAGAAGTTTAATATTGGTAATTCATTCTCGAGTTTGTGAAAAAAAATCCTGAAAACTACCTAAAAATTACCGAAATAGATATATTTCGTCTATATTCTCTGACTTATCAGTTAATAACTTTGATTTCAGGAGTACCAATAAACATCGTTTCAACCTTTTCCTATGAGTTACCCCTTTCAGAAAATTGGTAACATACTTATTTAGTTTCCTCAAACGAAAGCAACAGCGAAGGTGATGCAGTACGAACTCCTTTTTGCTCCTTGTCCACTCTTAAATCAAATACTTCCTAATACGAAATATTTCTTAACAGACCAATTTACACAAATATTGTTGAATAAAATGAAATACCTTTATTTAGCGCTCATTGACTTTGCTACAACAAAAAATAGGTAAATGAAACCCGTTGTCTTTGTTTAATTTCTTATATGCTTCTTTAGACAATAAGACAATATTCTGAAGACTTTAATATAGAAGGAGGAAAATTGGCAATGAATATTCTTTCACTAGAATAATCCTGAGCATAATACAAAGCTGATTGCTTTGAATGATTATTTTGTTCCATTCAATTACTTTTCAAAATACTATTTTACTTTTCATAATACTATTTTTTGTTCACAATACTATTTCACTTTCTCATATAAATAAGGAAGAAAATTTTACAATGTTCTTGAAGCTCCTGGAAAGTTCTAGAAAATTTGAGATTTCCGTGGATAAACTAGAACAGAGCCTGAAAATAAAATAAAGTAAGTGTTCAAAAGTTTATTCACCAGGAAGAGGGGGTGGTGATGTAACTTTCTGGAATATTCTAGAATATGAAAAAGACTTTTCTATAATATAAGGAAGAACATTCTACAGTGTTTCTGAAGCTCCTGGAACGTTCTAGAAAACTTGAGATGTCCGTGGAATAAACTAGAAGTGCAGTTTTCGAAAGTTTGGCCATTAGGGAGAGGGCTTGGGGAGGAAACGTTTTGGAAAAGTATAATAATAATAATAAGAATATATAAAAGAAAGTTCTAGATTTCTAGAAAATTCGTGGAAATGGTGAAATGAACTAGAACAGGGTCTTCGGAATGTTAATTAACTAAAATTTGAATACTTCTATAATCATTAATCAAATTTCATCTCATATTTGCAGGTACATATATTTCAGCGTGGACAGCAACAGCAATAAAGCTCAAGATGCCAAAAAAGGTTTTTTGGTCATGTGCATAATTTTCACAGTTATTCTTCTCATTCTTTTCTGTGTGATGGTATTTATGTACAAGAAGATTCAGCTAGTGATTCAACTTCTTAAGGAAACGACGAAGGCTGTTTTTGCAATGCCAACAATCATATTCACACCAGTCCTAGTAAGTAAAATATTGTAATCAATGTGTTTCCTTCAAATTTCATTCATTTTATTTAACTGTTTGTTTGATCAATGCATACCACAAAATAAAAATATGAATTCTGAAAACAAACACTCTGGTTTAGCACTAAACTGAATTACAAAAGGAAAGAAAAAAATTATCACCTCCGAAAATTTAAGTCAAATTCGACACAAAAAAAAACTGAATACAAGGAAAAATATTGGTAATTGAAAGCAACCATAAATATTGTAATTGAGCACTGTGAAAATTCCCTTATAGAAAACACTGTGGACACCATTTACAGCAACTCTAAAAGAATTCTGTATTTATGTTAGCAAGAGAAAAAAAGTAATTATACATAAGGGCCAAGTATCTCAGTGGTTGAGAATGTCACGTTCAAAACCATTGACTGCTGGTCGGCTATGTTCGAATCCTAGACTTTTATCTGATGACCCGAGAAAGTGTTAGAAATCGCACGTTAAATGGTAAGACCTCATTAATCCTTGGCTTGCACAATTAAACAAAGTTAACTGGAAATTGCTGAAGCGTTTTCAATTTTCTTTTAATCAGGATATATGTAGTCTCAAACATCGGAGGAAAACATTAACAGCAAATCAAAAGAATTCTGGATTTATATTAGCGAGAGAAAAAAAAGTGATAATATACAGTGTGACCCATTAAGATGGAAGCACCCTTATAAAACTTACATTTTTCAACCGATTGGAATGTTTTTTTTTATTAGGTAGACATTCAAAAAGTCCAATAGGTCACAAAATTTCATGAATAAATCTCCATTTTCAGGGCCAACTATTTTTATTTTTGAAAAAATTACTAGTGATTTTTTTAGAAAAAATATGACAACACCTCTGGATGGTTCATATGTGAATTTTGTTGAAATGCGTCAATCAATAAAAAAGTTATAGGGTGACGAAATTTAAAAAATATGCTGTTTAATCAACCCACCAATTCAATATCCGAACTATTATCTAAATTCTGGAATTCACCACTGTATTCAGGAAGTCACGAAATATCACTGGTCAGAATTTCATCGAAATCTGTTGATAAATAAGGAATTCATAAGATAATAAAATTTGAAAGATATGGAATGGAATTTCAGGAAAATGTCATTTTAACTTATAATTTTTTATTTTTTCGATTTGTCAACAGATTTTGATGAAACTCTGGCCAGTGATCAGTGATATTTCGAGACTTCCTGAATACAGTGCTGTATTCCGAATTTTGATAAAAGTTCTGAAATTGAATTGGTGGGTTGATTAAGCATATTTCTCAACTTTCATTCCCCTATAACTTTTAAAATTTAGATAAGAACCATTTGAAAATGTCACAAATCCAGTGGTGTAGTCAGATTTTTTCTAAAAAAATCGCTAGAAATTTTTTTATATTTTTGAACTTGAAAAATAAATATAGTTGGCCCTGAAAATGGAGATATATTCATGAAATTTGATGCCCTAGTAGACTTTTTGAATGCCTACCTAACGAGAAAAAAATCATTCCAATCGGTTGAAGAAGGTAAGTTTTATAACTTAAATGGGCCACACTGTATAAACCAGGTTCAAATACGAAAACAATTGCGAAATACTTTTGCGTTCGAGAATGGAAGTTAATTTGCTTTGTTGGCAAAAGTATCATTTCGCATTCTAGAAAAAATCTCTATTTTAGTGTTTTTAAAGAGCTGTAATTTTTTCAGAGAAAAATATTTATTTTTCGATAGTATACGAATTTATATTTGAAAAAAAAAGCATAATTTTCAATTTAAAAATTTCTCGAAAAAATTCGAAACCTCGACTTTGAGATAGTATGTTAAAAATATATTGTGTGTATTGAAAAATATTGTTAAAAATGCAAAAAAACAGAAAAACTACTTTTCATGTTTTAGCTATCTAAGATGCAACTTGTGAGACTACAAGTTATGTGAAATGATTGGGGCGAAATCCATATTGGTTTCTTTTTAGTATGTTTTATTTAGTGAGAAAGATGAGAAAGTTAATAAAATGGCATTTTCAAAGACCTTTGACACTGAGGACAGGTTTTTGAATGGAAATATCTTGGATATCCCCCTTTTTATGCACAGGTGCAATTTTTGTCTTCTCTAAAATAGAACGGTAAGTCCCCATAAAGAAACATTCATTTATAATAAAAGTTAATGGTGTATGCATTGAGTCAGCTTTCTGTATGATTGAGGGAATTTCAACCAAACTTGCAGAAAATTTATATGGTAAATTATTAATGATTCCATACAATAGAGAAGTCTTGTTGGTTTCAGATATTTTAGCATTTCATTGTGGTAGCAGGAAAAATATGAAACTTTTTCTGAAAAGAATCAGCAATTTCTTGGGGATCTGTAATAATAGTGCCATTTTCAGATGTTAAAGAAGTGATACCATGTTTATTTTTTTTTTGTTGCGGTGTTGCAGATACTCCAAGCGGTTTTTGTGATGTGAGAGTTTGATATTCTATTTATATATTTTCATACTGAGTAGTATTAGAACAGTTATACAGATAGATAGATAGATAGATAGATAGATAGATAGATAGATAGATAGATAGATAGATAGATAGATAGATAGATAAGCTTTATTGTCTAAAATTTTACATTTTGTCAACAAAGTTCAACCCAAAGTTCGTTTTAACATTTGTGGTATGTACATAGAAAAAAAATTCGACATCATCTTATACTTGTATATTATCAACAGGCAACTTGTGAAAATATTATTATACATAGCAGGACACTTCCTCCTAATGCTCCACATGAGGTTTTAAGTTATAACTATAGATATCAGCAGTAGCACTGAAAAAGTGTTATTTTTTAAAATTTACATCAAAATCGCCACATATCAAATATATTGGCATAAACAGAGCTCAAAATCTTATCAAAAGTAGGTTAAAACTGATTACCAGAAAGTATTCTGTAAGTACATGATTTTTTGTTCACAATAAATTGTAATACACAAAACTCACAGTCCTGTTTCTCACATATGGTCATAATATTCTATTATTATAAGAATATCACTTTTTGCATCTCACGCAAGTTTTTCCATTTTACAGACCTTCTTAGTCTCATTGATCATCTTGGCTCTCCTCGGTTTCAACAGTGTTCTCATGTTCACTTCTGGTACCCTAACGCAGATCTTGCCAGGATACCTCTATTACAAGGAGAACGCAGTCATGGTCTTCACTTTGGTCTTCAACTTTTGGATGGCATTTTGGTCCCTGCAGTTTATAATAGGCATACAGTACATGGTGATCGCGGGGGCAGTTGCAACCTGGTATTGGTCAAAGTAAGTGATTATTCTATTTCGATTCTGAAACAATTATTGACTTTCGAGAAAACGAATGAATAGTTTGGTCTAGTTAACATGGAGAGTTCAGAGGCAGAGATTAAATTCACATGTGGTTGCTCAAGATTCTGACATTGTAGAATATTCTGTTCGGCTTTTCTGTTTGAAATAAACTAATTCAATTTTCAATTCTTTTTCATAGATTTTAACAAAAATATTCAAAAGGGCAATCAAAGTGGTAGTCATAAATGGAAAAATCAGATCGGTACAGGGCTCCTCAGTGGACATACTCTTTCAAAACAATCTGGAAATTTAAACAGGGAAAACTACTGCAGGTCCTTGAAGAAGTTGTTTGAAAATTGAATGTGTCTCATATTAAAAATTAGTTCTGAATTGTTCAATTGACAAATCCATGGGCAGAATAATGTGGATGTCTTATTTTATGATTCTTGTTATTATACTGAATATCAGATTAATTTCAATGCATTTTCAGGAACAAGAACAACCTGGATAAACCCATTTCTAGAAGTGCAAGCATTGTCTTCAGATTCCATCTTGGTAGTATCGCTTTTGGTTCACTGGTAATAACCATCATAGCCATCATTCGAGCCCTCATATCATCGATTGTCAAAAACAAAAATCTGAAAATGTGCGTCGATTTCTGTATGGGAAGCATTGAATCTTTTCTGAAATTTCTATCCAAGAATTCCTACATTTTGACAGGTAAGAATTTGCTGAAGTCCATTTAGTGTCCTGATTTTTATTGTATGTATCCAATTGTGATAATTTGAATTGTTATTAATTTATTTTTCTCCATGAGTGTTATAATTCATCTTTGGGACATTTCACTTGAGGAAACAAAAATGGTTATAGCTATAATACAATGTCCTAATTTATCAATAAGAAAGGATTGAAAAATAATTATATTAGTCACTCATACAGAAACAGACCATTCTATCTACTCTATGTAATCTGGATTGGCAACATCGTCATCAATATCAAATAGTGCGGTTCGGATACAGCTATTAATTTTGTAATTTCCTGGAGGTTCATGGATATATGTATCAAAGTATTCATGATGATATGAACAAAAATAAAATATTCAAGGTATTTTTGCTTTTTTATGTTGTTCAAAACCGGTCAGATTAAACAACGTGCAAAAGTAAAATTCCCTAGTATATTTTATGTTTGTTCATATCATCATTAATACTTCGTTTCATATATCCGGGAACCTCCAGGAATTTACAAAATTAAAAGTTATATCCATTCCTATTTTGAATCATACTAAAAATGGTAAATATCTGTCGATTTAGACCTGAAACTGTTGTAGTGGCAACACTGATAGCGTACTGGAATCGTCCATTGCACCTCTGAGACAAATCATCTGGATCATGTTGTGAAAGATATTGGTCATTGAAGGAATTGAATGTTTTAAAAAGTTTAAGTCTCCTATATCATTCATGAAAAGATTGAAGAGTGAAGGTGAGCAATGAGCACCCTTTGGGACTTCGGAGGAATCCATTGTTTCTCTCGAAGTACACCCCTGCACTCTCACTCTCTGGCAACAACCTTTCAAAAAACTGCATACCATTTTATAAGACCTGATTCAATTCAATTCAATTCTTTATTGGCCAGTTAGGGACAGAATTGTACATATGGCAAGTCAGACATATTTTATTGGAACCCATTATCCTCCAACTCGTGATCAACTCTATCAAAAGCTTCAGAGAAATCTGATACAGTGCTAGTCAAAAGTTCCCTCCTCCCTCGTATCTTTTGAATGGATTGGAATTTTTCAACAAAACAAAAAAATTATCTCTCTCAAAATGGCGTTGGGGATTTTTTTAAATGGCATGGTGGGTCAAGTGAAACATCTTTCAATTTTCTATATGAAAGCAAAATTTAAAACTAAAATATTAACCGGAAACAAAATGACGGTACATAATATTAGAACTTTTATTGAATAACTCCATCCGTGTTAACTTTTGAACGGATGGGAATTTTTATTTGAAATATTATTTTGTTGAATGATAGTTCATAGACTACTTAATTATCATTGGCCTCCAAATCACCAAGTGCATTTTGTTATGAATAGAGTACTGTCAGCTGACGTCACAACATGGCGGTGATCAGGTAGTAGTAGTAGCAGTAGTACTTTATTTAAAATAGGTAAGCCTAATATACAAACATCTCACTTACACATAAAAAGTGTTTACATCACATATAACAGTAATACAATAATAAAACAATGAACAAACAGATACCAAGTAATATAGAATCATTTTTCCACAAATAAGCTATAAATATTCCAATTTATTTAATGTCAATACGCCAGATTAGTTTGACCTTATGCCGCCAAATTCCAAGCATCACCAAACTTGCAAACGTGCACATATATCCAACAATCATAGAGTTTTAATATACTTTGATAATGATGACTTGAAAGAAGATAAAGAAGCTGATTGTTTTATATCCATAGGCAGTTTATTGAATTCATTTAAAAATGAAAAATAGCGATCTCATGCTCATACTAGAATTTGTTCTGTGAATATGAAAGTCGGTTCTTGTGTCATAGTTATGAATTTCATAATTTCTTATTAAGAATTCGTTGAAATAGGAAGGTAGTAAGCCTCTGTTCAATTTATAAATGAAAGTCATACTCATGTAAAATAAACGAGAACTAACTGAAAACCATTGCAGTGTATCCAACATTACTTTAATTGGAGTATATCTATTACACTTCAGTATTAATCTGTTTTGTAGCTTTTGGAGTTAAGAAATTCGATTTTGGTTAAACAAGTAAATTATTGTTGCACAATAGTCAAAGTCAGGTTTTATAATGGAATTATAAATGGTAACTCTGGCAAACATGGACAGCTCTTTTGAAATTCTTGAATAAAAGTACATTTTTTTAGATATTTTTCTAATGATATATTCTCCATGACTATTGAATGTTAGATTATTATCGATCATAAATCCCAGATATTTGAATTCATCTACAATTTCCAAAGACGTATTTTCAATCACTATATCAATCGAATTAACAAGTATATTATCATATTTATATTTAGTTGTAACAATCATTGATTTGGTTTTAGCTACATTTAATTTAAGTGATGTTAACTGAAAACTCCCAGCGTTTCTTTTTGTTCTACGTATTTTGGATAGATATATGGTCCGGATGTTCGGAACGATCTGACTAGTATGTCTCTGTACTCCAGCAGTTTCTACCCGTCTCTGCCTTGTTTGTATTGAAGGAAATTTGTACATTTCACGTGCGGGTCCGGATCGTATCGGTTATAACAACCCATAACAGCACAAGTCTTTATGACTTATGTCCTTAAATCTGAAAAATAAAACTGTTTGTATTATACTTCTCTACATAACAACGTATTTTTGAATTGGAAAATCCATGTTTATAACACCTCTACAGACTCATGCACTTAATTCAGACTATACACAATGAATTAATACTAACTAAAATGCCAAGAACGTGTTTTTAGAAATTTTTTCGCAGAAAATCCACAAAAAGGACACAGGTCTTATGAAAAATGGCTTTTGTATGTCCCCCCATCGAATGTTTGACAACTGTCAAATCACAACACTCACAGTGCTCAATAGTATTTGAGGATTTTCTGCTGTTAAGATATTGCCAAAAGTATTTCGGATTTGTATTCAAAGAAACTTCCACATTTCTAATACGTTTAGAATCAGATTACTTTTAAAAATTTGACCTCAACCTTTAATTAAGATTTAGATTTAATTTTATATTCACTCACTACTTTCATTACCGATTAATTATTTTCAGCAATGCATGGAAAACCATTCTATAAATCTGGCAAAAGAGCAGCTAAGATCATATTTCAGAATGCCGTTAACATTTCCTCGGTGAACTACATTGGCGACTTTGTCCTGGGAATGGCCCAACTCTTGATCGTCCTTATATCTATGCTGATCAATATGCTAGTGATGATGGTAAGTTATTGGCTGATAATAATTTTTTTATTATATCTGATGCTCCTTTTTTAAGGTAGATTTTCAAGTTGCACAAGCATAACTTTTTATTATTATTATTTTTATTTTTCTCTTAGGAATATACCAGTCGGGCCCTGTTTCCGGAGCCCAGAGTCACTCACCATGTCCTTAGACCAGGGTGTTGAAGACACCATCCTGGCGGGCCATTATGAATCCCTCGGTCTCCGACTTCAGCTCACTTGACCCGATGAAAGCAAAGGTCAGGTTTTTGGATAAAGCAAGGTCTTCAATGTTCTTGAAGAAGACCCTATGCATTGGCTTATTCTTATGCAGTTTCAAGAGGACCTCGGTCTCCGCAGCTTCAATGTGAGCTTTTTGCTGAATGTGCCCCAACTCGTTGACAGTTTGATTCACCCTGTCCAGTGTCAAATACGAGACCAGGTTCATCAGCTGCACCGGCTGCTTCCTTGAAAAGGAATACTCCGATCTCTGCTTTTTTGTAGTAGGTGACCTGCAGGGGCGTAACTAACACCCCCGCGGCACGTTGTAGCAACTTTGTTCTGATAACCAGATCTGTCGGAGTTTATGCTGATACTTGCCGCGGAGAGAGTTTTTAACTGTGGTTACCCCTTGGGAGCAATGTTGTTCCAGCCCTATCATCTCCATATTCTTCGCATCTGAACCGTGGCACATTTGTGAACCCCGAACTCAACTCAATTAGACTGAGTGTAGTCTTCCACCAAGCTAAAGGACTGATGTAGATCCTTTTCTCCGAAGGCATATATTTTGAGGTTATCTGAAAAAGATACTTTTGGCAAGTATCCAAGACGATGACAAAGGTGTGTGATGATTGAATAAGTCAGGTCATTCTCGATAACTGGTGATAGGCTAGTAGACAATTTTTTTTTTGCTAAACCAAAATTATATAATTGAGTTGTTTGAAATTTTGTCTCTATAAAGTATCTGATCAATGCAAAAAAAATCATCGAACTATAGTAGTTTACCTAATAAGTGCGGAAAGTGATACTTTTCCGCACGCGATTGCAGAAATCGCGTGCGGAAAAGACACTTTACGCTCGTGTTAGATACACTATTTTTTCTACTAGCGGAAAAAACACCCAAAAGTTAACATAAATAACATTTATTATTAAATATATATTAAACTATACAACCATACTTAGTAAGCTTTCTATGTTTACCTTCTGTATAATCCGCAAAAACTAAACAAATATACTTTTCCGCACTAAAAGGTTTCTTCCGCACTAAAAAGAGTGCGGAATGTATACTAGTGTAAACCAAACTAGTTATAAAAAAAAATGTATGTATATTAGGATATCCTATTTGAAACAAAGATTATATCATTATTACCTTGTATTATGTATAACATTGAATACTTTATATGGCTTGTCCTGTTTTTATTTTTGTTTGCCGAATGAATGAATAGTAATTATTATGAATTGTGTTTTTTGTTTTATTTTAGGGAACAACAGGACCTAGCGTTTCTATCTCCTACGTTATTGTCTTCGTGGTCTCATTAGCTGTTGCAATAACGTTCTTCTCACCATTTGAGGTAAGTGATTTTTTGGTCTACCTTAGGCGCTGATATGACACGGTAATATTTCTATGCCATAGATATTTGATAGAAGATATGACAGTGTAATAAGTAATTTTGATCATAGATGAAATATCATATATCTATGATATGTTCTTGTGAAGAGAACCTATGATCATATGTGAAAAAGAAGATGGCCTCGGTTAAGTTCATGTGGACAGCAGCTACAACAAAAATATTAATTGCAGAATATGAAGTAAAGTAAATGTTGTACAATGCTAAAAATGATTATAAGAACAAGAATAAACGTTTGATACTGTATACGCCAATTGAACAGGCTAATAACAATATTACTGATGGTTGTAAAACAGCAGATATGATAAAGAAAACCAACAGGTTGAGCTGTCATTATTTAGCCGAAAAAATTACTAAAATAGTGCGTTTTGAAATTGATTTGGACACTTTGGTCACTAATGTAACAAAACGTATTCTCATCCATTCTCATAGAGTTCTCATAATGTTTGTGATCTTCACATTGAAGCTCTTTCAGTAATTGGTTACAAATGTTTATTTTGCAAAATCCATGTCCTAACCCACAAACGTTTTATCGTTTTACATCGTATTTTCAAAATAAAACAAATTGTGGTTTTTGAAGTTATACATCAAGCAATTTCTCTTCATACGTTTTGCTTTTACATTGAATATTATCAAATATATTATGTAGTGTAATATGGTTTCAGATTATTTCATAATATTTTTTCATCATATACCTTCATCATATATATGATAATAGATCTATGTCATAGAAATATTATCGTGTCATATCAGCCTTAGTGAGTTTGATGCTTCTCCATAACTAAGTAAATTTAATTTTCTGAATGATGTAATGATCATAGACACATTTCAATCACAAAGCAAACCGTGTTTCTTCGATTGATGGCAGTAAATTGTACAATGTGATTGATTTTCCCATACAAAATTTGAATTTGGACCAATATTCTGCTCAGGATGGAATAAATACTAATTATAATTTCTACGCCATATCTAATCATAGCGGCAGCATTTCCAATGGACACTATACAGCATGTTGCAAACACCCTTATTCTATACTTGACATGATTTTTTGGGTTTGTAACCTTCCACAATCTGAAAATGAAAGAAAATGTTAATCCAAAGAAATCTGTATAAGTGTAGGAGGGCAAATTAATAAATTTGTCCGGTAATTTACTGCGTTCACAAGACTGCTGTCTTGAATGAAATTAATTTTTGTCAGTAACATATCATACACTGAGTTTGCCTATCTGAAAAAATGAGATCAAATTAACCAAGAATACTTCTCTTTTTTGAAAAATGTTGACGTTTCGGAGGCTGTATCTGCCTCCGTTATCAAAACTTGCTAAAAAAATGCTGAAATTTGAATTGAGTTTTGGAAATAAGATCTTTCTTTGACAGAGTCAAATGAAATCTTATTCTAATTGTTGGCACCTCTTGGATGACTCCTATGTATCATCCATGATTGATTCTCTCATCTCCCAGGGAGCATGTGTCCTTTTCTACGAGAGAGTTGATAATCTTAATTCTGATGGTGTTGTGGGTTTTTCCGGGTTCTCCTCCAACTGAAACAGCAAATGCGTCATCACTTCATTTTCATCTTGATTTTTTTTTTTAAGAATGTATAATGTGAATAATGATTTGAAATGTAATATAATAAAAAAAAAAAAAAAACCTAAACAACGAAAAATGGGAAATTGAGTATAGAAGAAGCAAAAAACGAAAAGGAATAGACAGGTTCACACGCTTCACGTCCAGGGGTCCGTCGGAACGACTTTTCACGAAGACACACAATAAATAGACCACGGAAGGATTTTCATCTTGATATTATTTTATATTTAAAACGCTTTTATATTTTTAAATTAATTTTTATTTCTATGTTCTAATTGAATAAATTGTTATCCTTAATGTTATCAATACTTCCAATACAATTTCACACCATCCAGTGGTCTTTCTGTGTCGTTACTATAGAAACGGTATGTTGGCACGCCGCGTGTTTGACTGTTTGACTGTTTGACTGTGTTTGCTCGTAATTGCTTCAAATTGAAGTTATTCAGATATATCTGAGAAAGCAAAGGGCGAGTTTTTAAATTCTTTGATAGACCCATCGATGAGCATTACATCCTTATTTAACTAATGAAAAATGACGACAGCACGAATGCGCATTATCCATCAGTGGATTTAAAAACTCGCCCAAATGCAATAGTATCTAATAATATGTTACCGGCCAAATAAAAGTTAGTATATGAGAAAACATATGACCAATTTCGAGAATGGTGCGACAAGAAACATGTAAAAAATGTTTCTGAAAATGTGCTTATATGCTATTTTGAGAAAAAATTTAAAAATTATGGAACCTATGTTATGGAGTATCTACTCAATGTTGAAAAGTACATTGAATGTTAAGGAAAATATTGATATAAGGAAGTTTTCAAAATTGGTCCTTCATGCTCGGATGCCGAGGAAAGAAATATTATTCCAATAAATGAAATCGTTTTATGATGAATAATCAATTAATAATTGACTGTTGAAAGTAAATCCTTCAAAAAGTAATATTTCATGTTTATTTTGTGAATTATTTTGGCAGTGAAAAAAGAAATGTTTTAAAGAAAAGCTTTTATTTGAATGCGCTAAAAAAGAAAAAATAATCTTTGAAGTAAATCAAACCCAGCAATTTGTTACATTATGAAATTTCATATGATTAAAAGCTTGTCGCGAGAATAAAACTTGATTCGGATAATTTCAAATTTAATTTACAAGAAATACATAATTACTTCTTGCAACAAGCTTTTATATCACATGAAATTTCATAATGCAACAAAATGATGAATTTGATATACTTCAAAGTTTATTTTCTTCTTTTTAGCGCACTTAATTTTTAGTTTACTTTGTTATTGTTATCACACGTTATATTGAAGCTTATTGTTTGTCAATTTTATTTTTATTACTCCCCTCTATAATATTACCGCTACCCTAATTGAGCTAACTCAATTTATTTTATTTTCAGACCACCATCGATACCATTTTCTTGTGTTTCTGCGAAGACAGTTTACTTAATGACGGAATGGCTCGTCCTTATGCCATGTCTAGGGATCTGATGGAATTTGTGGAAAATTCCAAGAAAGTTTATGGCGAAAAGAAAGACTAAGTCTCAACGAAGAACCCCTAATAAAAATGATAATTCAGTGTTCGAATCATAACGTAACACTAAAACTACCCATTGGTAGCATTTTCCAGTTTATACCTAAATGTACGTTGATTTATAGCTGTACAACTATATGTGACGCTTTTACATTTTGTGAGATGAAATGGCCTTAAGGAGTGAATATAATGCACACTTCTTGATATATGCATATTTATATATATATTTATGCTATATAGTATTAATAAATATAACTAATAAGTGTTGTTCCAATACAGAGTTGTCATATTTTTATTCATATTCTCAGGTTCCCTGTTACTGAGACCATTTAAAAAGTTTATTTGAGTTAAGGTTATTTCAGAGTATATTTTTCTGTATGCTTTTCTTTGCTAATATTAAAAAGTTATTGATAGGATCAAATTTCGTCATGTTGATTCTTTCTTATGTTTCATGAATTTATTTTTGATATATAGAATGAGTTGAATCAACTCCACGGTTTTTTGATTATCTTCCATTTTTCATTAATGTTGAATTCGTTTTATATAAATGATAAACTTTTTTCAACCCAAACAATCTTCAAATATTTAGAATCAAAAGTTTTTTTATGAAATATAACAGTTCATTGATTAAGCCTATTACATTATATATTTTGGGATAGTCGTTAGTCGTGAATTATTTATGTTTAAATTCTTTATTTTGTTCAATACTTCAATTGTTTGAAGAGCCTTATTTAGCGATAAGGAACACCAACAAAGGACCCCGCATATTTCTTATGGGAAATGGCTTTCCGTGAATTTGGCTGAATTTTTGGTGTGTTGTAGTTCTTGATGAGCTGATCAAAAGTGTTCACAGCCACAAAGCTCAAAAAGGACAGTTTTCGAGATATGGAGCTTTGAAAATGGATTTTTTTGGTTTTTTGGGGTATTTGCTCATCCATCAGAGAGCTCTCATTTGTTGTTGGGATGGAATTCGACTATTTAACGCCTAAAACCCGACTGAAAAATGGTCTTCCTCAGTTATATTAGGCCCCGTTTTCGAAAATTTTTCATACACTGCTCTACACTGCCAATGGAACGAGATACAAATTCCAAGATACAAGATAACGCTAGAAAAAATTATATTTTCGGAAAATGTCATATTTTGGGTATTTTTTGAAGAAAGGCCGTAATATTTGATTCCAAATATATATAATATCCAGTAATATCGAATATGTTCTCTAAAATGTGTATAACGAGGCCCAGCGAGCTGTAATGGGGGAACATTTTAATCATATATCCTCAGAGATAACAGTTTTGATCACTATTATTGCCTTTTACATATGATATATCATTTATCTCACAAATCTCGATAATCTGACAATGGGGTGCCAAGACATTTTCCTTAGAATGGCTCCAAATGGATGATAGCATCTCACAGCCAAACAAATCCGTGAAAATGTTTGCATCTTTGCTGGTTCTGTGTTTTCATTTTTGGGCAGTAGGTATGTTTTTTCTTTGTGAGCCTATCCAGAATGATTTTGTTGTTTTTAATCATTCTGTTGTTAATTCTTATGTGCAGCATGAAGCTTTTTCAGCCAAAAATTGGTTATGCCGTCAAAACTTGGCGAATTCCAATTGGCTATATTTCCAATGGCTGCTTTTACTTTGTTTCGTCCATGTTCTTTATTATTATTATTGTTATGAATGTTATTCTTACTAATATATTGTTTTCGGTTCATCCACTTATTCATTTTGTAAACAATAATAAGAATAAGCAGTTATTTATATTTGTAAACTTTAATGTAACACTTATAAAAAACATAGTGTTTTCAAGAATATGGGTGTAAATATCGAAAGTTCCATTCATAGTTTGCTTCCAACACCTGAACTTCCCCATTCTACATGGAAAGTACTATCACGTATCAAAAATGCAGACATTTTCACGGATTCGTTTAGGTGTGATGAGCATTATCCATTCTGAGGAAAATGCCTTGGCATCCCATTGTTAGATTATCGAGATTTGTGACAAAAAAATCACATATAATATGTAAATGACATCAGTAATGATAACAATTGTTATCTCTGAGGATACATGATTAAGATTTTTTAATTTTTCCTCATTACAGATCGCTGGGCCTCGTTATGAACATTTTGGAAAACATTAGATATTATTGGACATCAGGTATATTTTGAATCGGTTATTATCGTTCCTCTTCAAAAAATACCCGAAATATGTCATTTTCCGAAAATATAAATTATTCTAGCGTCATCCTGAGCATGGAAAGGTGTATGGAAGAACTTGGAATTTGTACCTCATTCCATAGGCACTGTGGAGCAGTGTATGAAAAATTTTTGATAAAGGTGCCTAGTATAACAGAGGAAGACTATTTCTCAGTCGGGTTCTAGGCATCGAATATTGAAATTTCATCCCAACAAGAAATGAGAGCTCTCCGATGGATGAGCAAATATCCCAAAAAATTGAAAAAATCCATTTTATAGCCCCATTTCTCGAAAACTGTCCATTTTTGAGCTTTGTGGCTATGGACACTTTTGATCAGTCAAGAACTGCATCATACCAAAAATTCAGCCAAATTCACGGAAAGCCATTTCCCATAAGAAATGTGCGGGGTCCTTTGAAGCGTTGTTTGGGTTTGTAATGTCGAATTTCATTCATTCAGTTCACCTGTCATCATCACTATCATCACTATCATCACTCTAGTCTAAGAACAAAAAATAACGAATGTTTCAGTACCTACCTAATGATTGTTCCTGATAATTTTTCAGCTTCTCTCCATAGAATTATTACTTCACTTTGCATAATGTCATCACAATTCGATTTTCACTTTTGTATTTCTTTCTGGGCTCTGAAAAAAAATTGAAGTTTTCATTAGGTGACATATGGTTTCCATGAATTGCTTTATTTAAGTTTTAATTTACGTTTTGATAGTTTTATATGTTTTTATATTGGTTGGCTTGATTTGAATAGATGATAGTTATAAACATTTTCTTTCGTTCACATAATTAAATACCTTTGATTCAGAAGTCAGAGTTATAAATGAATTTTGCTGTTGGAGTCCTTGCAGACATGTGCCATGAAAAGAATTGTGTTACTACCTGTTTCGTAATCATGATTTCCAAGGACCTACCAGAGAGAAAGAAAGTGGCTTATATAATTAATTTCAAGAGACAATAATTTTGGTATTCTAGATAGTCTTTAGTAAACGCAGAACAAATGTTAACAATAAGTTACTGACTCATGATTGCCTTTTTGTCAAAATGTCAATTATTTTATTTTATGTAATGTTTTTAATTAGACTTGAGAATAAACTACCTACATGCATCAGATTATTTCATTATCACCGAAGTAGTCTTTTTCAGTGAAAAATAGTGCAAACATTCTCTTATGTACATCTTAAGGTATTTGGAACGCTAGAACCGTTGTCTTACAAATTCAATGAAAATTTGATCTGATATTTCTTGACAGCGACTACACCTGAAATTTCGTCCGTTTAGAATCGGAGATAATTGGACTCAAGTTGCTTCCCAATCAGAGCTGGGCCAGGTACTGATAAATTGCACTCGAGTACTGGGTACCGGGTACTTCCAATAATTGATGAACGAGTACAGAGTACCAAATACTGTACTCATTACACATGCTCTCGAGTACAGTACTCCGAGTAAAACTACTCGAATTCTAAGAGTACTTACTTTTTGCAAGTACTTTCTCATCAAGTTGTATGTAGCAAGTCCAAAAATAATTGAAAAATATATCCACCAATTGGGTTTTCTCTGAGTCTTGCATTATACCTTCACCACTTTTTGCACCCTATAATAATAATAAATAATAATAATACTCACTCATAAACATTCGTAGAGTGTACCCAAAGGCATAACCTGTGCGGGTAGAGGACTGCTATTATTATTATTTGCCGTGGCGCTCCGGGGCGACTTACTGATTTTGGGTGGTGTATTCACTTTTCAGCAGCAGGAAAACCTACAGCACCACCTCGGGTAGATGGCATGCACTCCAAGCTAGCACTAGAGGAGATTGGCATCTAGACAACACACAATACACCTGCTTTCAACAAGGCCTGTGGTCGTCTATCGGTTCCGATATTGAGTATTTGAGAAAAAATCCCTCATATATTTGGACAGAATGCATTTTCCATGTGATTTCAAAAGAACGTGAATATTTACTTTTGCCATCCATTCAACCAGTCTGATTCGGAGGATTATGATGATTGAGTCTTGCCACGACTTTGATGTGTATATAAGATAGCCGTACCAGCAAATAAATTAACAATGTTTCCTGATGTTTTCTTATTCAATTTTTTTAAACGACTTGTTTTCGGTGTGTCAGATAACTTGTCAATAAGTTACGAGCAACGTCCCGTACCCATACACGCGCAATCCTTTAATTCTATTCATTATTCTTTTGAGAAGGAGCAAGTAAGGCCCTGAATGGCCCAGAACCGTATTGCGGTATAGCAAAAGCTGTAACAAAAACAAACACCAAATCATGGATTCAACAGAAGTCTCAAGAATGGTGGAGCAATGCACCAGGGATGAGACAGGCCAAAGAGTTTATCAAACAACCGCAGCCAACATTCACAGACTATCTACTAAGCCAGAAGAGGAACACTACTAGAATAGTAGTAGGACTTCTCACAGAGCACTGTAGGCTAAACAAACATATGAGTACAACAGGCCTGGCATAAGAAATGCTATGCAGGTTCTGTCAGGAAGAAGAGGAAACATCAGTACACATACTATGCCACTGCGAGGGCTTGTCAAGGCAAAGGTTTCTAACGCTGGGAGAAGAAAAACCAAGAGCTCCCAGATTCATGGGAGTTCTAAAAACTAGCCTGTGGAGTCTCGTAAAGAAGACAGGGCTAGACAAAGAACTCTAAATGATCTCGAGGACAAACACAATTGATCTGAAAAGGTCGCGGTGTAGAGGCTTGTAGCACGAAAGTCCCTAATAATCTATAATCTATTCATTATAAGAACAAGACACATTATGTTCGCAAATTTCTATACAGCAAGCAATACGCAAAGTTATACCCAAGTAAGAGAAAATATCTCCGCCTATGGTCGGCGAGTACGTTCAAAGAGGCGAAGTCATTGAAGTGTTAATCCGGTATTACAGTGAGATTGGATAAACTATACCTACATCGGGCTCGAACCGAACCGCTATATATACTGAAGTTTCGAACGGCCTTGCACCTTAGACCGCCAAACCACCGACTACCCTTAAATAAATAACCATGAACTATCGAATGAATAATGACTAAACTATTTTGTAGTTTTCAGTCCATAAAGGATAAAAATCAACGATAATAATAATGAAAACAATAGTTATTTTTGTATCTAGTGCGCGAAATGCTCGACTATCTCGACTATTTTTTATTACCAAAGTATTTCGCGCACGAGATGCAAACAATTTTTTTTCTACAAACGTCAAAAAAAATAGGTGATATAAAATTTTGTCACAATTTGAAAAGTTTAAAAAAAAGCCTTATTCAATTATAGTTGAACATTCAGAAATAACTGATTTCTTGGATTTTCGCTTGATTGAGGACCATAAAGTTAGAAATAAATGATTTCTTGAATTTTTGCTTGATTGACGAGTATAGGTTAGAATATGAAAATCCCATAGAGTTTAAATGTAGTGTGCGAAATAGGTATTTCGCACATTACTTCACGCACGTTGTCATGGTAACGAAGGAAAATGAAAAAAAGTGCCACTTCCCATATTGTCGTCAATGCGCGAACCTTGTCATTTTTTGACGTTTGCAGAAAAAATAATTCTTCAGTAATGGCATGACTGTTTGATTCTGTTTGCCAGGATTGGCTTCATAATAACTAATTTTGATGATTTATAAAGCCTTTGGAGTTTTGAGGTTGCTGGGTGAGGCATGCTGGACTGGACAGACACACCAGGCGCAGACTCGTTGCATAATAAAGTACTCTTAAAAATGTAAACTCATCAGAAGCGCGGGTATCGGATACTTTTACCCGATATGTACGGGTACGAGTACCGAGTACTTTATATAAAATGTACTGGGTAACGGGTACCAGAGTACCAGAAATGTACTCAAGAGTACAGTATTCGGGTATTTGTACTGAGTACTTCCCAGCTCTGCATCTTCATAACTGTAATGATCAAAACTAGCAACACATCATAAACCTTTTAGTGGAAAATAGACAAAAATGTTTTTTTCCTTTTGTAGTAATTTCCATAAAGTAAAAAAGTCATCGATCAAGTCAGTCCCTAGTCAGGGTATGGTTATGTTTTTCAATAAACAAATATTCCCGAGTAACAAAACTTGAAATGCCTATTCTTTTGCAAAAAATGGTATGAAGAGGCAAATTAAAATTAAAATATTCACTTCTATGAGATATATCAATAAAAAAAATATTAAAACAATTCTTTGGTTGGAAAATATAAAAATATAAAATTACCATCTTCCCCTTCCTTGGCTGTCAGTGTTATTCTTTGGGCTCAACCCCATGTCGGTCAGGTGTAGTTCTTAGCCAGACCTTGATCATTCCTGCAATTTCAGCTCCTGCGGCATTTCTCGATGAAGACAAACTGAAAATAAGTAATCAGGGTCAAGCGGAATGAAACCTGGAATTATCGATTTAGTTTTCTATGTACAGTTCAAGAGTAGTTTGGTATTGTCGCATGACAATATGGCGACGGTGAATATGGTAAATTCATCAATAGTTATTTACCTAACAAGTGCGGAAAGTAGTACTTTTCCGCACGCGACGGCAGTTGCACGAACGATGCGGAGCGGAGTTCGGGCAAGCCGTTAAGGGCGGAAAAGACATTTTCCGTAAGAGTTAGGTACAATATTTTTCCTTCTTATTATTTTAATTTATTATTTTATTTTGTCCATCTTATTTATAAAAAAACAAGGTTTTTAATAAACAAGTTTCTATAATAATGCTACAAAATGACTAATAAGACAGAATAGTTACATAGATCGTTTAGTTAGTCCTAAATATCCTCATTTTCAACAATACAAAAATCGTGCGGAAAAGTAAAAATCGTACGGAAAAGTACAACTTTCAAAACGAAAAATCGTGCTCGTAGGAAAAATAGTGTACACAGGCACGTATACAGCTTTGTTCCATGGGGGTGGGGGGTAATTCGTGCCTCCGGGGTGACAGAAAATAGAAAAGCGCCACAGTCGATTTTTTTTTGTTCAAAGTCAAATGCCTTTAAATTGATAGTTAAGTTTGTCAGTGAGGTATCATAAAGGTGGTAAGAAAAAAAAGGATGTCAAATTCAATTTGTTTTATTTAATATGACAAACGAAAAACACAGTAGCACAGACAAACAATGACACCTTCCAAATAAAAGAAAAATGAGATCGAGTAATATGGAATGTACCTATTCAAGAAAAACTAATTCAACGAAATTAACGGATGCATTCTGAAACTAAATACATTTAACTTTTACAAATGTAGGTAACTTGAACAGAAGGTGAATCAGGAAGGTATAAAAATCAAATCAATCAGGTATACTCATGTGCGACAGAATTAGAAACTGATTACATTTACATAAGTAACTTGAAGCAACGCAAAATCAGGTTTACAAATCAAATAACACAAATCAAACATGACAGTAAGGTAAAAAACGATTAAAATTTCCACAAAATTTATTGTCTTTGTCATAACTATGGATTTCCATCAAGTAACGGCCACGTCAATCAAAAAAAAAAAAAATAAAAAAAAAACAAATCAAACAGGTACTCAAGTCCCAACAGGCGCGTACCTAGGGTCATTCCATGGGAGGGGTAATCTTCTCCATGGGGGGTAATCACTGTTTTCGGGTATATTATTTACTATACAGGTATCATTTACGTTCGAAAAAGTTAAATTTTGATCTCTTTAAGGTCGTCATGAGGGGGTTAATGGGTCCCAAGTTTGATAGAGATAAGAATTAAACTTAGATGCTCTCGTTACGTTGTACCTGTACGTTCGTTGCCACGCTGCACTTTTAGTTCAGAAGATTAGATTGTATACGCGCCTAAGCACAGCCGACTTGATCTCCTGAGCCGTGGTGAGAAAATTGGCAAAACCGCATAGAAAACAGTTTGACGTCCTACTCATTAATTCTTTAATGTGAATTTCTCGGCTTATTCGGAAAACTAGGAAAAAAACATAGGACATTGAATTTTTAGAGAAAAGTACGGCGATTGATGTGGTCATTAAATTTTCTCGTCACCAACTGGAGTCGCAATATATTCAATTTCTTATTTATTGGAAATAATCTGTCAAGTTTGGTTTCTCCATGCCCTAAAATTCACATTCAGGGAGATTTTTTTTAATATTTTTTCTGATAAGTGCAGCAACCACATAAATAGATGATTTTTTTCAGATATTTCATTTGAAATCTGAGTGATGAAAATAATATGTTATTGGAAGGTACCTATACAGAATGTACCAAACTAGGTAGTTTTTTCTTAAATACTTACCATCAAAACTGAAGTGAAATGAAAATACTTGTTTATAGCGATCCGTGAAATGCACACCGAAGCGTTAAAATAGGGGATTTACCGAGCCTCGGTGAATCCCCCGAGGTACAGCAAGCAAGCCGCCGATTGCTCGATGACGACGTGCTGTTAAATAGTAGAGCAGCGTTGATCAAGAATAAAAAGTGGCGGCTAGAGAGTAATTGTTTAAGTCTGATTTAAGTGATTTGTCCGTAATGGAATCGGAACCTTCTCAAATAAGCAGCGGCTCAGAATATATCGTAGATGAAGAAGTGGCAGAATTTGATATAATCGAAACAGAAGTAGAAAGTGTAGGGTCGGTGCCATCAAAGGCCAAACGAGTTGAAGTTAATAAAAGTGTATCTAATGAAACGAAAAATATTACAGGTTATTTCATAGTCGAGCAAGATGCTAAGAGTAATGAAAATACTGACAAACAAGGCAAATGAACCCTATATACGTGGTTTCAAAAATGAAAAACTGCGGAACATCTTCATTAAGGCGACATTTGCAAGCTAAACACACTATAGTCTACGAAAAAAATCCAGCCAACCTAATTCCGGGACAAATACCTCTACAGGTTCGAATAGGCGTAGCACAATTTCAGTTTCGAGTTGGCTTGAGAAGGTAAAACAATAATTAGATTTTAGCTATAACCATGTAGTAGTTTGTGACACAATTGAATAATCTACACGGTTGGTTAAAAAAATGTCCACACCTTATTTTCTTTATTAATTTTTATTTATGGCTGGTTTTTTATAAAATTATTAATCTACAAAAATCTATAAGATTCATGCAGTCTAGTAAAAATTGTGGTACATGCTATACAATTCTATACAGGCCATTTCAAAAATATAACTCACTTTGCCATTTAAGAGTGGGACATTAAAACGTTAATATTATTGTACTGTATTTTACTAACTCCAGTTTTGTTTATTTTGCATCCATATATTTTTATTGTTATTGCGTTTTGGCAGTTAACAAGATTAATACAAAAAAGGTACTAGTTTTTCAAGAAAAATCAATTACTGGATGTATAATTACTTGACTTGAGCTTGTCTTGATTTCAAGTCAAGTAGTTAGATAAACAAGTCAAGTAGTGAATCTCTATTAACCGTTTACAATAGAGAGCTATCAAAAATTTCATCATTCGTATAGTTCATCTGCAATGTCGAATAAATGTAATAATATTTGACCTTTATGACCATGTACCAATATTGTTTTTATAAAATGATAATTTTTCGTACTCGTGTACCCACTAAACATGATACATAATAAAAACATTTACCAGAGATAACTTTATTAATATTGGCAAACTAACAGAATATTGATGTTGTCATGATGTTTCTTACATAATGTTTTCAGCTATATGTTTGTGTCACATCAAAATAATATAATATTCAATAAAAGATATATAAAATGTTGAGTAGGTATATGTTCCTCAGATATGTCTCAGACAGAGTGATTATGTTATTTGTACGATGTTTGTGTTTAAACACCTCAAAACATTACTCACATGTGTACAGAAAACTTTTGGAATTAATATTATCTTAAAATGTTTCTTAAATGCAATTTTTCCGTTCATGTTCATGACATTCATCCATCTGGTTTATTTTACAAGCTGTGAGCGAGTGCTTTCAATTTTCATTGTGCTATTTTTGTAGGATAATCTGATGCCTTTTTATATTTTGATTGAAAGTTCTTACTTGACTTTTTGACCAGTTCGCGAGTGATATGATTTTCGTACCAGCTGAAGTATGGTAGGAAGAATAAAAACATGAACAAACAGCCAGATATTTTTTGGCAGATATTTGAGGTAGGCATTAAACTTTAAACTGCTAAAAAATATTCAATACATTTATATACCAATTTTGAATCGAATCGGGGACCATAATCACAAATTTCGTCCGTCATATTGAATCTGCCATCTTGAATTTATGACTTTTGAGTTTCAAAAAGTTTTTCACCATATGGGACACTTTTTTATTATGCATTTGTCAGAAAATTTTATTCCACATAAAAGTTGTTGCTTTGCGAAAAACTCGTATTTGAGTTATCAAAACTCTGAGATTCCTAACGGTGTACAGGGGAGAACAAGAAATAGGAATTTTGATCAAGAGTAATTTACGCTTATTTTTGATATTATCCAAGAAGTTTTTTTAAAAAAGTTGTTCAGAATCGAAAACAATATTGAGATTTGAAATCACAGCTACCTATGCAATAATTTTTTTTTTAATTTTCTAGCCTCATAAAGAGCACTAAGTATGTCATATGCACCTTGAATAAATCAATTAATTTGTTTTTTATGAGTAAAGTTGCTGAATTATTGTATTATTCAATCGTTTACCAATAGTTAATTGATTTATTCAATAATTTACTTCCATAATCATGTACAAAATTATCAAAAAAGACGAAACTATATATCGCAGTAGAAAAACATTCATATAAAAGAAGAAAGTACAATTAGATCCAATAGAGGATATTTGTTTCAGTTGATACGTCAAGAAAAGTACTTCGACCACGCCACTGAAGATGACTGCCGCAGTTACAGTTGAAACGTTTGGAGATTTTAACCAAAAAAGACCACGCTAAAACCCAAAAACCAACCAGAACATACATATTTATTTTGACTGAAATTACTCAACAACTCAATTTCTAACATTGATTTTGAGCTGCAGATGTCGTTTGTTGTAGCTGATTTCGAAAAATACTTGTTTTTTTCTGAATGGCCACAATAAATGAGGTTTTGTCAGCACCAAGTACGATTAATGCAATTTTCTAGATGACAGTTGGGCGAAACTTAAGTTTATCCGGAAGGGCATTATGAATCATAACGCACGTGAAATTTATAAAATTTTATAAATTTATAACTGTACATAAAAAAGGCACTAATCATTTTCTCTCAAATAGAAATTTCAATTTTCAAATGTTCCTGAAAAATTAGTACCAAGTTTGAAGTTCTGTGAGTTGACCGATGATGAACTCCTCAATGTGCATTCGGTTTCGTTTCGGTTTCGAATGGGCTATCATTGAAGCAATTTTGTTCTTCGAGGAGATATTTTCTTCAATATAGCTCTCCGCTACCGTACTACTCTTTTTTCCATGTAATTTTAGTGTTTCAAAGGAAGCACTACCTTGAACCAGAAGCGTTGACGACGTTCGGCGTAGACAATGTCCGGTGTAACCTTTCGGGTTTTCCAAATTAATTAAGGTATTTCGCTATGATAGAAGGAACTAGTATTTTTACCTACAGGTAACTCAATGCATTTATTATTCCTCTAGGTTAAAAAAAACCTACGTTGTTTACATCCTTTTGGTCGTAGTGCAATGTACTTTTCAACTAAGTTCAAGGCTCCTATTTTGTTTTCTTCAACAATGGTGAAACTTTTTGTGGTGCAGGTCTTGGTTTCAGTGATCAGTAAAACGGCTCCTATGTCTTCAATGTCATCAATTGTCATCTTGACCATTTCATCACGTCTTAAGCCTCCAAATACGCCCATTACCAGAACAACTTTATGTAGCAGAAAAGTATCATCTGGAGTTTTTCTTATGAAAAGTAATACTTGTCCACCTTCCAACACCTTTGATTTTTTAGGAATGTATCCTTTTGAATTAACTTTGAGAAAGGCCATCAGTTGACTGAATGCTGATTTCAGCTGTGAGTATTTGGTTCATAGACTATTTGCACTATATTTTTCAGACTGAAATAATGTAAAATAAATAAAAAATATTAATATTTTTCATGAGATAAACTCACCAGTTCCTGGAAGTATGCCATTAAGACAGTTTCATTTATGGTATTCACCCGGTTTTCATATTTCCATTTCAAAAACTATTTGGATTTTACAGGCAGTAAATTTCCTAACGCTTTTTCAGCTTTGAGCGTCACATTCTGTGGGATATCCATAATTATTATGAACACAACCGTTTTTAGTTTCCTCCACTAACAAGCTTATCAATTCTTACAAAAATGCAGCGTCATTTTATTAAATAAACAACCTTTAGCAACCTCTTCAATGTTTCCGTGGAAATCGCATAGAAGCTCACTTGTGCTCAGTTGCGACCAGAACGCTGTAAATACTATGAGAAGAAATTTATGAAGCACCCCCGTAACTTCCGTAATTATCGAGGGAAAATAATGAAACTCTCAGGACTGGAGGAAATGATGAAAATGCACCTACCGGTTGAATGACAATGGCCAATGAAAAACTGCATTGACTTTTATCGAGTATGTTAGTTCAATATGAGTTCTGGTCAGATTTACATTGACAGTTACAGCTTGAAATATTTGCTGCCACAGAGTGATTCATGAATAATTCACAATACGTTTTTCTAACACTCAATAATTCAATATTTGAAGTTAATACTTATTACTCTTATAAAGGGTGAGCCATACAGCAAACTGCCAAATATAACGCTTGGAAATTATCAAAAAGAGAACGTGCAATTTTTTACTTACATGTACGAAGCAAAGGGATGGTGATTTTTAATTTTCCATGAAAAATGGAACAAACTCGGAGTTATCGGGAATTTGGTGTACCTGTAATAAGTTGGGGTCCTGATTACGAATATGATGGAATTTTGCTTCTGTTTTGCCCCCTAATATGATTTACCGTAAAACTGGAGTGTTCCATCGCGACTGGCGGGCAGTGTATATCACTTAGGCCATTGTCATTCAACCAGTAGGTGCATTTTTATCATTTCCTTCAGTCCTGCGGGTTTCATCATTCTACCTCGATAATTACGGAAATTACGGGGGTGCTTCCATGAAAAGTGAGACACACTGTATGTATGTTCCATATTTATGTTTGTATATTTTGTAGTTTTAAGCATATCTTGCAAATGGCGAGATGGAAGATCAACTTAGTTGAATCTCGACCATATTTACCCTTATTTTATTATGCAATTGTACACTACCATGTATCTCGTTTTTTTTGGGTAAATGAATAAATAAACTAAACTAAACTTGCTAACAGTTACATCCTATTTATACGCTTTCGTGCGGTACACCTGCTATCAAATTGGTTCCTACATCATTTTTAAATGGGTTTATTTCAGTGTCCTGGTACTTTTGAAGCGTCGCGTCGGCGTCGGTCTCCATTTGCGCGTTCGCTTGAGAAGGCGACGAGGATTGCTAATTGCTTTCTAATTTTTGAATTGATATAGCCGATACTTGATGAAAATCCATGTTAATATCTATAATGAAACTATAGTTTAAATGATTTTCACATCAAAAGGGTTTACAAAACCACGACAATTGTTTCGCTTTACAAAAGCTTCTTCAAGTGGTAAAGATACACTAAATTACTTATTTGCTATGTTACTTTAAATACTTATCTAAAATTAATTAGGGTACGGTTGTATACCTGACTCCTAATAAATTCACAATAAGTACCTTTATATTTCTATTAATTAATCTAACCTTTCCAGGAAAACAAATTTATGAGTGGTGACGCATTTAATTCAAGTTGGTCATTAAGCAAGTACTGAGAATTTTTCCATTTATTAATCTCCATACTTTCTAAAAGATTCAGCTTTTTACCTTTGTTTTCGACATGAAGGATTTCAAAATCATTGTCGAAAATATGGTTTTCGATTAATAAATGGTTAGCATACGTTGAATTTGTTTTCCCGTTTACAAAACTACTTCTGTGCTCTGCTAGGCGTTGTTTGAAGGTTCTACCAGTTTGTCCAAGATAAAACTTAGGACAACTACCACAGTTTTTAGTTAAGTATTTAAAGTAACATAGCAAATAAGTAATTTAGTGTATCTTTACCACTTGAAGAAGCTTTTGTAAAGCGAAACAATTGTCGTGGTTTTGTAAACCCTTTTGATGTGAAAATCATTTAAACTATAGTTTCATTATAGATATTGATTGCTTTCTCTTGGCCGCCACTTGAAATTTGCCACCTGAATGACCTGGCTCTGTTGAGCTATAAAAAAAACATTTGTATGGGATGCTGAAAAAGAATCTGAGTCTATCTGCTAAGCGGTTCAAAAGAAGCTTGATTATTTATGAAGGAGAGGTCTTGACCGATTACGATAATCTGTATGACCTGATGACGATAATTGATTTTCATTTCAATAATTTCATAACAAAATTATAGTTTTAATTGATTATATATGTTACTTATAATAAACAGTTTAAGCTCAGCTGTCAGTGGATGTAATTTGAATCTTTCTGGTTATTAAAATGGGTGAGCAAATTTATAATCCACCCTAGTATTCAATGAATTATGCCATTATCATTTTTTTATTCCTTGCGGGATATCCTTGATTATATTTTGAACAATTTGTGTTAGTGGCTAAAGTTTTAACTCAGTTTTGACTGATGTTCAAGATATACCTTTTTTTTAGAGTTCCAATGGAAAATGTTGATGATAGCTGCTTTAGCGGCTTTGATTGCATTTGCTTTCTACTGGATTCTGGTCAGACCTTTGTCTTATTGGAAACGATTGAATGTCAAGCAAGCAAATCCAGTTATATTTCTGGGCGACTACTGGACATATATTTTCGGTTGGGAGAGTTACGCTGAGTTACTGAGACGTATTTATGATCAATTTCCCAATGAAAGGTATGATAATTGATCAACAATTACTTCAACTTCAGATTGGTTTCAAACAGATTTTCAATTTGCAACTACACTGATTTTACCATGGCAATGAACTCTACCACTACCAGGGCTGGTTTCACAATGTGTGGTGATCTATGATCATGACTTGAAACACCGTTTTGCAAGCCTTTACTCAACTTGCTTCATTCGTAAGTCTGTCTTTACATTAAAATAATAATAATTTCTGAAAAAATCACCCTTCTTCCCATGGAAAGTAGATAGAGAGCACAAAATTTCTGATGGTTTCATACGTGGAAAATTACGGAGAAACAAGAAATTTGATCAGACCTTCCTCCTTATTGAAAAAAGTTGCGAAGACTCACGAAACTTAAATCAGAACAATCCGTGGAAATAGTGAAAAACAATGAATAATATAATTTCAGAAAAAAAATACCAATGAAAAAATATCGATCGTTGGGTTCGAATCCTCCCTCTTTCCAGACATAAGTTGTACGATCAGAAAAATTTAAAAATAGTGAATAATTTGTGAAAATAGTTAACATTGGACCTTCGAAAAATTTGATATCAAAAATGTTTTACCTCCTGCCAAAGGCTACATAGATCATGAGTAGGAATTCGGAAAAATATCTGACTGGGACGTGGAAAATTATAACGGAAAAAATATCGTCCGGAAACCACTAATTCTAAAGAAGAAATTGTGAAAACTTGCGGAAGTAAAACCGTAGAAATTCGTAAAAATTTTGGAAAATATTGGATCGTCGAATAATTTAATTTCAATCAAAGTTGCCCTTGTTCCCATTCGGAAGGCTCGATAGAGAACGCGGAAGAATAAAAAAAAAATGTTTGTCGAGGGGCTCATATCTTCCTATTTTTTGAACAGTGAAAATAGATAAAGCGTAATAATTCGGAAAAATTTCGGATGCCTTAGAATGGCTAGGGCCCCTGTCTCCCTCGGAAAAATTTCCAAAACAGATAATTTAACAAATTATAATATTGAAAACTATACAATTAAATATAAATTCAAAAAATCCTTTGGAAAACAAGCTTTTATTCATGAACTATTCAATTAATAATTGACAAATAATGATTGCTGTATAAAAAACAAAAAAATATCAAAGATCAAACAAAGAAAATCTCAATGTCTAAGGCCCGAAATGTCATTACCTACACTTGAAACAGAGCCTGAAGCGTTCAAGAAAATGTTCAAATTTTTATGAGCTATCCGTATTTATGATAAATCTATGTTTACTAATTTTTGTTTTGAAACTTTTGGAGACCAGACATTGTGAAACCGAGCTTTAATTATATGGAGTTTACTTCCATTCACACCTACTTTTCCATCGCTGAAAACACTTCGCTCAACGGTACATATATTAGGTACAAATATTTCTTAGAAAAATAGATTTTGATTCCTCACAGTGAAATTTTCATAATAAAATAAAATGGTGGCTGATTATATAACTTCGGACTATCATATTGTGCATGATCTTTTTATAATTCAGTAAATTTGTATTCGACAGGGCCCCTGGCTGGAAAGTTTTGGGGTAGTTCTGATTTCTTCCATTTCACACGTTTTTTGGTGTGCTGAATCCGAATCTGAAGTTTGCTAACAAAATTTCTTGACGGAGCATTAAAAAAAAAATGGTATAAAATCAATTTTTTGTAGTTTTTCGCTTAAAACTCGAAAATTATCAGTTTTTCGTGAAAAACTTTACCATTCAGAATGGAAGTATATAAAATTTCCTATAAATTCCATTATTCAGGTTTTTTTTTCGACAAACAGTTCGGGCTCAAACGCCAAATAAAAATTAGCGTATTCCTGCTGAGTCAGCAAACACCCACTTTTTCATTCCAAAACTCTTATTGACTATTTAATGACATTTTTAGTGGATTTCTCAAGGAATTACATTGTAATGAAACTAAAAGTACTCTTAATCGTTATTGGAGCAGTTTCAATCAAAGGACTCATCTGAGGTTATGTCGATGACTGCTAGTGACAGTGCGATAAGAAAGGAGTGATTGAGAGTCTCAAACAACGCAAAACGGTTCTGGGCCATTCAGGGCATTACTTTCTCCTTCTCGGGCTAGTGCATCGGCCTCTTCATTGCCTTTATAACCTGTGTGTGTTGGTACCCAGGCTAGGGTCAGTCTGTTCTGACTGCCGAGCTCTTTTAGGGTTTCTATGCAACCCCAAACAAGTATTGAGGCAACTTGCATTGGGTTGACTGCTTTCATTGCAGCTTGGCTCTGAGTATATGACAATGTTGTTTTTTGAACACTCATGCTCTATTAGCTCTTGTGCACAATGGCGACGATTTCCGTTTGGAATATCGTCGCTTGTTTGCCCAGGCTCAATGAGACTTTCATCTTCCGCTTGGTTCCGTAAATGCTGGCTCCTGAACTTCGATCACTTTTTGGGAGGTCCCTTCTTCCTCGCATCCCTCTCCGTTATACTTGTCTTGAAGTATGCCTTCTGATAGCATTCTTGTAACCGGGTCGTTTTTCAACTATTCGTATAGGTTGTTGTAGTCTCTCCCGTGGATATTGCTCATGGGTGCTTGTCCTGACCTGGCTTCGCCTTGTATGTATATGTGTAGGGGATGCAGGTTGAGCAAGACCTCTGAGGCTACTGTTGGGGTGGTTCTCATGTCCCCGGTTGCACTCAGACATGCTGGTCTTTGCAGTCCTCCAAGCTGTCGAACCATTCCTACCTGCCACCATACCAAGGAACTATATGCTATCATGGGTCATCATTGAGGGTTCACTATCAGCTGAACTATATCAAGGGCTGACTGTAAAGCTCCGAGACTGCCCTTGCAAATTTGCCTTTTGCAATGATCGCGAGGTCGTCGGCATATCCTTGGCAATGAAAGCCTCTGGAACATAGCCCAAAGTAGGGACGATTGCACCCCTCCCCGCGGACATTCCCTGTTTGCTCTAGGTGTTAGTGTTATTCCGCCTATTGCTAATGTAATGCCCCTGTTTTTAAAGTTAGCGTTTATCCACTGACACAGTATGAGAGGAAACCCTTTTTTACTAGAGCGTTTGCTATAGACTCGGTGGATGCATTGTTGAAGGCAGCCAGCCTTAACGTCTATAAATGTTGTCATGGCTATCTCTTTACTGATAGCCCACCTGATACTATTTGGTCTCGATATTTCCGTAGCAAGCCTCCATTCCAAAGTTGTTCACATGTTCGGATGAATAGTGTGCTTCTCTGAGCATCCTTATACTTTCTTCGTTGTTGTAGTATAGGCACTGTCATTATTTTTCAAAAAACCTACTTGGCTAAAACCTTATGGATTCTTGAGCACGTGATTGTCTTCTGGCCTTACTAATTTCTCTGTTCTACTGCGTGAGTTTAGCATATGAGGTCCAATAGTGGTTGAATTTTACTCTGTTAAAAAGTTTCTTCCGCACCCTACCTCCGAGGGTTTTTAGATGCTCATTCCACAAGACCGTTTTGTTATTTTGAGCCTTTTTTTCTCAGGACAGCTCGTAGGCTTCGACTATTGCCTTGTCCACTTCGTCTACTGCCCTCTCAAGTCTTTTCCTGTCTCGTATTTCAGTCACGGGCCTCTCGAGAGACTCACTGAGTGACGCTGAGTATCTTTTCAAGTTTCTATATTTGACTGAAGTACGCGGTGGGGTAATTAGATCGTAATAATATAATCATTTGAAATATTGTTTCAAGATTTTTGTTTGAATTTCAAGTTTTGTACGATTTCGGACCTCATTGAAAAACTTGTTTGTAATTTTTGAAAAAGTGTCCTGTACCTTTATTGTATTATCTAAATAAGGTATGCGCAGAGTAGTGAAAGAAGGCCGGTTTGGGTTAGTAATGAGAGGGTAATGAGAGGGGTAATGAGAGGGGTAATGAGAGGGGCTTACCCCCACCCTTACCCCCACCCTTACCCCCACCCTTTACCCCCACCCTTACCCCCACCCTTACCCCCACCCTTACCCCCACCCTTACCCCCACCCTTTACCCCCACCCTTACCCCCATCCTTTACCCCCACCCTTACCCCCACATTTACCCCCACCCGTACCCCCACCCGTACCCCCACCCGTACCCCCACCCTTACCCCCACCCGTACCCCCACCCTTACCCCCACCATTAACCTCGGTGACCTTGACCTTTGACCTTACCCCCACCATTACCCCCACTATCACCCCCACCCTTACACTATGACGTCATCGGCGACCTTGACCTCGGTGACCTTGACCTTTGACCCTTACCCCCACCCTCTCTCCCACCACAGCGACTACAATTTACTCTCCGCCCTCTATCGGAGCGCATGGTGGGGACTTTGCATCTGTGTTGGGGGTGGCTCACTATCTACTATATAAGAAGTTGGTATGGTGATATGAAATCAGAAGTTGTATACCTAGTTCGAGCAGTCAGCAAGAGTAGTGACGTTAGTTATTCAGTGCCTACACAGACAGACAGGGAGAGCGAGAGAGATCAGTGAGTGTGTTTTGTATTGAAAATTATTTATATTTTCCTTATATATTTTCATTATCATGTCAGTTCCAAAGGTGGATTTACAAAAAATCAATTCTATAATTAAACAAGAGATGGAAGTGTTAGAGCTAAAAGTAATATCATCTTTGCCACTGAATGAAGCTTACCCAATTAAGACTATGTCAGTTTGTTCTACTCGGTTTGGTAAATCCATTTTATTGATATTACGTGATGTAAGCAATGATACATTATTCAAAACATGGCTGCCGAAACGTGTTTCAGAGCAATTTACCGATGATGATGTAGCATGCATCAATTCATCAGGTGGTAAATATACAGTAGCATATTTGGGTCAGAGTCCACAAAGCTTTGCCGGCATAAAAACGAGATCGTTGGTCAAATTTGATCTCACTGAATAATAGTAATATATAATTTCTACTTGTCATAGGCTAATTCTGATTCTTTATATATTATAGGTGATAATTTTAAGGAAGATATAAAAACTTTTCATACAGACACACTTTTCGGTGGAGAGAACATCATCAAAAGTCTAATGTGAGTACTACGGATTACTTTTTATGGCATACTTATTTCAATATTTTTTTTTTATCATAGCTTTATTCCTGAAATATGTGGATGCAATATGCGAGTCAACACTGGACCGAAGCCGTAGACATCTCTACAGCTGTTGAAAGGTTAACTTCTGAGTTGGATGCTTTGGGTGAGGACGCTCTCCACGCCACCAATTATGACCTGAGCGTGTGCTATGATGAAGAAAGGATCCAGCACTGTATGCGTGATTATGAGAACTACAAGAAGGGTGTGGATCTTTGTGAAAAATATACAGATGGTTCTTTCGATCTACATCAACTCTGCCATGCAATGATTGAATGTGAGCTGAAAAGATTCCTCCACCGCCTCCTACCATACCTACCTGAAGACATCATCCAAAAGTACCAACTGGATGACGATGATAGTGGAATCGAAGAAGGAGAAAACTATGATGATGAAGAAGAAGTTATATTAGACTGTTTGTACATACCTAAGACTATTTGAATTCTAAGCTAGTGATATTTAAATAAAAAAACATAAAATTCATACATATTTTATTTACCTATTCCTCTTTTACATTAATAAAGAAAAAAAAAATTAATGCAATATAATAAAGAATGTGAGTGTCTTCATCAATATCTGCTGTGAACTGAACCATCCAATGCATTATATGTCAAAAATGTATCATGCAGAATGAGTGCATATACTTTGGTGTTGGCTGGGAAGTTGACTTTCCTAGTTTCAAACTCGAGCTTAATATCAATAGTTGATGATTTTGTGGCATTCGGCTGATGTGAACAATCGATGATGAATAGTGGATTTTGTCGAAATTGCCCAATGTCCATGAGAGGTTCACTCATATCTTTATCATAATAACTTCGTTGAAAGTTCTCATAGGCATAATAAGCTGAAGTATCGAGTTTTTTATCGAAATCCAAATTCCAACGTTCATATGGGTATACTTCAGAGTTCAAGTACACACGAATGTTATTGATATCAGCAGTTGTGAATTTGGTGATGTCCTTTGTCCTGTCTTCAGAAGTGGTAGTACTTTGGAATCCAATGATGATATAACGAGGTGTTTCAAGGGCGTTGGTTGTCTTGATAGCCCATATGTCTGAAGATGTGCCACGTAGTGATGGAAGTTCATAGAGATCCCACATGCGATAAGCCAACTTGATTTTAGCGTCCAGACCACTTTTGTTGATTCTATTCAAAAGTTTGAGCTTGTGCTTATCTCCTGGCACTATGTGTCTTATTCTCCACTCAATTTTATTGATTTCCAAATCAGCATCAACCTCACCAATGTATGAGTTCTTGAAGGATCGAGCGATTATTAAAATCATTTCTTGTTTGGCATTCAAGATACTTTTGTTGTAATCTTCAGCGAAACCCATCAAATATTTTAGTGGTAATTTACCACTGAATACATGACTGGTTGTATCCAAGATATCCTGTTTAGTTTCCGAAAGTCCCCAACCAGTTGTTGATAATGTGTTAGCATGTGATTGTCCAAATGAAATCATATTCTTCATTGTAGATGTTATCCCCGGCTTCCTGACGACAGCAACTTGTTCACCACCCATTTCGTAGCGAATTTCATCAAAAAGGAAAGCGATTGCATTGTTCGAGAGATAACATGATTTCGTTTCATCTTTAGGTGTGAATTTACCCTCTATATAAACGAAACTCTCAGCAATGTCGAGTATAACGTCTTGATTATTGATTGTAATTCGAATTTCATCTGAATTCCTAAATAATGGTGATCCATAAGGTTTGTATGTGTGCTCATGTAAACTTGTGAGGGAATGATCGAGCATCGGCTCATCGAATATATTCAACTTTTCACTATTTGTTTCGAGCACCATTGTTCCTTATTTTCAATCCAATTGATATTAAAAATTTTAGATCTCTTACTGAGAGAGCAGCGTGGTGTGGTAACTGTTTAGCGTACACTTTTGGAATGAGTCTTTTTTTAGTCGAACCTTCCTTTTTAGCTGTTTGTGAAATGGTTTCAAATCCTCGTCGATTCTGTCTATTATAACAAAAACCCATAATAGTTATTAGATTTTTTTCAATTCCAGAATTATAACAATCTCTTCTGCACTTCCAAAATCAATGAGATTATTATTGTGATCCAAAATACGCACTGTGATGTTGTGAATCAACTGACGACCTTCTGGACTGATGGGCATATATATAATCTTGTGTGGTTCTTTGGTGAGATTGAATCCAGGCTCCACATCGATATCAAATGAAAAAATAATGTGGGATTCTTCATTATTTATGTATGAACCAGATATAATGTTGCAATCTAAGCGGATGAGTCTCACAGTTGTTATGTTTATCGGATGTGAGGATTCATGTATCTGATTCGGTTGAAATCTATCAAAATTGAAACCCATCATCTTTGCAATGGAATTCGGATGAGTTAGATCAATTTCATATTTTGATCGCATCTCACATTTGAAAGTATTGTTATTGGCATGTAGGTAGAATATATCATCTGCATTGGTATCGTTTTGATTTTTTCCATGAAACAATCTAAACATGATATGTTTCTGAATAACTGCATTGATTTCATCTATTTCATAGGCACCACATGGAATTTCAATTGTGTATTTCTGAAGTATTGCTGAATTAACATCACTGATTCTGAAACTGATCACATTGTTTTTTTCAGTTATATTATTGATTGTGTTGCATCCATAGAATCCTAAAAGTCCCAACCCATAACGACTATTTCTATCCAATTCAACGGGTGGGAAAAAGTCTGCACTCATGACACTCGTCCCGACAGCTTGTAGTTCGAACTTTCGTGACATGACTGATGTATTTTACGAATTCCACTTCAATTTATTGTTGTCTACAACACAACATGTGAGTTAACCTACGTTTTTTCGGAGACGTTTCATCGAAATCCACTTCATTTTTATTGGCACCAATATTCATATCATTTATATTGCAATAACAACAGAATATTTTTCTCGGTGCAGGACCATCATTCACATCAGAATCGGACATATTATCACCTCCATTGTTGTCAGTGTGTGGTGTGTGCTCAGTACAATATCTGTATTTTATTATGTCTGGATCATCTTGGAGATGTTTGGGTAACTTTTTCCAAATCCAAGCAATCTCATGAGCTGCACACGCTAGTATCACTTCTTTAGGCAAATTTGAGAGCATCACTTGATCCATTTTCATCAAAGTGTGATATTTAGAATACATCTTGAGAGAATATCCCATCCTTTTAATAGCCTCTCGATCCATTTGTGGTGTGGTGACATCCATTTTATGATTGGGAGAGAAATTTCAAGCACAAGTGACCGCATAAAACTGTATTGAACTTCTGCTGGCGGTGATAGTTATACAGAATTTTGACATTCGATCCCTTTTGAAAGTATTGAACCAATTCCATTGGTGGGGGTAAATCACCAAAACTATCAAAATATGTTATTTCTCTGCCACATTTTCTGTATGCCACCCAATGTGTTCCTGGACCACTCGATTCATCTAAATTTACAATGGCAGTTTCGCGATGGCGTGGGCCTGAAGATGGTAATCTATCACGCATAAAAATGTCGCGAAAATATGGAATTTCCATTTTCTCTGCATAATACTTGAGATCGAGGTCGGTGAGAGGTCTTCGAGGAAGGGAATCAACTAGTTTTTTGAATTGTATGGTTTCAAGTAGAGTCCAAGTCCTTTACGGTATGGTTTAAGGTATATACCACTACCACTTTTACCCAATGCAACACTTTCCATTTTCTTATTATGACGATTCGCTTCCATCAAAGCAACTCTGCTTGCTTTTGCTGAATTAACTGCTCTCGTGATGCCTGCAACAGCACCCGCTAAACTTCCTAGGGCAGACAAACCAGCAAAAATCGGAATCAGTGGTAAAATTCCTCCTATTTTTGGAATCGGAATTATGCGAGGAGTGCGGATTCTTTTCTTTCCACCTGCAGCTTTGAGGTATTTACGTGCCGCTTGCAGTGCCACTGTAGTAGCTTTTTTCCTATTATTCATTACGAATTCATCACCTCCAGCGTTTCGTAATACATTTCGCACTTTATGAACCACACCAGCACCAAATGCAACTTTTCTTATTTTATTTTTTGTTTTCTTGGGATAATTTTTCCTTTTCTTCTTGCTAGCATCCATAGTACATCCCATACCGAAACGGCTCTTCGTTTTCATAACGTTGGTTACTAGTAGAGCGGCTGCTCTTTCTCCAATTCCAGCGTCCTTTGATTTAACCCTATCCCAAGCTGCGTATTCGAGTTCTTTGTCTGCCTTATGTCTCGATGTGAGATCAGATGGATATTTTGAATATTGGATATCGTGACGTTTACAAGCAATATCCAATTTATTAATTCCGGGATCCTTACGAGCTAAACGTTTTTCCAATTTTGTACCTGGTCCACAATATTGATAACCTCCAGGTAAATGTAACTCGAATGGTAGTTTGTTTATTAATGAATTAACAAATCCACGACCTTTCTTTCTCCTTTCACTAATACTAGTACGTCTGTATCGTTCAGTGGTAGCCATTTAAATGAAATGTTCATCACATGTTATTGCTTACATAGTCTCCAACCACGGTACGATGCGCATTGTGAAGCAGAAAGAAAAGTTTGCTGTAGATAATCTAGATGAAAAATTCGGTTGTGGATTGAATGGGCAAAAAGTGTTGCGGCATGGTCCACTACTTCCATCATCTGTTCGAGGACTCATTATCGGACCCTCAAATTGTGGGAAGACGAATGCCATGATTTCTCTTTTAACACATCCACAAGGACTGCGATTCACAAATGTTTATCTATATTCGAAATCACTCAATCAACCCAAATATCAATTCCTACGAAATGTATTGGTGCCCATAAAGGGGTTGGGATTTTATACGTTCAGTAATAATGCAGAAATAGTGGAACCGTCCGATGCCAAACCAAATTCTGTTTTCATTTTCGATGATGTAATATGTGAAAAACAGGACATTATAAGATCGTATTTCTGTATGGGACGTCATAAAGATGTTGACTGTTTTTATCTTGCACAGACATATTCACGTGTACCCAAGCAGTTAGTGCGAGATAATACTAACTTTATTGTAATATTCAAACAAGATGAGACAAATCTTCACCATATTTATTCCGATCACGTGTCACCCGATGTAACATTCAAGCATTTCCAATTGATGTGTGTTAAATGTTGGGAGGATCAATATGGATTTCTGGTCATTGATAAGGATAGAAAAATGCATGAAGGTAGATATCGCATGGGGTTCGATAGTTTTATATATCCATGACGATACAATACGCATTCAATCGATCTTTGAATTGCATAGAGGTTACTTCAGTGTATTCTTTCTTGTGAAGGAAAATGAAGACAAAAAATGATATAGTAATTGAAGATAAAAACAATGAATTGAATTTGAAACGACAACTAGTTGAGACAACAGAAGCTGTACGGCAGAAATTTAACTCTATCAAGAGTGGACTTATTGAAAATCGAATGGCTCTTGAAAAATTCTATGATCCCATAATGAAGCCATTAAAAGTTATATCTTCAGCTGCTGCTACCATGAAACCAGCATCACCACCACAACCACAGCCAACGTTTTCGATGAAGCAAGTGAATTCTCAGTCTACTCCAATAAAAGTTAGGAGTACTTCAGTGGGAAATAATTCATCATTCGGTAGTGAATTATCATCTGTTGACAGTGAGACAGATACCATCAAAGAATTCGGAAAAGATGAAATGTCCATATTGGATAATTTTGAAGACAATATTGGAGGAGGAAATGTTTTGAAAAGACATTTGGAAAATGTCAAAACAAAGAATGTAGCTTATGATAGAATATTTGGCATACGATTGGATCCTACTACACAAAAACTGAAAATGGGGAGTTACAATGTGCGTTTTAGTGATGGAAATATTTCATTTTGGAATAACAATAAAACCAAAACACATGAATTCCCAAGTAGTCCAGAGTTATATAGCATGATTTTTTTGAAAAACCCACCCGAAGTCGATGATGATGACGAAGTTCGTCATACATATGGTAAAATATTGAGGCTAACGAATGCACCATACAAACAACATCAACTGCGGAATGGTTACAAACATACAAAATCTAAAAAATTCCGTGAAGTTATCAAACCTGTACTAAACTTATCACATTATCAGACGACCAGAAGTAGGACAAAAAAAGGCGAAGGGTTCCATCGAATGAAAATACAGAAAATGTATGATCCCAAACCTGCTAATTATGTCTACTGGAATTCACCCAAGGAGTTAGTCGCTCGTTTACGGCTATTGATATCTTCAAAGTCAGCTGGACATACCGGACATGACAATGAAATAATTTCGATAATTGAAGAATTACGAGAAGAGGGTATAATATATTGATATAGTTACCACAGATTTCATCAGTTCGTCTTCATTATTTGATGTTGTAATACTATCGGAAGATACGATGAATAATGAAATTGGTGATGTGAAACGACAAGTTGTCAATGAACTACATAAGCCAGCAAGACGTAATTTTCCCAGAAGAATGACCACAATCAAAGGTTTTGCAGATTTATGGCAAATTGATCTCGCAGAATTACAACCATATGCTAAAAGTAACAAAGGATATCGTTATATTGTTGTCGTGATTGATTGCTACTCCAAATACCTATGGACAGTGCCAGTTAAAAATAAAACAGGTGCAGCTGTAACTGATGCAATGGCAATTGTATTGAAAGAAGCCAAATATTCTCCGAAACATCTACAAAGCGACCAAGGGAAAGAATTTTTCAATAGTAGTTTCTCATCGCTTATGCAGAAATATAAAATCAACCATTATTCCACATTTAGTACAATGAAGGCGGCCATAGCAGAAAGAGTAATTCGGACAATAAAGACGTGGCTTTACAGAGAATTTTCAGCGATGGGACATCACAAATGGTTAGATATTCTGCCTATATTAACAAAGAAATATAACAACAAAATACATCGTTCAATAGGTATGAAACCAATCGATGTGAAGTCTACTACAAAAATAAAATTCAAAGGCCTCAAAGGAATGAAGAGAATGAGTGCACATAACATCCTCAAGAAACAAAAGACACCTAAGTTTCGAATTAGTGACATTGTACGTATAAGCAAGTACAAGAATATTTTCGAGAAAGGTTACACTGCCAATTTTACAACAGAACTATTTAAAATTGTTGAAATTAACCAAACACATCCCATAACTTATATGATTGAAGACATGGATGGGAGCCCGATTAAAGGATGTTTTTATGAATCAGAACTATTGAAAACCCACAATCCTGATGTATATCTAGTTGAAAAAGTATTGAGAAGAAAAGGAAATAAACTATATGTGAAGTGGTTAGGCTTTCCCAGTGAACACAATTCATGGATAGACAAAAGTGCTATGGTTTAATATTTCAATTCAATTATATTACCTATCATTTTCACTTTGTTGTATAATCAATAAACTGTAGAAAATATATTCTCGTTTTTTTTTATTTCATACACGATTAAATTGTTTTTTACCACTCATTGCCCATATAGATGATGTCATACATAACCGCATCATTTTACCAATTTGAAGGTGTACCTTTCAACGGTACACCTTTGAGTTAAATCTGACCATTTACAACGAAATTTTGGATAATGTATCCTCATGCATTTTTTGCATTTTCATATCCCATGGCTCTTGCAGTTTCCGTTCCCACAAAGTTCCAAAGTTTCCAGGATGTAAAAACACATAAGTGGAAAACGAAAAAGTCACTGCCCTCAATTGAAAAAGATTGCATGATTAGACTCTACTATACTTCACACAGCTCACTAACATATGACTTGAATACAACTTCCATAAACCTGATTCATTGATCATCACCGTATCTTTCTGCCAAAGGTATAGACAAATCGTCGATACCTTGAAATTCATCCCAATTGCATTTGAATTTTGGATTTGTAATTTTTTTACCTAATGCTGCACTTGGACACAAGGCAGGGTGTATATGTTTCATCTACACCTTTGAATTGGTCGTGTACAACTCGACGAGACACAAGGGTAAGGTGTAGATGTTTCATCAACACCATTGAAAATTTTTCGATAAATAAAACACTTCATATAAGTTTTTTCACCGAATTTTTCTACTGTGAATTCTTCTTTCTGTTTGATGATGATGATGATGTGACAAACCAATGAGCCAAACCCCGACACTCATTCTTGAATATTGAAATATGATCAGCGAACTTCAAATGGTTATATAGAAAATGATTTCCCAAAATTTCCATTATAAAAGTAACTTTGTGTGAAGAAAGATGTCCAAAGCTATTGATAAATTCGGTCGTAGACGAAAATGGGGTGGTGTTAAAGTTCGAGTTCTTCAAGGTTCCCAAGGTCCTCAAGGTATAGGATTCAAGCTTTCACCTGATGACCAATATGATATGCAAGGTAAAAGACTGAAAAATGCTGGTGAACCGATAGATGAGAGTGATTGTGTAACTCAATTATATCTCAATGAACAAATCAAGGAGACGAAGGCACTTGTCCTTAAAGCCTTGCAGGCTGCCATACATGCTACAATGGCTACGATTGTACCTGAAGCCCGTCAAGCATTCAATGAAAAAGTAGAGGAGGTGACTGATGATCTAGATCGCAAATACAATAATCTAAAAAGTGATGTGGATATCAAAGTATGGGATGCTACAGCTACAATGACACGAAAAATAACAGAGTTGACAACTGAACTCGATCACAAATGCAATAATCTGAAAAAGGATTTGGATGTCAATGCATTGAATGTCAAATCTGCAATGATGCTAAAATATAATGATTTGGAAAGGAGGTTAGCCGAATTGGAGAATAAACATCCTGATGTTTGGCTCACACATAGACCAAGACTCTGGGCTCCAGGTAGTGATCCAGACCCCGCAGTTTAAAAAATGAAATTTGTATTATTATGGAAATATAACAAATAAAATGTTCCAAATTAATGTTCAAGTTTTTCATTTCATACTCACCAAACATATTGTGGAAATATTACAAATGAAATGTTCCAAATTAATGTTCAAGTTTTTCATTTCATACTCACCAAACATATAATGGAATATGGTAGGGAGCTATCAAACTACATATTCGAGCAGAGCTTCAATTTCTAGTAGAAATTGAATGCCATACCTTCAAATTGGTAAAAGGGAACAGTTATGATGCATATTCAAGCAGACATGGAGAAATTCAAGAGTCGACCATACTTTATGATATGACATCATCTATATGGAGGGATCAGTGATGAAAACAGTTTAATCGACAGAATTTTTTTGTAATATACCCACCTCACTTATATAATAATAGAAATAAAGCAAACAATTTAAAAAAATGTTTATTTTAATGAAATATAGTATTACACACCAATGAAACACAATATGAATAGTCTTCACCTGAACCAACAAAAAAACTAATATAAAAAAACAATATTTGAGTAATATATAATTTTTGACTAGGGTAAATATGAATTTTCCAGTTGTTTTTTGATGGGGAGAAAAGATTTGTGTAATTTGAATGATATTATTCAGCTATTTCAGCATCCAGTAGTGTAATAAGATAATCAAGTCTACTCTCAGGATCCATATTGAATTCATCAAACAAAGATTCAACCATCATATTACATATATGAATATTTTCATTGGGATCATTTTGATAAAACTCAATGTCACTATGACCCCAAGGAAGGGTTTGGGTTGTATTAGGAATAATGAATCGTTTATCGTCAGCAAATGATAGTGCTACCTTATTTTTCATTTCGGTATACACGTCATGTGAGATGCTTCTGAACGAATTCATCTTCCTGAATATTTTTCCTCCATTTTCAACTATTTTTTTGTAATCATCGCAAGTCAATTGGTTCTTTATCACAGATCTTTTCACACCCTTGGCCCTTTTTACCTCGCTTTCAACAGATTGTACATGGTATGCTTTGGCACCTGTACCATAAAAACTTATTATAGGATCGTTGGGGAACTCATCTTTGAAATTACCCAAGACTGAAGGTGTTACAGGTATATTGAATTTGTTATCCACACCATAATTGGAGGTATCAAATCTGCATATATTGCTATTGATAAAGTTATAGAAATTTGGAGTTTGTACCTTCAGAATAAGTGAATCTGTGTCAGTGTAAAGAAGAGAGGCGTTTTGACCAAATTCTCTTTTTATAACCCCATAAAAAAAATCGTACATTAAAGTCTTGGATAATTCCAAAACACTGAATCCCAAATACAATGGTTTATTGTAATGCACTCTTACTTTACTTAGTTGGATGGCAACAAAATTTTCAGAAAAAATTGTACAATCTTTAAAGTTTGATTTAGCTATTAGAGCACCCGCCCCCAATTTCCTGTGAATATTTTCCCAATGTGTGACAAGCCTCACATCTATCCTATTGTCCACGTTTTCCATCGTTTTACCATAAACCGAATTGACCATTAATTTATAAAAGTCTTTCTCAGACTTATTGGTTGAGCTATTACGCATTTGCGTATTGAGATCGATGTAAGATTTCATCCAACATGACTGTTTGAATCTCAGCACTCTATGTGTATGCACTACCATCAAACCATTGTTGATTGCCTGTTTCAAGTTTTTATAGTGCACTATGTACTTCTGTTTATTACGCAAGTTTGGTATCAATTTCGGAATTTTACACTTAGAATTTGGTGGGATCATCCTTTCTACCAGAAATGGGAGATCAGCATGGTGATCATGCAACTCTTGTGGGTAATGAATATCGACATCAAGGACGTACCCATATGAATCATTATCGGCCACACCCATTATATCTAAATTTAAGATTTCTTCTGGGGTTAACCATTTGAAATCATGGGTAGGTAATGGCTGTGACATACTGTGACCGTAAAGATTAGTGGCGTCTAAATATGAAATAAAAGATGATGGCTCGTTGGGATTAAAATCGGGTAAAAACTTATTATTGGCTATATGTTTCCTCTCACTACATTGGCTTATGCCCCCGCGTATCCCCTTTTTGAAAAAATTAATCATATCAATATCGGTAAGAAGTTCCAACTCGATATCTGTATATTTCAGCATTGCATCCCAAGATAGGCCGGGTGCACTAAAGTACTGAGCTGGATCCAATTTATATGTATTCAAACATATCCTTCTGAAATTCTCAAATACATCAGACAGCAACAGTACGTCAGATTTTAAATATAAGTCAGAATATTCCCCCAAGCTCTTACACTCGAATAAATTCCAAACATGTTTAGCTCTCAAGTAGTCTTTGTCGGATATATGTTCTTCATTTAAGTTGTCATAAAATTGATTTTTAGTTGGTAAAGTGCAAACATTCAATTTATCGATATTGTCAACAAAACTGTAGGGAAACACACCTTTCTTTCTCATTACATTGAATTTATCCAAATCGGGAAAATGTTTGGACATTTCTAAACATTGTTCATCGATTAAATTTGCCCCTAACTTCTCCAATGAACTGGACATAAACTTAAAACTATCAATGAATCTCATTTTTAAATAATGCTTCTTGGTTTCTCCTTTTTGATTTTGATAGCTATGTGTATATACAGATTTAGTGAAAGAAATATACTTTTCCCTATTTTGGGCTATTACCTCAACTTTGTCTTCTTTCCCATATAATTCTTTTATGAACATGTGACAATCGTAGCCACTCATATTATGGCATATAATTGGGATAAAATTGGGAATTTTGAAATTCAAGTTACATACAGAGTGTGCTGCTGGGAATCTTTTTTTCCCAGTAAGGTGGCAATGATCTCGAACTTTAACATCCCCGTCTGTGAAAGATTTTTCGCATATACCACATATGGTGGCATTATTATATTCTTCTTCCTCTTGTGGGGTTTGTTTATGCATCGGTTTCACGAAGCGTAAATGTTGATGATAAATATTTTTCAAATCATCTTCGAGTCGCATTGTGAATACCTTTGCAGCATCTACGCCTCTATATGTAACAAATTTCGATAATTCATCGTTGAAAGAACATTTAATTAGATATGCAAAAGAGTAGGGCTCATGTTGGAAAGTTTTATTCGTGTATGAAAATTCTGGATTGGGTTCACTAGTTTGAATGGGATTCAAAACAGATTCAAAATCTGCATATACTACAAAGGGTACTTTCATTTCCCTTTCGAAATTTTCAAATACAAGTTTATTACCAGCTACTATCTTTCCGTATTTATTGATTTTCAAATCAATTTGTGGTGTTGTTGTGTAAACATGATTACAATCATACAACTGATGGCGCAATAGTAATCGCTCTTTTGAAAAGTATACCAAACAACCATCACAAAAATATTTTTGCTTTTCGTTGGATGAGATTTGACTACTCACCAAACGTGAAAGATTTTTTATCCAACAATAGTGGCTATTTCCCAAATCATCTGTGATAAGCAATAAATTGACATGCCTTGTGAGTTTTCTCTGGGAGTATCGTAATGGACCCACAACTTCCCACTTGACTTTATTGTCTTCGAATTTTGATTCTAAACCGTAAACATTGACAGAAATATCGTTCAAATGCTCAAACAATTTGATATCCCTTAATTTCACTGGAAAATTCATACCTGTCACATTCAAAACGGTGCTGTAGTGGGGGTATGAAGACACCAACGATGTATTATCATTAGCAGGAAACAAAGCTGTTGTTATGGCCCACGCAAAGCAGTTTTGATCATAATTCTTCACATTGACAACTGCCATCTTCCTCTCAATAAATCGTGGTAGCTTGATGTATGAAGATCCTCCAAAGGGGGTATACTTGTTTATGTTCATCTCCAGAAACAGAATTTTTTCACAACTCCATCCTGAAAAGATTAAATTGTTAGACCTATTATTTTCTGAAAAAATTTCTCCACAAACCTGAGTCACGTCCCTCAAATTCCGATGCTTGAGCAATAATACTGTCTCGGAAGGTGTCGAATAATCCATCTAAGTCAGTAGATAAATCCGCTATACGATTTTTCGAATTGAATGACTTGATATCCATTACTTCCTGGGTTTGGATGATGTAGCTACCAAATGCCTCCATGTTGACCTTGACAGAGTAGTGCAATTTGATGTTGTTCTTCAATAAATCGACTACTTTACGTCTGATTTCACTAAAAAATGGAGCATACTCGCTATAAACATTTTCGGCAAAGACCCTGTAGCTGGCAGTCCGACATTTGAATGCACTTTTGATAAGCTGTACTCCATCGCTCAAGTCGACACATGTATTCGTTCTGTGTTTGAGTGTCCTCTTGTGCGACTTGATTTGGGAATGCGGAATCACCACATTACAAGTATCACATGTATAAGGTGGTAATACAGAAGTTTCTATCCGTTTTTTTGAAGAACCAATCTGACCCATATCTCCGTGAGGTGGTAATACAGGAGTTTCCACAGGTAAAGGAGCAATCTGACGCACGTGATTGCTTTGAACCCACCCACTACTAGTGGAAGCTTCATTGCCCAATTTAACGCGTTTTGACGCTGCCATCTCTCTTTGTTTAGAGTAAAGATCTCCAAATAAAGATTCATTATACAATCGTTTTGCTGACGTTGATGAACAACTGTCTCGTTGATGCCGAAGTCGATTGTCACTTCTTGTAAAAGATTTACCACAAACACAAGGGAACATGTTTACAAAAGGAACTAGCTGCTCATATGATAAAAATGTGATGGAATAGCTCCTCACTTGCCTTTTATATACTCGCTAAGAGGTGGGGGTATTGGTGAGGGGTAGGTCAAAGGTCAAGGTCACCGAGGTCAATGGTGGGGGTAAGGGTGGGGGTGAAGGGTGGGGGTAAAGGGTGGTGGTAAGGGTGGGGGTGGGGGTGAAGGGTGGGGGTATGGGTGGGGGTGAAGGGTGGGGGTGAAGGGTGGGGGTAGGGGTAAAGGGTGGGGGTAAGGGTGGGGGTAAGGGTGGGGGTAAAGGGTGGGGGTAAGGGTGGGGGTAAAGGGTGGGGGTAAGGGTGGGGGTAAGAGTGGGGGTAAGGGTGGGGGTAAAGGATGGGGGTAAGGGTGGGGGTAAAGGGTGGGGGTAAGGGTGGGGGTAAGGGTGGGGGTAAAGGGTGGGGGGTAAGGGTGGGGGTAAGAGTGGGGGTAAAGGGTGGGGGTAAGAGTGGGGGTAAGGGTGGGGGTAAAGGATGGGGGTAAGGGTGGGGGTAAAGGGTGGGGGTAAGGGTGGGGGTAAGGGTGGGGGTAAAGGGTGGGGGTAAGGGTGGGGGTAAGAGTGGGGGTAAAGGGTGGGGGTAAGGGTGGGGGTAAGCCCCTCTCATTACCCTCTCATTACCCCTCTCATTACCCTCTCATTACTAACCCAAACCGGCCTTCTTTCACTACTGCGCAGAGAACTGTGGGGAATCCACTAATTAACTTCAATAATAAATTAGAGTTTTGTAATGAAAAAGTGGGATTTTCCCCAGTCCGCTGAAATATGCCAATTTACAAGTAGTCCTTGAGCCCGATTGGTTCGTCATAGAAAAAAACTCGTATAGTAAAATTTGTAGAAAATTTCACACCTCACTTTTTCAGCCAATCAAAAAATTGGTTTTTATTTAGTTGCCATGGCAACCCAAAAAATTTCTGGAAATTTTTATCCTCCTGGGTACCCGGGCGAAATTAATAAGTGGACATTTTTCTGTCAAATATTTGACATGTGATAGTTAACATTTTGCGTTTATGTACAAATGGAATGTTATTTTTCATATGAAAGGAGATAATATTTTATTTTATTCAACTTATCTTTTCGTAAATACTCGGCTGAAATTTGCAAGAATTCCTTTCCACATCACTTCCCAATAGACAATCCGCATGGACCAGTCAAAACTATTTTAGTTCTGCGTTCTGCGTGATGTGCAATGTAATTTTAGGTTGAAAATGTCGCAAAATGAATTTTCCTTTCTCACATACAAACACCGCCACTAATACCAACGCGTAACTGTCATTAAATCAACAAAAACCATTCATGGCCCACTGATGTTACAACTTGTTTTCTCTCAGAATAATCTACAAGTCAGTTGAATTAACCATTAATTTAATATATTTTGGTGTGAAATTTTCTTACCGAATCCCCCGCGTGCTTGAATTAATTGCTGAAAATTTATCATGTACTCGAAAAATTTCCGGCAATAATTCAAGCATTAGGGAGATTATAAGTGAAAATTCAATGCTCTTTCATTCCTAAGAGAAAGGTTATCAACGAAAAATTTTTAATTTTCAACTTATAAGCAATAAACCGCAGAAGAAAGAGATTTTTTACTTTTTTTTACCCTAGATTCGGATTCAGCCAGCACCCCAAAAAATATAGAGAATGTAAGTAATCAAAACTACCCCAAAACTTTCTTGGTAGAAATACAATTTGATTAGATTATTATAACTCTCAACAATTGTTGTAGAGTGAATTCTATATCAACAATTTAAATATTGGTCCGCAGTTTTCCAAACAATGACCTCTGTTGTCTGAAATAACATCGATCTACTAAAGTTTTAGTCCCCATATGATAACGACGTGAAGTATAAATGGCGGCCACGTGACACATGATATTGTCTGAATGCCAATTTCTTATTGGGACAATATAATTTATTCAAATTCGATTATACAGGGTGAATCAGAAAAAGACCTACAAACTCCGAATGCAGATTCCTCACCTCGTTTCGAGGTGAAGAGTTCCTATCACGGTATGACCTAAAATGCATCCCCTCTGAGATACAGGCTGTCAAAAGTACGAAAAAAAAAATAGATTTAATTTTTGTTTCCCTAAAACTCCTGTAGGAAAAAATATCTAACTTGATACACTAATCAAAGTTTATCAACGTGATGATTTGAAGTTATACTTTAACTTAATTCCCAAAAAATCTAATTATTTTGTGTTATTTTTTTTGAAAAAGCTTTCGATTCAAAATACGTTTTTGATTTTACAAAACTGTCACTCATAATGGCCACAATGTCGGATATATAATATATATATAATATGAATTTTTTTGTGAAAAATAATGAATCGAGACGCGTCTTTTCATGATTGATGTGAAAGCTCCAGGTTTAACTTATTTTTACCAAATTTTTGTTTTGCGAATACATTGTCATCGTTACAGATACGTTGGAATTTATCAATTGCGAACTCCAACATTGATGGTGAAGGACCCAGAATTGATTAAGGCAATCACTGTAAAAGATTTCGACCACTTCGTTGATCACAGGAATGTCACGCCAGAATCCGCTGATCCATTATGGGGCAAAAATCTCTTTTCACTCGATGGTAAGAATCAGTTCTCAAAGGTGTGAGTAAATATTACTTGACTTAAGGGTCTGCATCCCTGAAAAAAAGGGGGACGGAAACGATTTCTTTCTTCTGATTGATGAAGGAATGTATGAGTGTATACAGATAAAAATAACAAAAAAAATATTTTTGAAAGTATTAACTGAATGAAAAGGATATTTCTTCCCATTTTTGTGCATTTTTGATCAGTGCCACCATCAAAATGAACGAATATTTTTATGATGTTTCCTTGTATTATTGAAGTCTATCAATTACTTGATGGAATGACGGTCTCGTTTTCCTCTTACACAATTCGGTTTATTTGTGAATAATTTTACAAAAAAGTGTTGTTTTTGCGAAATGAATTTCCTTGCATTATTCCATTCGAATTGGGAAATAGCCAATTTTATAACCGTCAAGCTATAAAGGAATGTTTCAGCCGTCGACTAGTGAAAATTAATTATTAATTACAATTCTTGAATCCAAAATAGAACTGAATTTCTTTACGCACCTCACGTTGCTCCTCCAATACGGCTGATAACGTGAAACGTGGAGAGAGGGATCATACAAGTTCTGGCACAGGGTCGGATTTCGGATCACTGCGCCTAGACATTTTTGTTGTGCTATTAACTTTCGGTTATGATATTAAATGAAAGTACATTCCATTTAACTTACTCGAAATTGTTTTCTCTAACTTATTTGGATATGAACTCTACCGATGATGCAACTATTTGTGGATATATTCCAAAATTCGGGAAAATATAAAATTCCCTGGTCGGGTGGAAATTCAAAAAAATATAATTTAAAAAATTACTAGTTTTTATACAACTTGTTTTCTGTGTGTGGGGGTGGGTGCGTGTAGGTGTGTTTGTGTGTGCATGTATACATGTTTATTTAAAATTTGAAAGTGGTTTATATTATTCATCAAGTTTGATTTTGTGGAGGAAATTGAATTCTTGACATGATTTGTTTGGGTATTTAACCTTCCACAATCTGTCAATTTAGTGATCCAGTCGACTTGTTTGACAGGAATGAGAATCAGAGATGCGTCTGATATTATTGAAGGAAAAGAAAAAAATATCAAGAACAGAAAGAAATTGTAACTTTTTCCCTAAATACCAGTTTTGATGTTTTGAACAGAATCAATAACGGATCAAAAATGAATACTTACTTCATCTTGAAGTCGCCATTCTGAATTCCCGTTGAAGAAAAAAACATGATATTCGATCCCAAAAACTCCTAAATACCAATGTTGAATCGAATCGGACCAAAATCACAAAACTTGTCCACTATCGTGGAGCCTTCATCTTGAATTTATTAATTTTAACAAAATATTAAAAATCACCGAGCCCGAAAACCCCCACAGACAAATTTTGAATGAAATCAGACTTCAGTCACAAATATCGTCTGATATCTTGAATTTTTTATTTGACGAAAGTAATGCATACTCAAAGTGGAGTTTCAGTATGATGAATTTAAGTAAAATTCAAAGTTTTCTCCTCAATATTTATTTCAACCCAGAGTAGGGACGGGAAGTTGTCAATGCCACTTTGGCAATCACTTGCCAAAAAGTTGCAGCAAACATAAATCAAAAAAATATTTTCGAGCATATTAATGTTCATCTTCAGTTGACATGAACAGGAGGTGAAAATGAAATCAGTAAAAACACTAATTACAACTACGAAAAATGTGAAAAACCAATAAATTAGCGTACAAAATCGAACCGGACCATAATCACAAAACTTGTCCGCCATCTTGGAGCCGTCATCTCAAAAACAATAATTAAAAAAAAAAGATTCACTATCTCCTACACCGAAAACCCACACATACGAATTCTGAATCGAATCCGACTATAATCGCAAATCTCGTCCGCCATCTTGAATTTATTAATTTCAACAAACGATTCCTAATCTCCACCCCCGAAAACCCTCTCATACCAATTTTGAATCGAAAAATCTGAAAAAATATTACAATGCATCAAAACCTTCAAAAAATAATATACGATAAAGACTTCATACACCAGCACTATATATTTATGCTGCATGCATGTCATTAGCTTTTATCCAGTATTCTAGATGAGACCATCGGTATAACTTTTTGTTGTACACTTTTCTTCCCATAATTCTCATTCAAAACATCATCGAAATAGTTTCCGCCCGTTAATCAATTATACCTACTATTTTTAACGCTTCATATTCTACAGATTTTCAGTTTTTTTTATTTTACTTTCAATTTCGATTCATTCTGTGATTGGACCGCAATATTTAATCTCAAATACTCGTACAAATTTTCAGATTACCACGAAAGCGAATAGGAAAAACAATCACCGAAATACTTAATTCGGTCCTGTACCGCGCGAAAGTTGACAAGCTGGAAATGGCAGTTAGAACATGAACTGCCATCTAGCGATATAAGTTTCTTATACTAAGGGCTATAGACCCTTAATAGAATAGTTTATATTATGCGCGGTTCCACTTTCGAATAAGTTGAAAGTTGAAATAGCTAACTGTACCAGGTAACATAAAATGCAAATATATCATGAATATCTGATTGACTTGGCCATGGACGTATAATATCGTATGAATACAGATGCACTCAGCATTGCCATACCTACAACACGGATCGTTTTGAAGTCGCTCCGTTAGTGGGCGCGCGGGCTGCGGGGAAGAGAGAAGGTAGCGATAGACTGTGACCTTCCCACAACCGACAGGAGCGCACGCATTTGATAAAAATAGGGTTCAATTACAAGAAAAAAATGCTGATTTTGAAATAATGATAAAAATATGAACGAAAGTGATAGAGTATACATCCGGTGGGACTTCGTGAGATAGAAAAACTCATTTGACATATCCACATGTCATGAAATACTTCATTGACTGAGATAGTAAATGTTTATTTATCATCATCGATCCTTGAATGAGACTTCCGTTTTTAGTGAATGGAAAGCTGGAGACAAATGACTAAAAAAAAAGAATAATAAAATTACCAAAAAATGGTAATTTATATATTCAATGAATACATTTTCAACGCATAACATTCAAATTCAGAAATGCGATATTTTAATGTATTTACGATAATATGCAAACAAAATTCATAAAACAGCGAACCAACATTTATTTCCAGAATGTCTCAAAAATCAACTACCTACAGGGTGTCACAAAAACCGCAATAAAATAAAATTGAAGAATTTGTTTGAATTGTATTCTGGGTCCTTGATATGTGTGCCAAATTTCAGATTATGATAATTTGAAGTGGTTGAAAATTGAATTTTAAAATTCACATCATCATTCCTATTATTTTTAGTGGAATCAAGTTTTTTCAGGAAATTTTTTTTCAATACAAATCGTTAAAGCCGGTAACAACAATACATATACAAGAATTTCTCGTTAAGAGATATTTGATACTGCCACCAACTACTACTGCTTACTTTTTCTTTCGCAAAATCACAGGACTCTGCCTATTCTCTCCCCTGATATTAATTTTTCGATCAGTTCAGTTTCTGATGCAGTCATGGTGCCTGAACAAGGTGATCCTATAACTTTCCCATAAACTGGTTCATCAGTGACCATCTGATCAACTTCCAGATCAGTCGTTTCAGAATCTATTTTCCTCCTGTAATTTCAAGAAACAAATTTCTTCATTATATTTAGCACTGAATTTGTGTTCCCTATATTTTTTCAACCCAGAAAATAAGAAATTGACCTAAAGATTATTATCTGTCAAATCATCACACCAACAAGTAGGTGAAAACTTAGTTGCAAAATTTGAGTTAACGTTTAGATGTGTTTTCGTGCGGGGTCCTTTCGTTCGAAAATCTTATATATTATTGTTCAGTCAATATGTTTAATTGGATATCTTTTATTACTGTCATCTATATATTATTAAATAAATGGATAATTTTCAGAGAAGAGATGGAGAGAAATGAGACCAGTTCTCAGTCCGGCTTTCACAATCAGTAAAATGAAAGCGATGTTCACGCTGGTGAACGAATGTGCAGAAGACTTCGTTGCATTTTTCCTCGAGAAGAACCAAGATGTCATAGAGGTAGAATTTAGAGACACGTTGAGTCGTTTCGCTAACGACGCCATTGCTACGTCAGCCTACGGAGTCAAAGTTAACTCGTTGCGGGAGCCCGAAAACGAATTTTACCTGACGTCGATAGATACGTTTACGTTGAGCCCATGGGTAGCCTTCAAATTCTTTGCTAGCTTTTATCTATCGCCATTCCTGCTAACCGTAAGTTGATAGTTTTGATATTCGTTTATACTTGAAAAACATAAAATTCATAATTCACTTATTATTATTATTTTTGTATTGCATGTAGTTGCATATTGTTACAGACCTGAAATTTGATAAAGACTTCTCGAATTGTTCGAGATCGTTCGATGAATTAGATGGAAAAATCTAGAAGCACTAACTTTTGTTCTGGATCAATCGTCGAACATTCTATTTGTGTTCTATTGATTTCTTAAGTTTTCTAGAACTTTATTTGTATATAAAAGCAATGCATTTGTGAGATGAAGTAAGTTAGTTAGAAAGTTACCTTGAGTTACCTTGGATACAAGTATTTTGACAGTGACTTGTATTCCAGTGTTGTAAAGTAAAGTTTGATTAATAAAGGCGAGTTCATACCAGAGTACACTTATTTTTGAACCCGAAGACGCAACAATTGGTGACAGCGGTGGGATAAGTGTTACTGAAGAAAGAAAAGTAAGGCAGTTTTCCAGTATTTGATGGTGAATACTCGAGCAAATAATTACGACGAGATGGCGACATCAGCAGATATCCTTGAGTTTTAAAAGGAACAAGGAGCCAAACGAAAACAAGAACAAGAAGAGCTTCTACAACAATTCGAACTGAGAAGGAAACAAGAACAAGAGGAACAAGAAGCCAAACGGAAACAAGAACAAGAAGAGCTTCTACAACAATTCGAACTGAAAAGGAAACAAGAACAAGAGGGACAAGAAGTCAAGCGGAAACAAGAACAAGAGGAACAGGAAGCGCGGTTAGTCCAGCAGTTACAACAACATGTTGATCTGCTGCAACGTATTAGTCACAGTCAACAGTGCTTCCAGAATGAAATCACCGAAGTAGTACAAGAGGTCAGAGGAAAAGTCCAGGAGGTCAAAGGTGAAGTCCAGGAGGTCAAAGGTGAAGTTCAAGAGGTCAAAGGTGAAGTTCAAGAAGTCAGAGGCGGAGTCCAGGGAGTCAACAGAAGGGTCCAAGACGTCGAAAATGAACTGTCCAAAATAGATGAACGGGTGGCACGAGAGGTGAACAAGATATTCAACGAAGAAGTGGATAGGATCAAGAAGAGGCTGGAAACGTTACACCTTCCACACAAGCGTGCACCATCTGAGGAAATCTCCCCCACCAGCGAAAGGCCATCCTCACTGACAACTCCGATAAGGCCTACACAAGTGAAAATTTTGAAGCCTCCAACATTTGATGGACAATCCTCGTGGTCCATGTATAGACGTCAGTTTGAAGCGGCAGCAAACGCAAATGGCTGGTCCGAGGAAGAAATGGCCACCTCTCTAGTCCTGTGTCTACGAGGACAAGCATTGGACATCCTTCAGAACATCCCCGAGAGTAATCAGAAGGAATATTCTAGAATCGTTGAAGCTTTGGAAAGCAGATATGGACAGCAATATCTCAAACAAGTATTTCAGAGCCAAATAAAGAGTCGATACCAAAAATCCAACGAAACCCTACAGGAGTATAGAGCCGACGTAGAGCGACTCATTAATTTGGCATACCCACAAGCACCGAAGGAGTTCTTAGAACAAATTGGGGTGCAGACTTTCATCGATGGTTTGAGAGATACTGACATGCAGCAAGCCCTTCGACTAGGACGACTTCAAACCATAAGCGCAGCACTAATAGCATCTTTGGATCGAGGCCGCGAAAAACGCATCAAGAAATACGAGGCCCAAGTTACGTGAAGTTAAATTCAACGAGGATTCTCCTACAAGCGAGGCGCTATTGAAGAAAATATTGGACTCCATAACAGCATTAAGCAACCGAGTGCCTTCCCCAGAAGACAGGAAGAGGCGCTGCTATAACTGTGGGAAAAGCGGCCATCTACAGAGGAGTTGCTGGGAGAGATCGAGATCCAGAAGTCCAAGAAGAAAGAGGTCGTCATCAGAGAGCAACGAAGATAGATCGAGATCTCCGAGCTCAGGAACAGAGCAACGTGGGCGTTATACCAGAGGAGCCTTCAGGAGATCGACCACGCCAGAAAGGAGACTCCAAACGTCTGAAAGAGGACTTGCTCCCATCCAGGAAAAACGAGAATTAGTCGGCACTAGGGGGCACGTGGCGACTTTCAATGTTCAAAGCCCCAAGATCCATATATCGACATTGAAGAAAAATGATCAAAGTCTACTAATACAAGGCTATTTAAAAGATCGGAAATGCACCTTCACTATTGATACAGGAGCTTCGAGATCAATCGTTCGCCCAGACCTTATACAAGAATCTGTGAAGCCGATGAAAAGGAATATGGTTTTGGAGACGGCAACGGGACAAACCGCACCAGTCATTGGGGAAACACTTGTACACATCCAGATAGGACCTATTACCATAGAACATTCTATGTTGATTGCGGAAATAAGGGATGAATGTGTTTTGGGTCTGGACATCATGGAGAAAAACGACTTCATCCTTAACATCAGACAGAAAATTTTGCGGATTGGCAATGAAGAAATCTTCCTGAGCAGATACAATGAGAAAACCCAACCAATTAAGATTTATGTTGACGAAGACATCCACATTCCGAAAAACTCCGAAACCATCATCATGGCCAGAATGGATAAAGAACCTGGAGATTTGAGCACTGGAATAATTGAAAATGATGAATACCGCCAAGATGGAATTTTAATTGCCCGATGTCTTGTGAACACAGAACAACTAATTCCTGTCAGGGTTGCCAATACATCGGAAAATAAAGTCCTCCTGAAGAAAAACGACCAATTGGGATTCTGCAAACCTGTCACTCGAGTTGTCAATTGTGAAAACCACACTCAGGTACCTCGAAGAAATACCACTAACACCGATCAGAGAACAATAGACAAAATGATGGAATCCACGGAACATTCAACTATGGAAGAAAAGCAGAAGGCCGAAGAGTTTCTTGATAGCCATCGTAACATTTTCTCGACAGAGACTTCGACGGGGCGTACCAATCTAGTTCAACATCGCATCAACACCGGCGATGCCCGACCAATCCGACAGGCTCCGAGGAGACTACCGTTTGCCAAACAGAGAGAGGTAGCAGACATGATAAACAACATGATGGAGGATGACATAATTGAAGAAACCACAAGCCCATGGTCCTCACCGGTAGTATTGGTAACTAAAAAGGATGGATCAACCCGATTTTGCGTGGACTATCGTCGACTGAATGACGTAACGATGAAGGATAGCTACCCATTACCAAGAATCGATGATACACTAAACACATTATCCGGTTCCAAATGGTTTTCAACGTTGGATCTGAAAAGTGGGTACTGGCAAGTGGAAGTTCATCCTGATGATAGAGGAAAAACAGCGTTCTCTACCGGACAAGGGCTGTACCAATTCAAAGTTCTTCCGTTCGGATTATGCAATGCTCCCGCCACCTTTGAGAGACTTATGGAACTAGTATTGCGAGGTTTGACATGGAAAATTTGTCTAGTCTACTTGGATGACGTCATAGTAATGGGAAGGACATTTGACGAACACCTGGATAATTTGGAAGAAGTATTTTTGAGGTTAGAAAATGCTAACCTGCAACTGAACCCAAAGAAGTGTTATTTATTTCAAAAAGAAGTTAATTTTTTAGGCCATGTCATCTCGGCCGAAGGAATTAAGACCGATCCTGCTAAAATCGAGGCTGTTAGGAGTTGGCCACGTCCTAGGGATAAACATGAAGTAAGAAGTTTTCTGGGGCTATGTACCTACTACAGGAAGTTTGTTCAAGACTTTGGTAAAATTGCCATGCCACTCCACCGCTTAACTGAGAACAACGTTCAGTTTGATTGGAGCCCTGATTGCCAACAGTCGTTCACTGAACTGAAGAAGAAATTGACAACTGCGCCTATTTTAGCTTACCCACGAGAACAAGGCACTTTCATTTTGGACTGTGATGCGTCTCAGCAAGGCATTGGATCAGTTTTATCCCAAGAACAGGATGGCGAAGAGAAAGTAATAGCCTACTTTAGTAAAACTCTGGGCAAAGCTGAAAGGAATTACTGCGTTACAAGAAAGGAGCTTCTATCGATAATCAAAGCCATTGAACATTTCCATACCTTCCTCTATGGCAGACGTTTTCTCGTAAGAACTGATCACAGCGCTTTGCAGTGGATAATGAACTTCAAGAAACCTGAGGGTCAGGTTGCGAGATGGCTAGAGAGACTCCAACAATACGACTTCAAAGTTATTCATCGCAGTGGCAGGAAACACAGAAATGCAGGCATATTATCAAGACGTCCATGCTTGGAACAGCATTGCCGATATTTGCCAGAAACTTGAAAACAAAGAAGTCAACTTTTACAATGATGAACATTGCAAGGAAATTCTGCAAGTTACCACCGTAAGAGTAGAGTCTGAAGAATCTGATTTATGGACCACAGAAGATATGAGGAAGAATCAGAAGAAAGACAACAATTTAAAGTTAGTCCTAAGCTGGCTAAAAAATGGAGTTAGACCCGAGTGGCAGGAAGTATCCAAGTTTAGTGCAGTTGCCAAGGGATACTGGGCTCAATGGGATTCCCTATGTCTTCGTGATGGCCTATTGCATCGCAAATGGGAGAGCCCAGATGGAGCAACTGTGGTGTACCAACTGGTCCTGCCGAAGGCACTTACTAAAGATGTGCTCGAGCAACTTCATAGTAGTCGTGCAGGTGGACACTTTGGAATCAAGAGGACCCTTGCTACAATTCGAGAACGATTCTATTGGGTGAATTGTCATCGTGATGTAGAAGAATGGTGCAGAAGATGTGACCTATGTTCTTCAAAGAAGGGACCCAAAACTAGAAGTCGAGGGAAAATGGCTCAGTATCTTTCTGGTGAACCATTCGAAAGAGTAGCAGTTGACATTCTTGGGCCGTTTCCTGTTACCGAGCAAGGAAATAAATACTTGATGGTAGCCATGGACTATTTCTCCAAGTGGCCTGAAGTTGTGCCCATTCCAAACCAGGAGGCAAAGACCGTTGCAAAGGCCTTCATAGAAAATGTAATAGCCAGACATGGAGTCCCACTAGAATTACATTCTGATCAAGGACGAAACTTTGAATCTGAGTTATGGCAGGAAATGATGAACATTCTAGGTGTGAAGAAGACTCGTACCACAGCCCTACATCCACAATCAGATGGTATGGTTGAACGACATAATAAAACCATCAGCCAGTACCTGTCGATGTTCATCTCCAAAAATCAAAAGGATTGGGATGAGTTGGTTCCACTATTTCTCCTATCCTATCGAAGTTCCCAGCATGAGTCCACCGGATATACCCCTTCAATGTTGATCGCTGGGCGAGAAATGAAACTACCATGCGATCTGCTGTTTGGAATGCCACCCAGAAGTACAGAGGACAAAGTCCTACCAGAATATGTCCAAGAGTTGCGAGAAAGACTGGACCAAGTTCATGAATTCTGCAGACGTCGTCTTCAAATCTCCAGTGATAAAATGAAAAAGAGGTTCGACAGGAAGAGTCCAGGGACTATGTTCGAGCCAGGTGATGCCGTTTGGCTATACCAACCTCAGAGAAAGAAAGGAAAATGCCCCAAGCTACAGAGAAATTGGACAGGACCCTATGTCATCATAAAGAAGATCAACGACTTGGTATACCGCATCCAGCTCAACCCAAGGAGTAAACCCAAAGTTGTTCACATCGAGAGGTTAGCAGAATACCGATGCCACGATTCCCCAAATTGGTTCCAGAGGGACAACCAAAATGGTGATGGTGTTATCCGGGACGGAATAACCTAAAGAGGAGGCAGTGTTACAGACCTGAAATTTGATAAAGACTTCTCGAATTGTTCGAGATCGTTCGATGAATTAGATGGAAAAATCTAGAAGCACTAACTTTTGTTCTGGATCAATCGTCGAACATTATATTTGTGTTCTATTGATTTCTTAAGTTTTCTAGAACTTTATTTGTATATAAAAGCAATGCATTTGTGAGATGAAGTAAGTTAGTTAGAAAGTTACCTTGAGTTACCTTGGATACAAGTATTTTGACAGTGACTTGTATTACAGTGTTGTCAAGTAAAGTTTGATTAATAAAGGCGAGTTCATACCAGAGTACACTTATTTTTGAACCCGAAGACGCAACAATATTCACAGATCACTATTATTACAGGGAACCAATCTAGCCTGACATTTAAAATTGCGGGTATGTTCATATCGAGTGCCTTATCACTGGATATATGATATATTACGAACTATAATCCGTTGTCCGACAAATGCGCAGCACATTTTCACGTTTCAAGCTAGGTTGGTTTCACTGTACTTGGAAAAATAAACTGAGGGGGAAACCACTGAGGAAATTGTGTACACTAATAAGCTGACTATGAATATTGATAAATCTTCCTTTATGTTTTTGTCAAAACCAAAAACCACTAGACATATCGAAAATTCATCGATTTTTAATGGGTAAAATATAAAATATTCAGAAACAACAAAATTTTTGGGACTATACATTGATGAACTACTTTCTTGGAGAAGCCACATTGAAAATCTTGGAAAAAAAATATCTCCCATAATTGGTATTTTGTTCAAAATTCGATACTACATTTCTTTGAAATATCTCAAAATTATATATTTCAATTTAATTTATTCAAAATTACAATATTTGAAATCAGTATGGGGAACTGCCAACTCTACTATCTTGCGTCTACTCAAATCTTTGCAAAACAAGAGTATTAATAGTTATTTACCTAACAAGTGCGGAAAGTAGTACTTTTCCGCACGCAACGGCAGTTGCACGAACGACGCGGAGCGGAGTTTGGGCAAGCCGTTAAGGGCGGCGGAAAAGACATTATCCGTAAGAGTTAGGTACAATATTTTTCCTACGAGTGTTTTTGTCCATCTTATTTATAAAAAACCAAGGTTTTTAATAAACAAGTTTTCATAATAATGCTACAAAATGACTAATAAGACAGAATAGTTACATAGATCATTTAGTTAGTCCTAAATATCATCATTTTCAAAAATACAAAAATCGTGCGGAAAAGTAAAAATCGTACGGAAAAGTATAACTTTCAAAACGAAAAATCGTGCGGAAAGGTTACTTTTCTGCATGCTCGTAGGAAAATGTATTTTTAAATTATCATTCCTTGAATCAATATCCAATTTATATACTCCAAATAATTCTTTATATAAATTGAAAATAGGTATGTATATTCATTCATTCTATTATCAATAATGGGAAACATTCATCTCTGGAATTCCATTCAACCAATACCATTCACAATCACCAAACTAGGCAATCAAATAATCTCATCACGCATAAAATAAAATTTTAAAGAAAAATCAATTTTACATAATGGAATTCTAATATAAAATAATATACCCGAAGCTTTAAAAAAAATTATACAAAAAAAATCGTTTCAAATAATATTTAAAAAATACTTATTAGGTACAATGATGCTTTCCATACCCTCTACTTTCTAATTTTTTTCTTTATACTGATGCAATCATTTTCAACTTGAAATTATTTATAGATTTGGGTCCGTATTATGAACATTTTCTTGGGGACAATAGAGATTATTATTATTTTTGCACTTCCGGGACTCAAGTGCCAACTTCAGTCCCGAAGATTTTTTTTTTCAGTTAGAGTCTTTACACAATATCTATCAGATGTAGTTCGATGTCCAGGGTGGCTTTAGCCGGGGAAGTAGTTATTTTCTGTTAGATATTACAAATAAATCACATTTTCCATTTTTCAATTTTCATGGAAAATGTTCCCCCTTTTCAACACGAATACCTCCCAAGAGGTTATCTTGAACGATGGAAAATAGCGACTAAAGTTTGTATTTTAGCCGCAGATGATTCCACAACAGATTTTATGAATATCCTATTCATATTTTCGAACAATAATCAAAATACAAAAAGCTCTTTACGAAAGTGTATCATAGAAAGTTTTTTCCACGACACATTGCCAAATTGTAGCAATTGTATCAATAATTTGATTGTTTTATGCTAGAAATTGTCATTGTAATATCATATGATGACTTCCGAGTTGAATTTTGAATGAAAACTGTATTTTTTAAGAATGTGAACAGTGTGGAAAAATTAACTTTACGCACAGTTGATGATTTGACGCATTGTTGATTTTTCACGTACTGTTCACAGTGCGTAAACGCTTAGTTTACGCACAGTCTTAGAAAAACTATTTTTAATTCGCTCAATGAACCTAACAAATTTCCAGTTATACATGTATACATTATTATTTACAGTTGTTCAATTTGAGAGTATTCCCAAAAAAGTATGCTGACTTTTTCATAAGAGTTATCGACGAAACGATTAAAGAGAGGGAGGAAAAAGGTATTATACGTCCAGACCTGATTCACTTGCTGATGGAGGCTAGAAAAAATGTCAAAGCAAAACAAGAAGCCGAAATACGAGATAATGGTTGTCCTGCTGGCAAAGAATCTGATAATGGTTGCCCTGCTGGCAAAGAATCCGATAGTGGTAAGATGTAATAGAATCATAGAATGTAATACAGTGAATGAAACTGAATAGAATTGAATAGAACTCCATGAAATTTAAATGATTGATTGAAGTGACGGGGTGGGATAAATTGGGATATTCGCAATGATCTAAATATAAAGAGGCCGATATACTAGCCCGAGAAGGAGCAAGGAACGCCCTGAATGGCCCAGAACCGTTTTGCGTTATGTTAGACTTTAAACACTCCTTTTTTATCGCATTGTTACTAGCAGTCATCGACATAACCTCAAACTAGACTGTCAGATGAATCCTTTGATTGAAACTGCTTACAATATAATTACAAAATAATTCTTTGAGAAATTCACTAAAAATGTCATTAAATAGTCAATAATAGTTTTGGAGTGAAAAAAAGTGAATGTTTGCTGAGTCAGCCAATTTTTATATGGAGTTTGAGCCCGAACTGTCTATCAAAAAAAAACCCAAACAGCGGAATTTGTAGGAAATTTTATGTATTTTCATTTTGAATAAAAAAGGTATCCGCGAAAAAATTATAGTTTTCGAGTTATAAGCGAAAAACTACAAAGAAATTGATTTTTTACCATTTTTTGCATTTTTTGCATTTTTTAATGTTCCGTCAAGAAATTTTGTTAGCAAACTCCGGATTCGGATTCAGCCCTCCAAAAAAACGTGTGAAATGGAACAAATCGAAACTACCCTAAAACTTTCCCGCCAGGGGCCCTGTCGAATACAAATTTACTGAATTATTAGTTTATTCCGAATTGTTTCATATAATAATTAGAACTTTGTATCGTTTCAGGCAAAAAAATAAGTCCTAACATTGAAATCACGAATGTGGACATCGCAGCCCAAGCGATGGTGTTTTCTCTGGGTGGATTTGATTCGTCAGCGGCATTGATGTGTTTCTTGGCATACGAATTAGCAGTACATCAGGATATCCAAGATAGATTGAGGGATGAAATCAATGACGCACTCGATAAATGTGACGGGAAAATTAACTATGACGTTCTTATGGAGATGAAATTGATTGATTGGGTCGTATCAGGTGAGCCACATTGGATATTAATGAATGGGCTGGGTTCGTGCTCGCTTACAACTTTTGATACCACATTGCCTAAACAAATAATGATGATAATGACAGCCGAATATTTTTTACGTACAAGCCATGCCTATTAATTTGATATGAATGACTTTTGTTCCGAAGAAAAAAAAAATGACAGTGTGAGGAATTCGGAAGGACGAACGCTCGTATATTGAAGCACCATTGTTGTGAACCAATGTTCCATATTTTGCTTTAAGGATAATTATTTAGTTTTATCTCAGATTAGTTTAAAATTGTTTTTTCCGTTAACCAGCTGTCGTTCCCTTACGAACGGCAGCCCTCAAAAGTGGAAACTTGTGCGAGTCCAGGCTTAACGAGGTCTTACCTTTTAACGTGCGATTCCTAGCACTTTCTTGGGCCATCAGACAAAAATTTGTACTCGTTAGGATTCAAACCTAGTCGTCCAGCAGTCAATGGCTTTGAACGCGAAAGTCTCAACCACTGAGCTTCATGGCCCTTATTTACTTATATTCTTATTATTACTATTCCCTTAGTTACTTGCAAGGATATTTAATAATGTTTTTTTCTCTCAGTGAAACTTCCTTTATCATCAATCACGAATCATACGAAGCTCTAGAATTTTTATTTGATACGTAGGAAAGCTGAATCCATAACATATTTCAGGTTAAACAAATATTTTTCTATCTATTAAAAAATATCAAATATTTTTCTTATGAATAGCTCGACTATAATGAAACATTTGTATTTCAAGGATAATGACAAAATTTTCCCATTTCCTCCATAACAGAGAGAACTAAAGTCTAAAAATTGGATTTAGTCAGAACCCTGACTAGCTGTTACTTTGGTTCGTATCTAACAATTATAATATCACAATACCATGTGATATTGTGATGACATGACACTCCAAAAACATAGTGTTTCGATGATAATCGTACAATAGCGTTTCAATTCTCATACAATCTTGAAAACTCTAAGCCTCTTCAGTTTCCAATATCTTTGCAAACATGTTTGCTGCAAATTCTACGCTGTATTCATCGGGAGAACAACCCAAGAACATCATTCCCATCATCAAACGCATTTTGCTCTTTTATAATGTGGGAGTATTTCCGTCCAACTGGGAAATAGCAAGGGTACAACCAGTCCCTAAAAAAGGAAAAAAAGAACCTACCCAGCAACTACAGACCTATCGCACTACTATCTGTTATTTAGAAGGTCATGGAGAAAGCTATAAACATCGAGCTCATGAAATATCTAGAACGCCCAGGAATTATCAATGATCGACAATATGGTTTCCGGCACCAGAGATCAACCGGTGACCGACCTGCTTGCTTATGTCTCACACACTTGGCAGCAAACTATCGAAAAATTTACTGAAACTCTGGCCGTTGCATTAGATATCTCCAAGGCGTTTATTTGCGTTTGGCACCAGGGATTCCTAAGCCAAACTTCCATCTTATGGCTTTTCTCTCCAGTTGTGTTTCTTGCTATCTAGCTTTGTCACAGACCGATCTCTCCCCGTGGTGGTAAAAAAAATTAACAAAAAAAGTCAGTGGCATACTTTTTTTTACAATATTGTTGGCTCTTGTGCCCACTGAGACGCCACTGGCCCTAATAATTTCAGTCTAGTTAGGGCTAAATAAAAAATCAGTTCGAGGATATTAATGAAATTTTATAAATACCTTTAAAAAAAAACGTCAATGCTTAAAACGACCTAACAAATCATTCTTTGCAGTTTCGCACTTTCGTATTGATAATTATTACAATCTGGAAAATATATTTTACTGTGATAATTGAAAGATTATCGTCAGACTCTACTTACGCCCCAATACACGTGTCAGACACTTATGCAACATTTTGAGTACTGCCTTTCTACTATAATATTTCCATGTCTGACTTTTATCTATAAATTTTTTGTGGTCGTGTCAGACTGAAAAATCGTCCCATGATATGTCAGACAATAGGAAAAGTCGATTTTATAGCTCTCAATGAATGAATCCTGAGAAAAATCAGCGGTTCAATAAATTTTCCTATGGTCGTTTTTCCGACATGGTCGAGAGGGAAGACACCTCCAATGACACACGTTTTTTGTTAGAGAATTGGATTTTCGGGTTTCAGTTCAAGTTTTTAAGCTATTCAATTTGAAAATAAAACAGTATCTATAAATTTTTTGTAGTCGTCAAACGACGTATTTCGGATTTTTTTTGGAATAAAAAAAGTCACAGAGGAAAACGGTGGCAGAGTAGGTCCAATGAAGCCATACAGAAAGTTTGGAGAGAGTATCTATCAGTAATTTTTTTTTCTCCTACCACTATAGAAAGTATACACTTTCCTCCCTCAAATCAGGGAGGAAGCTCATACTTTTCTTCTCCCTCATTTCAAGTAAGTTGTAAACGATGAAACTTGTGAATCTATTATAATCAAATTGTTTCCGTAATTTCTAGAACATCTTATATATCCTGTATTCTGGTAAAAATCAAACATGAATGTTACTTCTACTTTAGTTCTTTAATAGCTATTTGTGTATTTAGAGCGCCCAGTGACAAAAATTCCAAATATTTGGAGAACGACAATAACACTTTGTGCTGGAAATACACACATTATTTTTTTTAAAAGCGCAGCTCTTAGAAAAAAAATGATCGACACTTCAAATAGGCACATAACAGTACTGATGAGAAAGTCACTCAATAGCAATCCGAAATGTATAAGCTATCTGAATGACCAATAATTCAAATCACTAACAAGAAAAAACTAAAATAACGTTCCTGAAAAAAAAAAGTTGCAATTGCCAGGAGCTGAACCCGGACCTTCAGATTACAAGACCAAGACGCTAGCCATTGCACTTCCGCAGATTCTCAGATGGACATGACTGTATTGTCTATACTTTCCATCATGCCAGTATGGGTCCGTTTTAAATTTTCAAAAAAAGGTTTATTACGTGGGTAGGAGGAAAAATCATATTTATTGCATGGGAGTAAAGTACCTTTTCCTCCTTTGGATGTTTACTGCCCTCTGCTTCGCGTCGTGCAGTAAACTACATCCTGCGGGAGGAAAAGTGGCACTTTCCTTCCTAGTAATACAAATAGCTATGCCGATGTGCACTCTGTTATGAAACGGTTTTTTATCTCAGAGTTGTCGTAGGCGGGCAGGAAATAATAATGATATATGAACTCCAATGGGATTGAGAAGTTTACTCTTCTAAATAATAAATGCTCCTGTTATTCGGTACAAGAATCGATGGTTTACGTCAGCTAAAATAAACATGAAATCGGATTACTCCTGCATGGGAAGACAAGACATAACCTTAAATTTTACAGACAAAAAGATCATAAACAGATCATTACCAACCTAAAATACAGGGTGTCAATTTGAAAACTTCCCACCCTTAATATCTTCCTTCCAGTAAACAATATGAGTAATCGAAAAAACAGGTCAATTTTATTGTCAAGGGGGACACTTTCACGGACTATTTGTAGCCCTCGTGGTTCAACCCCCTAGGAGGGGAAGATGTTACCCTTAGAATTTTAAATGGGAAGGGGGGTCAAGTGGCACATCATTTTGATGGGCGTTCAATTCTTGTTCCAATGGTACCCTGACTTATTATTTTTTGATGAGCATTTTCCGAAAAATTGCGTTCTAAACTAACAGAAGTAATTATTAGAACGCCTATACTGAGATGCATGGTTTGGCCAGAACTGGTTAGAATATTAGGTGGTACCGTTCCAACCCTTGATTAGGGGTAATATTAGCCATTAGCTCCAAACACGTTACATAAAAAAGTAGTCTAATAGGAAAACGTAGATGGTAGTAAAGTTGTGTTTATTAAATGCTGAATTTTTAAGTGTCATCGCAGAAATTGTACAGATAGCCTTCCTTTTTTGCTACTTCTGCTGTAAAAAGTTTCTGTTTTCCGGCAAATAATTGGTTAGCAAATTTGAACTATGTGGTAGTATTGTGAATACCGTTGTACCTGTTGGGCTGTTTAGGAATTACTTTAATAAGTGTATAAAAGTGTAAAAATGGTTTACATTCTTCAAGACAGAATTGAAATGATTGTAATTTATGGAGAAGTTGGAAAGTGCGCACGAAGGGCGGCATGTCTTTTTAACGAAAGACATCCAAATTGTAATGTAAGTCACCGGTATGTGCTTGATTTGGTGAATAAGTTTTACGAAACTGGTTCAGTGACAAATAAAAAAAGAAATAACCCCAGAGTACTAAATGAAGCAGCTCAAATTGAAGTTTTGGGAACATTTGCTGCAGAGCCCACGAGCTCCTTACGATCAGTATCAGAACAGACGGGAATGTCACGCGAGACTATAAGAAAAGCATTGAAAATGCATAAATTTCATCCATATAAAATGCAGATTCTTCAAGAGCTCCACGAGGATGATTATGATAGAAGAATAGAGTTTTGTGAAATCATGTCTCATCGAGTCAATACCATCCCTAATCTTCTGTTAAACATCTGTTTCAGCGATGAGTGTTCATTTTTTCTGAATGGCAATGTTAATAGACAAAATTGTCGCTATTGGAGTGACGAAAACCCACATATTTTTCGGGAAGGGCATACACAACACCCACAAAAAGTTAATGTTTGGGCTGGTATTCTTGGAAATGCCATTCTTGGTCCATTATTTCTGGAAGAAAACTTGACTGGCAATCTGTACCTTGATATGCTTGAAGAGACTATCGATCCTCTTATAACTCACGAGCTAGAAACTCAAATTGATGCAGAAGGTAATGAACTTTTGCAGGAGGATCTGTTACATTACCAGCAGGACGGTGCTCCACCTCATTATTTTCTTCCCGTCCGACAGTGGTTAAACGAGAGATTTCCGGGTAGATGGATTGGCAGAAGGGGAGCACTTGAATGGCCTCCGAGATCACCGGATTTAACACCCTTAGATTTCTTTCTTTGGGGGCATCTTAAATCCGTTGTTTATAAAACACAACCTTCTGATATTGACGAACTTAAAAGACGAATTACAGCAGCATGCCAGTCAATTCCTAGTGAAGTTTTCCGTAATGTTAGAGGGGAGTTCGAAAACAGACTGTATTACTGTTTAGAGCAAAATGGACAACATTTCGAACAGCTAATAAGATAAGCGTCAGTAGATTTTATGTTGGAAATGTCTTTCTCGCAAATTAAATTTTATTTTGTAGAAGGAAAATAACCATCCCATGCGTAATAAATTTATTCCTGTCATTCAAGGGTTGGAGCGGTGCCACCTACTCTTCTAACCATTTTTATTAAAGGGAGTCAATACAATAATGCATCTCAGTATAGGCGTTCTAATAATTACTTCTGTTAGTTTAGAACGCAATTTTTCGGAAAATGCTCATCACAAAATAATAAGTCAGGGTACCATTGGAACAAGAATTGAACGCCCATCAAAATGATGTGCCACTTGACCCCCCTTCCCATTTAAAATTCTAAGGGTAACATCTACCCCTCCTAGGGGGTTGAACCACGAGGGCTACAAATAGTCCGTGAAAGTGTCCCCCTTGACAATAAAATTGACCTGTTTTTTCGATTACTCATATTGTTTACTGGAAGGAAGATATTAAGGGTGGGAAGTTTTCAAATTGACACCCTGTATACATGCAGGCACCAGTGTCCACAATAATCTGTATTGTTTCAATACTTTGAAAGCCAAAGGCAAGAATTTATAAAGCTGAAGAAACAAAGGGAACTAGCAGACTTCGGTTGTCGGTAATTTCGTAGCTGGGAACTCAGTCCAATTGATATAAGCCAGGAGGCATAAAAACTGTTCTGGTTTTTATCCGCACTGGATATGTATCGAGGTTTTTCGAATTCTCAACTTATACCGAACGTTTCGGAAGTGATGGTGGTAGGCACAACTTATACGGGAATATTAAAAATGTAATACATGGGCGTTTTGCTACAACTCTATAGTGTCATATATTGGTCATATACAATGGATTTCAAGATGGATAGAAACCCTGGTGCATTCATTTATACCTGTGAAATCGCCTACCAAAACTGTTAAGGTACGGCCTACCTGATCTTGATATTTTATTGGGCGTAGCCCATTTCGGCCCGAGATGGCAGGTACCGTGCATAAAAAGAGCCCATTTCGGCCCCAAACACAAAATGTACCTATTTTAAATGTACCCATTTCGGCCCGGAGGGTTTAACGGTGGACTAGTAATTAGGTACCTAATTAGAATTTTAAATCTAATGCGTTCACAAGATCTGTAACTATACACAGAGAAATAACAACATATATCATTCAATTTTGTTAAAAAGTTTATTAATTTTTCAATATGTACAAAAATCGCCTTAATGCTACTTATTAGAATGATAATATGATACAATTTTCACATAATCTAATTTTGAAATTTCCTTGTTCTTATATTTTTGTATTTGTTCCTCCATAAACTTTTGTTTTTTCTTTCCTAAATTTCTAGACATATTTGTAATGCCAATACTATTACAATTTACGTATGTTTCTATTTGTACATTCAAAAGTTTTTTAACAAAAATAAATATAGATGGTTGAGTATGATACATTGAATTGTTAAAATGTGCGAGAAACGATTCACAAGCATTGGTAGTTTTATTTAAATCTGCAGAAGCACTTGCCCAAACGTGAGGTGGAAATTTTGGTTCGTTGGTTAAATAATTTTCAAGAAGATAATCTGAAAGTTTTTCTAAATTTGTATTTTGAGGCTTAATTTTATAACTCAAAAAAATAGAAATTATCTACTTCATTGGGTTCTAAAAAGAGAAGTCCAAAACAATAGTGCAGCTATTTGCCAACATCTGACTTATCATCTTTATAAGATAGTGTCAAACCTAGTTTCTGTATTTGACGGTACCATGCTTGGGTCAAGTGAAACCTACAGCCAGTAATTTTGATATTTGTCCAAATTTGAGTTAAAGCGTTATGAATTGAAACTTCAAAGTCTATTACTACTTCTTTTGGTGAAAAAACTAAATTATAATTGTCACATAAATCATAGACAGGCACAAGCGATATGTTTCTTCACGTTTATCTTTTAACAAACAGAAAACTAACGGAATATAGTGTCCATTAAAATAGCCGTGTATAGTGAAAAGTTGTTTAAAAAATTTTGTGCAATAAGAGAAGGTCCCATTTTTACTAGATTATTACAGTGTAGAAGTTACTGTGGAACTAAATAAGCGCCCCTAACAATGTATAAATAATTATCCCAATCCAAATATCCTTCAAATTACCTTTTAATTAGTTTACCTATCGTTGTGGGCCGAAATGGGCATTTACCCAAGCTCATTAAAATTCATCTTACCTGTTATTTCACATTTTCGGGCCGAAATGGGCTACGCCCATTTTATTAGAATGGGATAGCTTCACGACCGTGCTTATAGATGGCGGTAAAGTCATTACAGATTGATAAATATTTGTCACGATGACGCTTGGACAAGTGTCATGACATTGTTTTGAAGGTTGTAGACGATGTAGTAACTTGATTACTTGTGCTTCGGACTTCCATCGTCTTAATGGTTGGAATATTTCTACTTCTTTCAATTTTTCACTACGTTTCAATTGCTTGAATCTGCAATCGTCTTCAGGTGAATATTGACAAATTTTGAATCTACACGATGTTTTATAGGTCTGCCGGTAATTGTGGCGCGCGTGTTTTCGCGCTAATTCCCCCTCCAAAACGGTTCATTAGCGGCCTCCATACGTTTTTTCCCATGTGAATGTGGAGATTCCTATATCGGAGAGACCAAGCGGCCATTATCTGTAAGAATAGTGAACACAAAAAGTGGACTCAACGGGGAGAAACATCTAAATCGGAAATAGCCGACCACGCGTGGACAGATCACCATCGAATTCTTTGGGACAAGGCTAATGTTCTTCATAGAGAAGAACACTGGTTTAAACGCAAATTTATTGAAACCGCTTATATCGAGGTTAATGGTGCTTTCAGTCAACCGAGCGTGGAAATCAAAAACGTATGGAGGCCGCTAATGAACCGTTTTGGAGGGAGAATTAGCGCGAAAACACGCGCGCCACAAGACCGCGCGTAATTTACAACGTAATTACCGGCAGACCTATAAAACATCGTGTAGATTCAAAATTTGTCAATATTCACCTGAAGACGATTGCAGATTCAAGCAATTGAAACGTAGTGAAAAATTAAAAGAAGGAGAAATCTTTCAACCATTAAGACGATGGAAGTCCGAAGCAAAAGTAATCATGTCATGACATGTTTACATTCCGTATTTATTCAATTTTGTTAAAAAATATGCAATAACATGTTTAACGTGCTTATTTCATAAAAAAAATCAGAACAGAAATTTTAAATTAACTTGTTGGATATGTGATATGTATGGGCAATAAACAAATAACTAAATCATCCCCGAACTGAACGAAATGTAATAAAAGAACAGAACAAAAAGATAAATATCCTGATATAATGTAAATCACAGGTAATCAAAAGTTCTAATTAACAGTCAAATTTCAAATATTCGGAAATAACCAAGGAAATAACTATGACTCAGTATTTCGGAATGTTGTAAAGACGGTTATTTTCGACTTTAGCGCCATCTGCTGACAAATCGGGAACCTTGTCCAATCCAATTACAGCATTTACAAATTTGGGTGAGACAAAAGCGAATCAGTCAACGCACCAGGGTTTCTATCCACCTTGATAGATTTCATCAAATGACTGCCACGTCAATCCAAAATTATATTAATTCATTTGTCATTTCAGAGACTCTGAGAAAATGGTCGAATGGTGTCATTTTGGATAGGGTATCCACCAAACCGTACCGAGTCGAGCCGCGAACTCCCGATGAAAAGCCCCTCGACATACCAGTGCGCACAGTCATCATGTTACCGGGTTATGCTCTTCAGCACGACCCGAAAAACTTCCCGGATCCGGATAAATTCGATCCCGAACGATTCAGCGACGAAAGGAAGGCCAGCGTCAATCCTTACACTAACCTGCCGTTTGGGATCGGACCTCGAAGCTGTCTCGGTGAAAGATTCGGAAGGATGGAAACCAAAGTGTTATTCTTCCATCTTCTGTCGAAGTTCAAGATAATTCCCACGGCGAAGAGCGAAATTCCAGTCAAGCTCTTGAGGCAAACTTTCTGCATGTCTGCTCACAACGGATTCTGGTTTGCATTCGAACGCTTGGATAAACAATGAATTGGTCGTTTTATTGAATTCAAATATTAGTGAAAGTGTTTGAATGAAAATTTTAATAATGAAAATGGTATTGTCATACATCATATGTATATAAAAATTACCTTTCCAATTGCTTTATTTTCCTTCAAAATTGAGGAAGAAATTTGAGAGTTTAGTTTTCGGTACTTTTCTTTTGGAGATAGAAGAAGAAATGAAGGCAGATTTCCCGAAGCATGGAAAAAAGCTATCGTTAAAGTTATCTCGAAAAAACAAGTTCCAACGGGATTCAAAGATCTGAGAGGCTTAAGCATTCTTCCTGTTCTCTCCAAAGTTATGGAGCGAGCAATGGAAGTTCAGCTGAGCAAACATCTCGCGGAACATTCTTTATTACCTTCCATACAATCTGGCTTCCGCAAGGGATACAGCTGCACGACTGCAAGTAACAGATGATATTTTTAGGGCTAAGGATCGTGGATTATCAACTGCGTTGATTCTGCTCGATTTCAGTCGCGCCTTTGACACAATCAACTTTGAATTAATGCTAGCAATTTTTCACTATTTGGGACTATCACGTGATTCAATAACTTTGATGAAATCATATATTTTCAATAGACAACACAAGGTTAAGATAGATAATGATAAGTCCAATTACCTAATGCTAAAATCAGGAGTACCTCAAGGATCTATTCTGGGACCCTTGTTATTTACTATGTATACCGCAAATCTGGTAAAATGTTTGCAATTTTGTTCAGTTCATTCATACGCAGATGATACGCAAATTTATTATAGTTTTTTCCAACAAGAAGTTAACAATGCATGCACTCTTATCAATAGAGATCTCGAATCCTTCGTCAAAGCCGCAGCCGATCACTGCCTAATTATAAATGCCTCTAAGTCAGAGGAGCAAAAAGCCTTGGTGTTTTCTTAGATGGTGACCTAAGATTTGAGCATATCAACAAACTCATACAACGTGCTTACTCATTACTGAAACTTATCTATGGTAATGGATACTTCCTTCCAACTCCAGTCAAGTCTATATTGTGTGAAACGCTTGTTCTATCATTATTCAACTATGCGGACAGTCTGTATGGCCCTAATTTGACGAATATATATAAAAATAAGATTCAAAAAGGGCAGAACTCGTGTCTTCGACTCATTTACGGAATTCGTAATCGAAACCATATTTCTCATAAACTTCGCGAGGCTGGATGGCTGAACATGGAGAATAGGAGAACTCTTCACAGTGCTTGTATGTTTCATGAAATTCTGATTACGAAGGAACCTTCTTATCTGAATCGAAAAATCACTCATAGAACCGATGTCCAAAACTTGAATATTAGATTCAAGGGCACTCTCACGCCACCGTTATTCAAAACGCAAACCTTCAGACGTTCATTCAGCTACCAAATCGTTTCATTATATAATCATATTCCCTCACATTTCAAGAAAAATAATGTGAATACATTTAAAAGGTTATTGAAATAGTTATTTATGATACAAGTGTTAAAAGTGGCATTTTATTTTGTGAGTGGGGAATATTGCGAAACGAGCGTTAGCGAGTGGAGCAACCCCACGAGCAAAATAAAATCACTTTTAACAAATGTATCATACAAAATTTTTTGTTCAACAGTTACTGCTAGTAAGAAAAAAACAAAAAAAAATAAGATCCATAAGGATTCGAACACACGATCTTTGGATTACAAGTCAGATGCTCTACGGATCTAGCTACATGGACTTTATAATTGACAACCATATTTTGTATTTCAAATCTAAATTGCAAGCATGACAGGCAGGTAAAAAACAACTGCCTAATAATTGTTGTTTATTAGTTACCACAAATTAATAAACGATCCTAGCTTCTTTGTGTTCGTAGCTATTACTGTTGCAAATATAAATATAATGGAAGTTGGAATGGATGATTCAGATGATTTTCTTCCACCAGAAATTCAAGAAGCTGCAAACAGAGCAACTTTAGATCTGTTGCCTGAAAAATCACGGCAACAATATGATATTGCTTATAATGGATTCATCGAATGGAGTCAACTGAAGAAAGTTGAAGGCAAGTTCAGCGAAAGCGTACTTTTAGTTTATTTCGAAGAAAAATCGAAGTTATGGAAATCATCAACACTGTGGTCTAAATTCTCTATGATAAAAGCTGAACTGAAAATCAAGGAAAACGTGGATATAAGTAAATACCATAAATTAGTCGCATTTTTGAAACGAAAAAGTGTCGGATACCGTCCGAAAAAATCGAAAATTCTGACAAGGGAACAGATTGACAGATTTTTAAATGAAGCTCCCGATACCAAATATCTTATGATTAAAGTGGCAACCATTTTTGGATTATTTGGAGCGTGCCGTCGTGAAGAACTCTGCAAATTGAGCGTAGATGACATTGAAGAAACTATACAGTCATTACTAATTCATATTTCGGATACCAAAACCAACATTCAAAGAAGTTTTTGCATCGTTGGACACTACGTGAATTATAACCGTGAATATGCTGTATTACGCCCAACTTCTGTTACTCACCGTCGATTTTTCCTGAATTACTCTAACTACAAATGCACTATTCAACCAGTTGGAATAAATACTTTTGGGAAGATGCCTTCCACTATTGCTGAATTTCTGAAATTACCAGATCCGCAGCAGTTTACCGGCCATTGCTTTCGAAGATCTTCAGCATCTCTGTTAGCGAATTCAGGAGCAAATTTGACTACAATAAAACGACATGGCGGGTGGAAGTCCTCAACTGTAGCTGAGGGTTATATCGAGGATTCCATTGAAAATAAAAATAAAATAGCTGATAAAATGTTTCCTGGTATAAGTTCTAGTTCTCTCCCAGCATTATTTGATCATCCCACTTCAATAATAGCACGATCATTGATTGGCGATGAAGCTTCTGCAGTTACTTCGTCAGTTAATATCACAAATTGTACAAATTGCCAAATACATATTTATAAGTAATTTTGATTCTGATTGTTATAATAGTATTAATATCTGATTAAAGTGTTTCTATTAGAGAGATCTATATTACTGAGTATCCATAATCTCATCTGTCATTTTACTTTTAACACTAGTGTTAAAAGTGATTTTGTGAAAACGTCAGTTTTTAGTTCATGTGTCAATGAATTAAAAACGTCATTTTTAATGTCAGTTGTACAAAAAAGCATTTATTTCAAACAACACAATAGAAACAGATAATTGCGTTCTTTTTCTTTTATTCTTTTTCGTACATTTTTGTATTTCTGTACCATTTTTCTACTCTTTGTGTATTAGTTTAAATTTATATAATCTGAATTTTTTATTTTTTTTGTCAAGTTGAGATTATTTATAAATAGGCATATATGCTTCTAATAGATATGGAGACATGTTATGGGTTAAGTGGAAGAACAAATCATTCAGAGAAGTCTTCTCTGACTGAGTTGAACTTCGCCCATTATTTTCATCACAATCAAAATGTTTAGTTTATTTTTTTTTTGTATACTATTGAAAATAAAAAAGGCGTTAATTATTATTATTATTATTATTATATTTCACGCCTTGTTCTCAATGACCAAATGTAGTACCCCTTTGTTTCCCGTGTGAACACGCACATTTTTAAAGCAACCCTGTCGCTTCAGGCCAACAAAACGCACCCATCTCTTCTCCGTCCTGTCGGTGGCAGTGTAAGTGTAAGTGTTCTGTGTTTTAATTCATTCCTTTGTTTTGCGTTGATGTAAAAACATCGTCAAATCCGAACAAGTTTGCAATTGAATGAAGAAATGAAACGTAAAAAATACAGATCCAGTTCTACATCGTTGTCATCAACCTTTACAATTTTTTTTATAATAATAACAGGTTCATCAATACATAATACATCAAAATACAAAGAGTATAAAAAAATTATTCAGAAGTAAAATAATATTTCTATAAAGAATATCACAAAACAGTCAGACAGTTATGTAAAACTAGTATGGAGACTGTTTATGAACATTTCAAACAATTTCTATTCTGTAAATTTTAGTGAGATATTTTTTTTATAATAATAATAACGTTTATTAATCATAATTCATTGCTACAATAGTAAAAAAATGTATACCCATTTCTTAATAACTATTGTTATCAGAGATACAGTGTTTTTTTTAAGTAACTTTATAACATTATAAAAGGGTATATTTATATGCTTGTATGCAAGGACTATCATGAACAATCAAACAGTTTAAAACTGGTATGAGACTGTTCATGAACCTTTTTGTATTTATACATTCTATTACAAAAAAAAAGTAGAAAAATTAAAATAACAATTAATTAATAAAAAAAAAAGAAAAAATTAATAAATAAAGGAATACAGATACACAAAGAACAGTAGTTGGTGATTTCAAAATAGAAGAGGCCTTGATTATATCACGTACTGAAAATATATATGAAAATATAATAGGTGGGATACCTCATGCTTGTTGAGACGAGATGTCTTCAACTAAGTAAAGATGGAGCCAGAGCATCATATTAGGCGAGATGCCTACCATTGCTGGGGCGAGATGCCTACTATTGCTGGGGAGAGGTGCCTTATGCTTGTTGAGACGAGATGTCTTCAACTCAAGATGATGCTAGAGAATAATATTAGGCGAGATGCCTACTATTGCTGGGACGAGATGCCTCATGCTTGTTGAAACGAGATGGCTTCAACTCAAGATGATGCTATAGAATCATATTTGGCGAGATGCTTCTTGTTTGTTGAGACGAGAAGAGAGATTTTACATCATAAGTCATAATTCAGGTAAGTCTTCTTTATCCAAGGGAAATGACCCCCTTGAGATAGAGTTTGTGGACGTGCCATTGAACGACAATATTGTCAATGCCTGTATCCACTACAGAGTGGACTGATTTTGTGTGAAGTAGAGGGTTCCCATGGGTTCAAATTGAGATATTGGAGATAATCAAAACTTCTGCGAAGAACAAATACCAGCCAGTCCTAGACCTTCCAATGTTTCGAGAGAAATCAAACATATGTGTTACGAGCACATCAGATTCTTACACAAAGAAAACTTCCACATTCAGAGCTGACATTCCTAAGTTACCTATGTAGCAGGTTCTTGCCAAAACATTGGTAGATGGATAAAGATTGTATTACACAACAGTGGTATTGATACAAACTTTTTTCATGCCCCACAGCACTGGGCATGCCCTTACCTCCGCTGTCAAGTTGTTTGGGTCAACTTTGTAATAATAAGGCGTACCACATGCAGGACTGAAAAACCCAACACTTCTGTAAGTTCTAGAAGCTTCCAGTTAGAGCAAAAATAATTTTGCAAATCAGAATTTGAATCTTGGTCTATAATAGGTTGATTGATAATAGCAGGTGCTTAATTATACCGGGTGGCCCACTTAAGACTACCCACCCTCAATAACTCCCCAAAAATTGATTTTACAAAAAATCGCCGAGATACGTCGATTTTTGTTTGGAGGGGGACACCATTTGACGAGAAGAAGATATTTTATACTTCAACCCCCTACTCCCCAGAGCAACCCCCTCTATAATTTTAATAGGGAATGAGGGTCGTGTCATACATCCATTGTGAAGGTAATTCAATTCTGATACTAGCTGTGCAAAATTTTCTGAATTTGAAAAAGGCATTCTCGAGATATTAGAGATTATTTATTGTATTTATAAAATATTTTGTGAATAACTTTTTATTCACAATCACATTCATCATATAAGTATAGTCGAAACCAGATTGAGCTTTTCTTTTGTAGTGTTAGGTCAGTTTTTATTCTATTCAAACATATAGTAATGATGATAATCTGTATTGCTGTAAAATAAAAAAAAAAAAATAATGCAGTACGATTGGGTTTTGAGACGAGAGAATCGATTGAAGCACCACCAAACTTGGTATGCTAGTTGGAACCATGATAAAAACGAAAAAAAAATGTTTTAAAAAATTCCAGGGGTTAAAAATAAATGAATACATTTTTGCTGTAATCTTAGAAAGTATATGATTTATCGGAAAAACAACTCAACAAAGTTAAAAACAATTGAATTTTCCAAAAAAATTATTCCAAGTTATTTCTTATGAAATGCGCTCGTCTTCTCAGAAAACGTGTTTGACGGCGACATCAAATTTCAGGTTCAGGCTTACCCGCCGCTGAAAGTTCTGATGGCGATTCTGAATATTTGATTGGTCCTAACTCTGCTAAAAATGATCGGAGAAGGAAAGGGAAAAGTTCCAATCATTTCTGAAGACTCATGCAAATATAATATACCTAAAATGTGTTTTGTCGCACTTCACGGAGATGTTTGCGGATGATCGGAAAATCATGAATAATTTAGTAAATATGGAATTATTATACTGAAGCAGCAACCCATACCCTCTTTGGACTATATGCAACAATTTTAAAGTAGTGTGACAGGTCCCACTTATACATGCAAAAAAAAAATACTTTGTTTTACTCCTGCCCCATATTCAACTTACCCATAAAACCGGCATTCTCTTCAGTAAAAGTTGACTAAAACCCAGTTTTTTCTTTGGCATGTATAAGTGAGACTTGTCTCACTAGTCTAAAATCGTTGCATATGGTCCAAAGAGGGTACTGATTCCTGCTTCAGTATAATTATTTCATATCAACTAAAATATCCATGACTTTCGAATCCTTCATAAATATTGTAGAAGGGTTATGTGAAGTGGGACAAAACACATTTTAGGTACTCAGATACTCACATGTTATATTTGCATGAGGAAGTAAAAGTCTTCAGGAATGATATACTTACACTTTTTCTCTTCCTTCTACTATAACTTTTAGCACTTTTATGACAAATCTAATTTTAGACCCTGACTGAACTTGCATTGGCGGGTTAGCGCCAGCCTCAAATGTGATGTCGGTGTTAAATAAACCACGTTTTCGGAAAAAAACGATCGTATTTCATAAGGTATTACTAAAAATCATTCTTGTGGAGAATTGAATTATCTCTCAACCTATAGAAATCGTTTTTCGATAAATCTTATATTTTCTGAAATAACAACAAAAAAATATATATATCATTCTTGTGGAGAATTGAATTATCTCTCAACCTATAGAAATCGTTTTTCGATAAATCTTATATTTTCTGAAATAACAACAAAAAAATATATATATTTTTTTTAAATGAGAAATTTTTTAGGTTCCACCCCTGATTTTTTGGTAAACAATTTTTTTTTTCCAATAATACATGATGTCGAGATGTCATGTGTAGAGATGTCATGTGCTGAGTTTCAGAGTGCTACAATCCATTCTTCACTTTTGACTCGAGTTTGTCTGTAGTTACTGGATTAGTAGCACATTGAAGATGTTCACAAAGTACCTACACTTCCTTCGAAAGTAGAATACAACTTGGGTAGCAGCACATTTTGCTTTCGCAAACATCTACATACAAAATCGTAAAGTTTTCATCGGGGGTATGCTGGTTTCATGAGAGCGTAAAGAATAGCTTGCTATATGTTGAGGGAGCATCACAATTTCTCCTCGACTCGCTCGAGGAAGAAAGAGGCGCGCAGTAGTGCGTCTCTCTTATTTATGTGGTATTACCATATGATTGCGTTCCTTGTTGCTCATCAGCAGTTAAAATTGTAGTATAATTTATATGGTATTCTATTGATAGAGTCTGAAATTTTCTCGGTTATTGATGATTTTTATTTCATTTTGTAGAGATTGGTTTATGTGCGTTTCTCTGTGTGCGTTCTTTAGCTTCTATAACTAAATTGTGAGATGAATGAACCTCAGGTTGTGTAATGCAATTTGTGATAGGGGGCGTTTATTATTAGTATATTATACGTAACAAGTGTTATAAAAGGCATATTCCATGAGTGCGTAATTGCTTTAGAACACGCATTACGTACTATACTTTACCTGCGGTGTGCCGTTCCAGAGATATAAAAATTCATAATATTATTATTAGTAAAATTACAGTTTTTCAGAAAAAACGCCTATAAAGATGAACTAAGTAGCAATACCTCATCAGAATAATTTTATCCAATAAGTTGAAGTCATTTGTAATTAACATATTATTGATTTTTATTCATCCCTAGCTAATGTTTGGTTGATTTCGATTTTTTTTTACATAGTCATTAATTACTTGAGAATGTTCGAATAATGGTGTAGAAAATATTCAAATATTACATTTTCATGGCTAGCAATGACCAGTCGAAAAGTGAAAAAGTGGGGAAAACACATCAAGGATTTTTGTAGCACAAGAACGTAACAGCGAATTCTGAATCAAGTTACCCTAAAATCCCTAGAACATAATTTATGAATCAAAAAAAAATATATAGGGTGTCATCTATAGCTGGCAAAATTGATAATGCTTATTCATCCGTAGCGTTTAGTTGATTTAAAAAGTACCCAAAAACGTTCAGTATATCACTTTTTTATGACTAGATATGATCAGTTGAAAATTGAAACATTAGGAAAAACATAATAAGATTGTTTTATCTCCTAGCTAACACCAAATTCTCGTTCAGAACACGCTCAACAAGATTTATAAATAGATGTTTACCATTTACAGGATGATATCGTGTTTAATTTCCTGACCCGGGCAACGGAATCTGGGGGCTTCGCGGTATATTTTCAACCAGGATCTGTTGTGTAGGTGATAGAAGGATGTTTACCCTAATTTTTCAATTTTCGACTGGTCATATCTAGCCATGGAAGTATAATATTTCGTTATTTTCCACAGCATCAATTGAATATTTTGGGTACTTTTTGACTGGAGAAGAAATTTTGAGAATCAAATTAACACTACGGATAAATAAAAGTTATGCCAGCTATAGATGGCACATGGATATTTTTAGAATAAAGTATAGAGGTGGGGCTCTCAAGGTGTTCTAATCCAGAAACCGCTGTTACTTTTGTGCTTGAAGTATCATTAAAGTGTTTTCCCCATTTTTTCACTCCTCAACTGGTCATAGAAAGCCATGAAACAGTAATATTTGGTTATTTTTTATAGCAATAATTGAACACATTTAGGCACTTTGTGACAAGAGAAAAAAATTTCGAAAGCAACCAAATTTTACGGATAAATAACAAATAAAAAATGTTGTTAGTTACAGATGACACCCTGTATATTTTGATGAATTAGCACTGGGATATCGAGGTTTTAGGGGGTTCTGAAACAGAATCTGGTGATATTTTTGCGATAAAAAATGCCTAGTATGTTTTTCCCAATTTTTCACTTTTCAATTGGTCGTAGCCATGGAAAATGGATATACGAATATTTCATAAACCAGAAGGTAGATATTTCTGAGTACGATACGTAATAAAAACAAATTTTGAATCATTTTACTGTCAAGAAAATACAAGGGTGTGGCTGCTCAAAGTGGGACACACTGTATATAGATGAACTTGAAACGCAAAACTTCTTCTAAATACAAAATCGTTTTCGAGATCCAAACATTATCATTATTATTATTATTAACATTAAAATCGTGTTTTTCCAAGAAAGATGCCTATATAGATAAACTTAAAGTAAAACCCTATCTACATACAAAATATCTGAGGTTTGTGAGATATATCAAACTATGCGTTTTGTTTACGAAAACTGTGCGATTTGTTGTGAGCCGCGTGTTTTTGCCTATTTTTTGCCGTAGGTAAAGAAATAAAACTAATGAGAAAACCACTGAACAATCTCACCAAAGCCAATCGAAGAGGATTCCTAGATCGTCAGCCTGGTATGGATGTAGGTTTCGTGATGTTTGAGCGCCCCTTCTTTATCCAGGCATCCGTGAACGAGTCCGTGAAAGTTGGGCACATGTCAAAAAAGGATCACCGTACTTGATATGAAATACGTAATCGTTCTAAACACACCTACGCGAAGCGCCTAGATTCTTGATGCACAATAAGATAGCGTTAAACAAATTTCTAATAGTTGAGTGTGTATAAAGGAAAGCTCGTGACGAGGAACTGATCGGCACTGCTTTTTTGTTCCTGGTTGACGTCTGCGATGTGGGCAAAAAACTGATTGCTCAGAGGCGTACATATTTCTTTCACGCACCTCACGAATTGCTTGACATAAATATGATTCACTTGAAATTTTGTATGAAAATCAATAAGTATACGTTTATACCTATAAAGAATATATTTTTAATAATGCTATGTTTATATAAGCTCAATAATACTAGAATATAGTAGCATTGGTGATTTGATTGTTTTATTGTATTTTATACAGAGTTAGTCAAAGGTATGGCCCGCCCATTTTTCCGATTTAATATTAGAACTATTGAGAAAAAGTTGGGATGATTAGTGGAGGAGTGACGTCACAGGCATTTTTTTAAATAGAACCATATATAAGTCTGAAATCGTTAGAAAACTTGTTCTTTTCTCGTTCAGTATTACAAATATTATTTCAACTCTTTCATTAGATACAGTGTGTTTCGTAATTTTTTGTCCACATCTGTAATTCACTTACCTATACCTATTACTTGATTTGTTCGTGTTGGGGAATGTAGCCAGACGGATATTCTAGCGATATGGCGATTTGATTCAGACAGTGGTGTACGTAAGTTTTTATAAAAAAAAAAGTTTTTAAATGATACATATTAACAGTTGTTTCATTGAGAAATTCCACTTACTATGTTTGGGATAATTTTGAGTATCGAAAACCGGAATAAATACATGAAATGTCGTTAAAATTATTTGAAATTAACAATATTTCAGTAAAAGATTGAAATAATATTCTCGTTTTTGAAAAGTGATACTTTTGTCATTCAATCATGCAATAATGACTTTAACTGAAATTAACGGATCAATGCATTTACAGAAAGAGCTAGTTCTGATGGAGAAACGGATGAAGATGAGAATGACGATGCTTCATCTGATGGCATTGCAGAAACTGATGTAGATGCATTTGATTACAATGCAGACCCACCTGTCATATATACCAGATTATGTATCGTGCCCTATAGCCCTGATAACAGTAGTTGTTGACACAAACATACTGTGGTCAGTCAAGCGAAACTGAAAACTGGTGTTTCATCAGGTACACTATCAAAGTTGTCATAACTAGCGAGGTAATAACATGAATTTGCCAAGGGTGAAAATTGTTAAACAAATACCTTATTGCATATAAATTAAAGTTATGTCAGTCAATCAGTCAATCAGAGCGGGTCAGTCAGCCACAATATATATACGGGGTTTATCAACAATGCTTGGGTAGACGATAGCTAGAAAAAAAAATGCTTCTAATAAAAGTTGTGAAAAGCACTGAAAGTTATGATACCAAAATACTTGTCAACATTCAGGGTGTCTCGTAAAAAGTTATATAGTTTTAGTGAAAACCCCTTTTTATTTTCAGTGGATTGATCTCTCGTCGAACTTGGTAGAAATATGTTATTATTTCCAATCCCAGAAACTCCTACATAACAATTTTTAATGAAATCTAATTATAATCACAAAACTCATCCTCCATTTTGAAGCTGCCATCTTTAATTTTTAAATTTTGACGACCTGACTACAAAAACCCCTTTGTGTAAATTTTCAACAACTATAATCACAAGACTTGTCAGCCATATTTGATTCTGAATTTTTTATGGAAAACGTGTCCGTGAAAAAAAGTTTATCTGTCATCTTGAATTTTTAAATTAAATCATGATCTCCGACTTCAAATAGATTGAAAATAAAAATGTTGAATAGAATCGTTCCATAAGTCACAGTCACAAATCTAATTCGGAATTTTTATTTTATTGTTTTTTTTTACTGAAACCTTCGAAGGCGCGCGCTCAACATCTCACCAAAGTTCAATCATACTCGGATGACTGGTAGAGGACAAATGAAACCCGAACAAACAAACAAATGTTCAATTATATATATCTATAACCACGAAAGTATGCAGTGAAATTTCGACTTTTTTCACGAAATTTTAACATTGAAGTTGGAATAATTAAATTTCGATATAAAAGTCGAAATTTTGACATTAAAATCGAAATTTGGAGAAAAAAGTCGAAACTATGACTTTAATGTCGAAATTTCGAGAAAAAAGTCGAAATTTCGACTTTATAGTCGAAATAAAAAAAAAACTATTTTGGCCCTCCTGCGCTTTCGTTAATAACATTGTCATCGGAATTATGAACACATGCCAAATTCAAGATCATTCGGACCGGACGTCTGGAAGTGGGTGAAAATCACGTTCAAAGTTTCCGTTACATAGATACATACATACATGTAAGTGAAGCTATTATAATAATAATAATAATAATTTATATGCCATATAAAATTTGTTACATAAACGTATGAAAAATGTATATATATATATATATATATATATATATATATATATATAGGTAAATAAATTGCAGCAGCCACTAAAGGAAGGTCCTTGAAAGTGGTGTTAAAGCGTGTTAAAAACAAGGGAGATACAGAGATTTTGTTCGAGCGTCGGCGCGAATATCCCGAGTTTCGCGCGAAAAACTGCGAACATCAATTATTTCTCATTCTCTCATAGGAAGCAATTTTCGAAAAAACATGACTCAACCTTTTTTGTGAAGATTTCTACGCTCTACAAGTATGATTATCAAAATTTTGAATTCCTTTTGAGATATTGATGGAACAACGATTTTCCGAGATTTCCCGAGAATTCCCTACTTTCCATAGGTATTTGCATACAGACATTTTTTTTTCATGGAGTACCCTTCAAAAAGCGCTGGTGTGCCAAAAATTATAGGAAATTATATTTCCTGGACTTAAATATATTATCATTATTTTCAACAACCCGTTTTGTTAAGCCACTCATTTTTTCAACTGTTTTAGCCCCAACCAGAAACCTCCTTCAGCCATGAGATTGAATGTCGTTTTTAAAATCTTCAATGGAATTGGGGTTTTCTTGATTGGAACCAATTCAAAGTGCGATAAGAGATGGAAAAATACAATCTTCGTTTCCAGAAGGGCAAATCTAGATCCAATACAGTTGCGAGGTCCCAGACCAAACGGAAAGTAAGCAAGTGGATTAATATTTCCCTTATTCTCATCACTAAATCTTTCTGGATCGAAACGCAATGGGTCTGGATAATATTTGGGATCACGATGTATTGCCACTATTGGAATCATCAACACAGAGTTTTTCTCGATGTACACAGGTTTCTCGCCTGGACTAGCTGGTTCTATCGTAAAAGGTTTCGTACACACCCTGTCAGTAGCTATACCACTTGGCCATTTCCTCAAACATTCTGAAAAAAAAAACTATCATTGCAAAGGGTTATATTGGGCCGAAAAATTTATTGGCAAGGGAATGAAAAGATATGCATGTGTAAGTTCGAAGTTCTAGATCAAATTGTGATAGAACTTTTTTAATCGAATATTATTAGCAACCTGTTCAGCATTTTGATAGAGGAATAGTCTGACACACGTGGTGACCCGTGAGTATTCGATCGCACCCCAATGATCGGTAGGTGCGTGGGTTCGAATCCCAGCAAGGTCACCGGCCCCGTGCATGGCTCATGAATAGGTACTTAAGAACAATTTGTCTCTTTAAATATATCACACTCACAAAAATGCGTTTTTTCTCCTAGATATCATATTTTACCATGGCCGATGCTGGTCTGTAATTTCATAAATCGTTTCACTCTCATAACACTAAGCAAAACCAAAAGGGGTATATTATTGTAAATATTAAAATTGTAAGCACACAGTATATAACACAGAAATAAATAAAACAGTCAAAACTATCCCCTCACCGCAGGGTATGGGTAAATGAAGGGAGTTTCATGACTGTTTCCCCCGGAGCGAGGTCTATTCCCGCCCATCTGAAATCCAGCGGGCAGGATAAACCGCGGCTCGCCTGCCCTAGGGCAGGCCCCACGATGTTTTTGTACCACTACTGCGAATACCGGTCTCTGTCCCACTTAGTGGATGCCCCGCCTCCTACAAGTTATGCGGGGGGCTCGAGTTTGTTCAAAAAACCGGGTTATGTGCATTCATCGGCGCGAGTGTTCATATGCCTACTCTTCTTCAAGGAGTTCGCGGAAAACATCCAAAGTCTGGTATAAATGCCCTCTATACCTCCACGGCACGCCGTGGTGTTCTCGGATGGCTGTGGCTTCCTTGGATGTGATGCCGATAAAATTTATCGGCTTGTGATCTTATGTGGTCTGCGATTTTATCGATGTTGGCCAGCTCTCGCAAGTCGTCCGACCGAATGTACCTATCACTGTCAATGATGATACGCAGTAGCTTGTTTTGCACCACCTGCAACCTACCCATTAGGGCGTTGGAGGCACCGCAGAACACTGGTCAATGCAGGCCTGATTACCTGTTACAGGAGCACCGTGTGCTCTCTACTCAGCTTGGAGGTCCTCGCGATGAGCGGGTACATTCGCTTGAGCGCTGCCGCTCCTCACTGAACCGCCAAGCTGACGTGCTTGTGCATAAATAGACGCCTGTCCAGTTGTACCCCCAGGTATCGCACGGTGTCGGACTCCTCTATGTGGTTGCCCAGAACTCCCCGGGATTCAGCTCGATTTTGTTTCTCTTCATATACGGTATGACCGCCCTGTCCAGGTGTGTTCTCAACCTCGACGCGGCCATCATGCTGTGCTGCTAATGCGTGTATAGCGTTGTATCATCAGCTTAGATGGCCGTGTCCACCAGGTTGGACATGGGGAAGTCATAATAATATGTATATAAAGAGTACAAAACATACATGACACTAAGGTAAAACACGATTAAAATGTCTACAAAATGTATTGTCTTTGTTTCGATACGCAGTATATTTTTCAAGCGAATGTAGTACATTAAATTATTCTTCATTGAAAAATACTTAAATACCTTTCTTACCCATCAACATAATTAGGGACTACCTATAATTATCGCTAATTCCTAGACTCATACAACTTATAAAATTGACAATAACGATATACCTACCTGGAAATCTCAAAACACAATTGAACAAATTTAATAAAGGGGAACTGTTCAGGTCCAATTGATCGTTTAATAAGCAAGATGAATTTTTCAATTTATTAATTTCCAAGAATTCTAAATAATTAAGCTTAATGCCCTTATTTTCCACATGAAGAATTTCGAAGTTTTCATCGAAGTCATGGCCTTCCTCCAAAATATGATTGGCATATGATGACTGTGTTTTATTATTTTCATAATTCATACGCTATGCTACTCTTAAATTTTGTTTATGCATAAATGAAGCTATTTTTTCCGTGACGGGTCCTGAATGAGTTAAAGTTCTATAATTATTGTCAAGATTCCTGGATAGCCTTTTTATGTAGTTTTTTAGCAAGAATATTTTCTATTACTTTGACTTGATAGCCATTGTTAACTGCTTTGTGCTTTATAATATTTAATTCATTATTAAAATTGTCTTCATTGTTACCTGATATGACCATATCCAAATATTTCATTTTCAGCAGTGCTTCGTAGGTAATTTCGCCCTTACATGCTGCTTGAGTCTCCTCGATTTCCTTTCTTAGTCTTGTTTGAATATCTGGATTCACAGCCAGTTCATAGGACATGAAGCACATAAGTGCAGATACTGAATCAAAACCAGCGAAGAAAAAAATCAAAGCCTGGGCCGTAATATCTAAATTGGTAATTTCTGTGACTCGTCCTTTACCTGAAAAAAAATACAGTGTTGAAAACTGGACTCCAGTAAGTTGAGCAGCCTTGGATCTCTAAGGTACCAGCCAAGAAAGTGAGGAAACCTCTCTCGCAGGAAATGAATGAACCTCATATAAGTAGTTTTTTCGAAGAAAAGTTTCGCTGATGGCGATAGTATTTTCTGCTTGAATGAAATGCGTTAAGTTTACAATTTTCGGAAACCAGGGAGAATGGGATACTAGTCTATTATCTGGCCAGTTAATCGGAATTCTTTCCCGGAGTATTTCTTTGCTTCTTCACTCTCACTTATTCCAAACGAAATTCCAGAAACTATGAACAGTAAAGGTACAAGAGTTTTTTTTATCACTTTTAATTACACGAGAGCTTTTTTTGTCGAAGTAAACTTGACATGTAGTAATGAGAATTTTGTTGCCTGACAATTCATCGAAAAAAACTACCCCTGAAAATTACGAGTCCGCAGGACGAGTAATTTTTTCTGACAGTTTTTTGAGTTGAATTGTCCTAATGGCAACAAAATCCGAATTATAAATGTCAAGTTTACTTCGACAAGAAAAAGCTAGAGTGTAATTCGGTCAGATAATTTAATGAATATGTGACATAACGTCATCAAAAATATGTTTTTGTACAACTGACATTAAAAATGACGTTTTTAATTCATTGACACATGAACTAAAAACTGACGTTTTCACAAAATCACTTTTAACACTAGTGTTAAAAGTAAAATGACAGATGAGATGATGGATACTCAGTAATATAGATCTCTCTAATAGAAACACTTCAATCAGATATTATAATCAGAACACCTACTCAAGAGGAGTCGTTTATAAAAGTTCACACATGTATTTGGTCGTTTGCGCAATTGATAATACTAATTCCTTTTGAAGTTACAAACGAAGTAGTATTTAGTCCAACTGTAGAATGTCCTTCATCACTGACAAATAATGACATTCATAAATAAAGTGCGTTGGGGTTTATTATATTTGAAGTATCTGTCAGTCAGCCTTGTAATCCAAAGATCGTGTGTTCGAATCCTTATGGATCTTATTTTTTTTTTGTTTTTTTCTTACTAGCAGTAACTGTTGAACAAAAAATTTTGTATGATACATTTGTTAAAAGTGATTTTATTTTGCTCGTGGGGTTGCTCCACTCGCTAACGCTCGTTTCGCAATATTCCCCACTCACAAAATAAAATGCCACTTTTAACACTTGTATCATAAATAACTATTACCTACCACCAATATGTAATATCAAACATTACGATACTGATATGAGTTTCGTAATGAGATACTTTACCGCACTAGTGCGGTAAACTAAAATTCATTTCTTTCTCTTTTTAAATGTCATGTCTATTTGATGGAAAAGGATAACAAGAACTCATTTATTATAAATTTGAGTATCTATCCCGAGATTTATCAGGTAATAAGGTTTGAATTTTTTTATTTGTAGGATTCTATATCTGAATTCTCTAATGGTCTGAACTAATGTCGATGAAATTTTACTGAATTGGAATGAACGTGTCAGTGAGTAAATAATCAACATTATTGGTGGTAGGTAAAATATTGTATATTTTTGTCGTAAATTCATATTACGATAATCGATGGGTTTATAAATATCTATTACAATGCTGGTTGTCATGCTTTCAAAAGTTAGGTTAGGTTAGGTTAGGTTAGGTTAGGTTAGGTTAGGTGAGGACTAATTTTGAGTAAATAGTTAACATTATTGGTGGTAGGTAAAATATTGTACAATATTTGTGTCGTAAATTCATATTACGATAATCGATGGGTTTATAAATATTTATTACAATGCTGGTTATCATGCTTTCAAAAGTTAGGTTCCGTTTTGTCGCTAGAAAAGTTAGGGCAAACAAACTTTTTTCGCTGTAATAATGTCAAAACACTGCGACATATGGGGCAAGTTTTTAAATTCATCGATGTATAATGCGCATTCGTGCTGTCACTGTATTTTCCATTAGTTGAATAAGGATGCAATGCTCATCGATGAATTTAAAAACTTGCTCATGGCATTTTTAGTGCATGAATTAAATTGTCTGATAAATGTCTTTCTCGAAACGAAAAAATTCTGCCAATCCGTATATAGGTCGAGCAATTTTGTCCAATGTCAGTTTCGAGTAAAATTACAGATGGAAATATTTTCAGTTGAACGAATTCCAACGATCCAATTAAAAAAATATTCGAGTGTTGCTCGGCAAGATGAATCAAAGACAATATACCGGGTGACCACAAGGTGAGGTTTCTCCCCTTAATTTTACTATAGTTTTGAAGATTTCAAATTTGGTATGTTGCTATAGTATTTCAATTCGGATATTTTGACAGAACTACTGATAATTCACCACTTTCCGTTTTTCCGGAAATAACTTCAACTTTCGATTGTGTGTGTCAGGTTGGCCTAGAGCCCCGAGCTGAACATTGGATGCGAGCGAGATAAGCTTTTGCAATAGCAGATATCTACCTTTACCTACGTATATATCCGAGAAATAAGTAGTAACTTTTTCCCCGGGGATAAAGTGATTTCATGAAAAGTCATATTTTAGTACCTGTCAACAGAGGTAATATGTCAAACATTGTCAAACACAGAAAAAAAGAATTTGGTGCTTGGTACTCACCAATATCAGTTTCCTGGACTGTGGCAAATCCTGTATCCACACCAATATTTTCTTCTTTATGTTGGATTCCTTTTTTGGCTTCCATCAATAAATGAATCATATCAGGACGAACAATATTTTTTTCTTCTCGAGTTTTTATAGTATCATTAACCAGATTGCAGAAAAAATCATTAACTGCACGACCCATGAGAGTTATCTTGAAAAACTGGAAGAAAGATGCACTAAGTGAAGTATACCTACAGTGGCAAACTGAGTTCAATAATGATAGTTGATATTCAATAAGATTCAGTGTTGAATGATTGCTACCTCTTGGAAGCCCATGAAATATATGAAATATATCGAAAATATAGAGACCAATCTGAGTCCTACCTAATATGAAACAGACTGTGGCATGAGATATCTTGAATAGCTATTGTGTAGTTAGAGCACAAAGTGATGGATTGCCGCTCGACAAGGAAAGCGGCCATTATACTTTGAGTTTGTCTGTCGTTACTGGATTATAAAGAAATTGAAACAATTGATGTGAACAAAAGAGCATTTGAACATAATGGAAGTGATGGATTGCCGCTCGACAAGGAGAGCAGCCATTATACTTTGAGTTTGTCTGTCGTTACTGGATTATAAAGAAATTGAAACAATTGATGTGAACAAAAGAGCATTTGAACATAACCTAATGGATATCAGATTCTCCTTACCTGTAGAACTTTGGGAAATGCGAAAAATCCCAAAAACTTGAGCCTTTTCTTTAAACTACCAAAATTTGTGGCTTCTTTTCCCATCAAATAAAATTCATTATTTGGTTCTCCGAGTGAGTCAACTTTCACACCGAAGGCAGCTGTCGCTATAACATCATTGGTGTAGCGAGTGAATGCGTCCTTCATTTCCAATTCGACACATTCTTGATCCTTTTTTAGAAAATGATTTACGAAGTCCTCCGAACATTTTCCCATCAGTACGAACATGGATCTCATTTTGCTGCTAGTGAAGGATGGGCTTAGAATTGGTCGCATATCACGCCATTTTTTTCCTGAAAACATTTATTATTTTAAAATTTTCCGCAGATGATATTCCAAATCAATCAATTTATTTACCGTATACAAAGTTACAATATAAAATAGACAATGTGGTAACAATGTGGTAAATAAATACAGTACGTCCAAATAAAGGTTTCCCTTGTGCATAGGTTTAAAATTTAAAATTTATAATTTTAAATTTTTTAAATTTAAAATTTAAAATTTAAAATTTAAAATTTAAAATTTAAAATTTAAAATTTAAAATTTAAAATTTAAAATTTAAAATTTAAAATTTAAAATTTAAAATTTAAAATTTAAAATTTAAAATTTAAAATTTAAAATTTAAAATTTAAAATTTAAAATTTAAAATTTAAAATTTAAAATTTAAAATTTAAAATTTAAAATTTAAAATTTAAAATTTAAAATTTAAAATTTAAAATTTAAAATTTAAAATTTAAAATTTAAAATTTAAAATTTAAAATTTAAAATTTAAAATTTAAAATTTAAAATTTAAGTTCAAATTTTGAAAATTTAAAATTTAAAATTAAATTAAATAATTAAAATTTAAAATTTTAAATTTCAGATTTTAAATTTTAAAATCATTCTATATACATATATTTTTAATTTTAATTGATTTAAATTTAAATGTTTAAATTTTAATTTTCAAAATTTAAACTTTAAATTTTAAATTTTAGATTTTGGATTTTGGATTTTAAATTTTAAATTTTAGATTTTAGATTTTAGATTTTAGATTTATATACATATATTTTTTACAATGGGGTGGTTGGGTATAGCGAACAGATGAACATGATGAAAATTATACATTTGTAGATTCTAAAGAAAAAAAAGAAAAAAAAAGTGGTAATCCATGTTTAAATTCAGTTAATATAGTCAAGAGATAATATAGTGAATCTCATTTCAAGTTTTTCCTATCAATTGCTCGATGTATTTCACTCTTGGGTAAGTATGCAGCCAATTTTTTTTATTTTTCTTCAGCAAGCCTAGCGATTGAATTTTTCATCAGGTCATCAGTCATCCTTGAACACTACGGGATTTTTTTTTCGTGGAAACCAGAACATATTCCCTGTCACCTTTCTTTCTCAAGAAGTAAACGATAGATTTTTGATATGTGAGTGATACTTTGGTTAGAATGTAATATGAGTTCGGATCATAGCCCTTTCCCAATGAACGTGGAGATCCTGTCGTAAAACATTATTGAAAGAAAGTGGCCAAACGTTTTTGTTGAAACTTATTGGATTCGTTGAAACTTGTGGAACTTTGTCTGATAAAATATAAATCGCCTCTTCCTTGAGACGAGTTTTTCTGTAATTTTCCGGATTGTCTTTCCAAAAATTGAAAATTTATTTTAGTGTGACTGAAACGATAGATTATATTCAATAAACGCAAAAATACAAAAACTATCACCAACCTCATCATAGAAAAACTATTTTTCTACTATCGTGTGGAAAATCCTCTTTTCCGCACTTATTTTAGTTTTGAAAAAGTCACTTTTCCGCACTAGTGCGGAAAAGTAGATTTGTTTAGTTTTTGCGGATTATACTGACATTTAAATATTGCGTCGCAGAAGGTTAAAATAGAAAGCTTACCATGTATGGTTGTATAGTTTAATATATATTTAATAATAAATGTTCTTTATGTTAACTTTTGGGTATTTTTTCCGCTAGTAGAAAAAATAGTGTACCTAACACGAGCGTAAAGTGTCTTTTCGCACTTGTTATGTAAACTACTATTCTAAAACTGTTAGGGATATTATTCGTGTTTGTTTTCATACCTGTTAATGCAAATAGGTTCTTTCCCCATAGTGGATCTGTATCTTCTGGAATTAAGGTTCTGTGATCCATGAAGTGATCGAAATCTTTAACGGTAATTTTTTTCAAGAGTTCTAGATCTTTAATCAATAGAGTCGGTTTATTAAACTGATACACTCCGTGGTACCTGCAAAAAAATCATGAATTATGAATATACGTATAAGAGAAATATTCAACAGTGATTTGTTTACTGATTTTCAGTAGAGAATTTTGAACTTATTGATAAATTCACTGAAGAATAGAGTAAAATGAAAATGTTCTTGAACATCCGAAAGTTTATACTTTACTTTTTATTGAAATGTTTAATATGTTTTTCTACGTTCATGCAAAAAACAAAACTTTATTGAACTATATTTGGTGGAAAAACTGTCTCTTTATTGCACTGAGTGCAATAAAGACTTTATTGCACTCATCTGTCATTCTATTATAGCGTTCTGTCATCATGACAGACATAAACTTTCAAATCGACGTCAAATTTAGCCCATTTTCTGTGAGATTGTATTACGTTTTAAATAGTTGCATGTTTCATCATATTCTTTATATAATGGACTCTGAAATTACTATTATTTCCTTCGAATATCATCTGAATTACAAAAAATGATTTTGAATTACTTTTAGCAGATAGATTTAAACAAACAATGTCTTCCTTACAGTTTAGTGCCACCTAAATGAAACTCGTGCAAAAAGAGTTTATTACACTCGACAATTTCACGTCGAGTGCAATAAACACCTACTTTTTGCACTTGTTGCATAAATAACTATAAATAGGTCATTTCATTCACATATTCAATTTTGATACCGTGTTATTATTGATTGATTACTGAAATAGCTCATTGTCTATCTTTCATGCACCGTTCAAATATTTCGGTATAGTTGTTTATTACTTAGATGAGTCGATAGTTTGTCAGTTTGTTCGATTTATGTACAGGAATTACCATACACATTTGTCATTGATGAGGGAGCATACCATTTTTGGATATTAAATTTATGAGATGTTCAGCTTGGCAAATCCATAAAGGAATATGAAATCGGCACGCCTATCGATGCGCGGTAGCAGAAGAGCTCAGCATACATTCTAACTGAATGTACACAGAAAAAAATTCGTACCTGAATACAATGAAAAAGTTCATAGACTCAATGAATATTTTTATTAATATTGGTCTAATGAACGCAATCGTTATGTCAATGTACCACTGGTTATCAATACTATGAATACGGATCTTAATAATATCAATGAATGCTTTCATTGATATCATGATCAAGTACATTAAATAGGTTCGTTATGGTAATGAATTCCATTCATCAAACGAATAAAGAGTGATCACCCAAGCAATGAATTGTATTCGTTCAACTGATGAAACTGTTCTCATCAGATTACTTATTATTAGGAAATTGAAAAAACTTACAGTCTAACTCCACCAAAAATATTCTTTATTGCAGCTGTCATGCAGTCAGAAGACTGACATCACGTTGAAATCATGTAGTCAGAAGACTAACATTAAGAGAGAGGACATGTTTCGAAGGATTATTCCATCATCTTCAGCAAATTATGAGTAAGTTACAAGTCGATCATATTATGGTGAAAAAAATACAATCAATGGGAGGAAGTGACAATGACAGTAGGAAGAGGAAGTGACAATGACATTGTTACTTGTAAACATTGCTGCATGGTCACAGTTTAATTATCAAAGTTATTTTCAATATGTTAATATTTATTGTTGGATGGACCATCCATGGTCCCTGACATCAGTGGTATGGCCTCCGCTCCAGATGCGGACCACATGGTCTTTGGTTATGACCAAATTTTTAGTTTGAAAATTTTTTAAAAAATGTTTCCCATTGATTGTGTTTTTTTCACCATAATATGATCGACTTGTAACTAACTCATAATTTGCTGAAGATGAAGGATTAATCCTTCGAAACATGTCCTCCCTCTTAATGTTAGTCTTCTGACTACATGATTTCAACGTGATGTCAGTCTTCTGACTGCATGACAGCTACAATAAAGAATATTTTTGGTGGAGTTAGACTGTAAGTTTTTTCAATTTCCTATTGAATCTCACCTCCACTGTATGCAATGGATCGTCTCCGATGGTTAATTATTATTGTTCGTTCTTCGAATAAATGTTGTATGATTGATATATAATGATTCAGATTAGTTCGACGATGGATATTTTTCATCAATCCAATGAACGGTGATTATTAAGTATCGGTTATTCCTTGATTCAATAATTGATATACATTAAATCTATGTTTCAGTTTATTCTCGTGATGCTTTCACACATGGAACTAATTATTTTGTTTATCATTTGAATAAGTGGTATTTATTCAATCATTGCATATCATTCGTAAATGCAATGAAGGCCTCCCACTGATACTGAGCATACAGTGAGTTTCCGAAAGATATGCAAAATAATTAACATGCATTCATCAGAACATCGCAATCCTGATTGGAAGGCGTATCTCCAAGTTATCTTTTATTTCGGCTGGCTCTTTTCGGAGCTCTTTGGATGTCTCTGTAGTCTGTGCTACCTGAGAAGATGCTTCAACGATCGCTTCTGTCTACTTAAGTTAACCGGCTCTGTGCAAACAACGAAGTCGTGCGGAGTGGCCCCTCTAGTGGAGGCGCTGTGTAGTATCAGCTAAAGCTAACTTGCCAGCAACGGAGATTTCTATGCGAGGCTTCGGCTGAACAGATGCCGGCAAAATTTATGAGTATATTTGAAGATGGCTTGGTTCGAAATAAGGCTTATTATTATATTCATGAACATATTAATTACGGAGTTATAGAATGGGAGGAAAATGTTTTGCTTCTATCTGCCTAACAAAACTGGGACTTAGTAACTTCGTTACACCTTCTATGATCTTTCCATAGCCCCAATAAAACCTGTGTGTAGATCTGAAAATAGATTATCATTGATTTCGATAAATTTGGATTCATTGTAACAAAATAAAATCATCTCTGGGACCATTAATTACGTTCATTGATATGAGGAACAATTTCAAATGGATTCAGTGTACTCCTTTCATTACCTCAATGAACTTTTCCATAGCAGCAACGAAACCTGTTCATAAATGTAAAAAAAGATCATCTTTGATCTCAATGAACTTGAATTCATTGTATCAATAAATACCTTCGTACATCAGTGAATGTTTAATCATTATCACGATGAAAAGTTAATTGTGCCAATGAACGGAAAGGCAATATACGGTATTCATTGATATTATGAACCACATTTTTTTCATGAAATAACATACATTGTTCCAATGTACTTTTTTCTTCATTTCAATAATCTTTTTCAAAGCCGTAACGAAATATGTTCATAGGTCTGAAATTAGATCATCATTGATCTCAGTGTACCCCTTTCCTCACCTCAATAAACTTTTCCGCAGGAGCAACAAAAACTGTTCATAAATGTAAGAAACGATCATCTTTGATCTCAATAAACTTGAATTCGTTGTATCAATAAATACCTACAAAAGTCAGTGAATATTTATTCATTGCCACGATGAAAAATATATTTTGCCAATGAACGGAGAGGTAAAAAACGGCATTTATTGATATAACGTACCACATTTTTTTCAGTGTACAATGTATACTAGTCTCGTTATCGTCCGAATACTTTCTCATTACAATTCGCGCAGCCTATACGTTTATCGATATTCCTTTACAGATTTGCCAAGCTGTACTAGCGCTTTTATCAATAAATTCGTCTATGGATAAAATTACAGTTACTTAATTGGAAACTTTCAATGGTAAACTTTTTGAATTGTACTGTCTAAAGTACACCCAATTTTCTTGTTTCAGAACTCACCTGGTCCCTGGAAACTGATTGTACATTCGAAGAATTGAATCCAGTATACTTTCTCTTCCAAAAGTTGTATCCCAGTTGTCTCCAAGAAACAAATTTGGATTCACTTGATCCACACCTCGTTCTCTCCAGTAGTACATCGGTTTGACGCACAAGTAGTAGAAGAGAGCGGCTAAAACAGCCGCCCCTACAATAAACTGTAGCATTTGAGGAAGGAATCTGCAAAAAAGAAGAATCTGCAGAAAAGAAGAAGATACAGAAAGGACACCGCACACTTTTATAGGGAAAGTGTCGAATCGGATGAATTTTTGATATGTTGTAGTCCAACTCATTCCAAACAAAAAGTCCAACGGGCATAACTTTTTCTATAGGCTAGTTTTGACGCTAGAGGGCGTTGAAAACTCAAATCTTTTCTCTATTGTTAAACAACAAAAGAAGTTAATAATTTTCACTATTCTGAATAATCAAGATCTAAACATTCATCAATATAAGATAGTATTAGAAGTATTTTTCGTTGGTGTCATTACAGATGGTCAATTATACAGTGTGTTCCATCTGGTATGAACAAACTAATAGTTCGAGTTGATGATGAAACTCAAGGAGAATGTTATAAAAATAGGTCTAATTAATTTATATTCGATTATTTTATTGATGCTCAAGGAGTATGATAGAGAAACTCCTCCTGGCGGGTCAACTAAGCCTCCATTCACACATTTAGCATAAGTATAATATGGAGACAATGATGGGCTATAACTCAATATATTAAGTATATGTTACATTTAGCGTACCTTTCGAACCTAGTATCGTTGACCCTAATGAAGCACTGTCGAATTAACCCTAATAATAATTTACAGGGTGTTTCATTTTGGAACATATCGATACGATCAAAGAAACTGACATTGTAGTTGATTCACAGTTCTTATTTAATAGTATTTCGATGGCGAAATTCCACTCTCATCCTCCATAGACCTGGAATATCAATACGGTCGTTAAATTCTAATAAAATGTTCCTCAAATACTGCCATTTATGTTGTACATGAGATTGGGGTTTATTAATTTTATCGGTTTCTTCGTCCTCCTTTGTATTCACACTCATAACATTTAAATCTCACTGCAAAATTATACGCCATATTCAACTTTACATTGACATGAAGTCACAAACAATCAAAACATTGCTCAATGGAAACATTTTTTTTTCTGTACTGAAGGGATGCAATGTTTTCATATTATCCAGTACCCCATTCTTAAAAATGATTGAACAGTTTTCAAAACGAATCTAAACTATAATATTTTCATAATGCGTCAAAGTTTAATTTCCCGAATACTGTTGTGATATCGAAATAAAAACGAAAGTTAACCAGACAGCAAGATCCAGAACAAGAATTTATTGCCTCATATACAGGGCAATACGAAAAAAATAGGGTTGGATGGTGGAACGCATCAAATTAAAAAGAAATATTAGTTATAACATCTGCGTTACCTTCATTCACCTCTCTACTACTATTATTTGTCTCTGAATCAGTTGGATGTTACGAACTTTTGGTCGAAATAAGTCCATTCGCAAATGTAAAAATCCTTGACGTTACAATGATAGATTCAGAAAGAATTTTTTCTACGGGTATTTTATTGACATATTTTTAATATTACTTGTTCTTTCTCATGCCTTCAAATTATACAGGATTGTCGAAAAATATTTTTCAATACGGAACTTTTCGAATTTAACTATCGCTTTCTTTTAAAACGATCACTCGGTATGGTTTTCAACTTTGTGATGTAAAAAACGGCCTAGAATAAAATTCATAAAGAGTTTTTGATTGTAGATCCCTGAGGCGCTTTGTAACCATTTTCGAATTACTGAACTTTAGAAATTGTAAGTAGCTGGAACACGCTGTATAATTGACAAAATGTAACAACTCCAAAGAACAATACTTGAAAAAGTATCTCATATTGATGAATGTTTACATCTTGATTAATCAGAATGCTGATGATTGTCAAGGATAACGTTATGTGTTGTAAAACAATGTAGAACAAATGAAGGTTTTCATGGGCCTTTAGCTCCAAAACTAGCCTAAAGAAAAAGTTGTGCCTTTGGACTTTTTGTTTGGAATGACTACGACTACAACATATCAAAAATTCAGCCGATTCGACAGGGGGCCAATTTCCCTATGAAAGTGTGCGGTATCCTTTGTGAAATAATTTTAGGTAGGTACCTGTTTTTTTTTATTTCAGAAACCAATGGAAATTTTTAACTAATTAAATTTCAAATGTTGTTATTTCCTAGTTCCTAGTTCCTAGTTCAGACAGATGGACCTCAATAATATGAAGTATTTTCATATGAGAGTGAAAGTTAATTTAGAGGATGACACTTTACGGAAAGTATAATCTTTGACTGCAACTAGAATTTACAGCTTTCAGACAGAATCTCAATCTACAAATAGATTGTCAGGCTCCAAGTGAAACCTCCAGGCCCTCCACAAGAACTCCAATCGGATCTGGCCTCTCGAAAGAATATGGCCTCCCAAAAGAATCTTCTCCAATAGGGTTTCACACAAAATTACAATAAACCACGGGACGTTAGAAACGAGTTAGATTTTGAGATGGTGCTTATCCTTCAAAAACTAATAATGCTTCCAAAATCAACAACGAACCGCTTAATCTACCATACAGGCTCAGATAATGATCGATATGAGGTGACACTGTGGTCACTAGATATTTTTCAATATACTTATTTCCTGCGAAAGCTAACAGCTCACTCTCAGCTTGATGCCCTTGACGGTTCTGGGAATAATGACCAACTCTCAAAGTTCCATTTTGACACTTTAGACTCAATTGGGATTCCGTGCAACGGTCCTATGGTTCCAAACGAGGTTTCAAATCATGCTTTTAAATTATCATCATTGACGCTTTTATTACTAATGGCACATCAATTCAAATAAAGTTTTTCGGGGTTTATCTACATCTCTTTTCGCACCTAATACATTCAATAAACGATATCAATGTTTTAGCTCGAATAAAAAAAATAGAAGGCTATTTTTTGCTGGAGAATGTAATTCATCAAAAATAGCTGTTCATAAGATATTCAAGAGCGACGGATACCATGACTACAAATGCCAAGTGGTACCAAAACTATACATCGTAATGATAGAGATTGAGATTTTGTTATTGGTTCCAACAGAACGGAAGAAGTTAAAAAAACTCTGCACACAATATAGTTTGGGGAGACGAAGCAACATTTACAAATTATGGTATATATTCGATCGAAAATTTGTATGCCACGGAAAATCCTTACCTAATTCAGGGAGTAAGATTTCAATAGCATTTCTATTTGAAAATGTGGTGTGGTTTGTCATATAGCAAATTACTGGTGGGACCGTATTTTATTGATGGAAACCTGATCGCAGCAAAATATTCAGTTTTACTTCAGGACCTGTAGGATGATCTCCTTATAGAGCATCTTCCTAACGAAATCTGCTTCCAACAAGATGAATGTGATCCACACAATTCAAGAATGGTCACAGATTATTTGAATTTGAATCGTCGTTCTTTTCTCTAAAAATTAATTCGCTTATGTTTTTCCTAGTTTACCGAATAGGCCGAGAAATTCACATTAAAGAATTAATGAGTAGGACGTCAAATTGCTTTCCATGCGGTGTTGCCAATTTTCTCACCACGGCTCGGGAGATTAAGTTGGCCGTGGTAATACTAATTCCTTTTGAAGTTACAAACGAAGTAGTATTCAGTCCAACTGTAGACATTCATAAATAAAGTGCGTTGGGGTTCATTATAGTCAGCTGACGTCACAACATGGCGGTCATGGGAGGACAAACAAAGCATTTGACATTTGATGAAATGAAAATTCGTTTTTTGTGGGTGTTGACTAGAAAGATTCACGTAGCCTTATGGAAAATGGGTGCAATGGGTGCAATGGGTTCAATGGGTTTGTTTTTGTTCAGTTTGGTTTGTTTGTCCCCCTATGACATTGTTCCGCAACTGTCATATTACGTCACTGACAGTGCTCTGTTGGAGCATCTGCCTGTCTGCCTTGTAATCCAAATATCGTGTGTTCGAATCCTTAGGAATTTCATTTTTTTTTGTTTTTTTCTTACTAGCAGTAACTGTTGTACAAAAAAAGTTGTATGATACATTTGTTAAAAGTGATTTTATTTTGCGAGTGGGGTTGCTCCACTCGCTAACGCTCGTTTCGCAATATTCCCCACTCACAAAATAAATTGCCACTTTGACACTTGTATCATAAATAACTATTATACAACAAAATACCATTTGAAAAAGTGATTGTGATATTTTATTTTTTCGTTCTTGCGCTGGTGGATAATAGGTCACTTCATAAGTTTGGATAAAACTAATATAATGTGATTGTAGACAGAAATATTAACTTTCCAATAGTTTCTTTTGATCCAGGATTCAAACCAGTATTTATTGACAAGCCATTAATGTCATATATGGATGGGAAAAAATGCATTTCGAAAAATTGTGATCGGGTTTTTTGGAAAATTATACTTTATTCTTAAATATTTATATGGAAATAAAAATACTATAAATATACATTGTAATGACATTTGTGAAAGATTTTTTTATGGAATTATTTGTTTCAATATTATATGGTCCTATAATGTAAATGAATTATTCACAAGGATGAAACTCAACTTATATTCCATGCGGTGTTGCCGATTTTCTCACCACGGCTCGGGAGATCAAGTCGGCTGTGCCTATACTGATAAGGGCAAGAACCCAGAAATCGATCTATAGGTGGTCCAAATGTTTCAATTATCATTTTCCATGCAACTAGAAATTGCGGAGATAGCCTTTTAAGAACTCTGCATGGAAATTCATTGGATGTAATTCAACGTTCGTCGTAGTATTAGCCAGGAAAGTAGTTGTTCTCTGATGAATTGTTGACCCAAATATATTCCTATATTGTATAGGAAAATTGCAGTGAGCATCCTGGTACGGCAGGACATCTAGTTTCTAACTTGATAAGTAGCTCATTGTTAAATAATAGATTTATTTCTGTTAGTTCCAGTATTATTGCGGCTCTGCTCCGGTCAGCTGACGTTCGACGGACAGCGGTTCCCAAAATTTCGACGAATTTTCCAACACAATTTAAACTTTCCACACATTTTTTTAGAATTTTTCACACCTGCCATTCGTTATAAAATCGTATTATACACCCGTCCTTCACGGGAGTGCAAGAGGTCAGATTACACCCTGTATTTATATTGGCCTGAAGAAGACGTCAAATAAACGTCGAAAGTTTGACAATTTCTTGAGTTCAGATAACTTTTTATTGACTTTGTTTCTGCTACTCTAATCTCGACCATGGCTGGATATTGTTCAGTTTTTAAAAACCCGCCTAGCAGACTAGGTCTCAATCTGTCAATTGAAAACATAGTGATATCAACATGAAAAATTCATAGATCTTTATCTTTATATGGTATGCAAAATGTTTATGAATTCCTCTAAATACTTGTTCATTAAAAACTTGATTCACTCACTACGTTGCACTCGTGCTCAAGTTAATCTTTATTAAAGGGACGTTATTAACATTTTTAGTTACGTGATATAAAAATCATAATACTTACAAATGGTATACGCGTTTAAAAAACTCTTCAACTGTCAACCGTGAAATAAAAGAATATTTTTATCAACCTTGTACGCTGTTTAACTACGACGAACTGATTCGCTCGTCCTCGTACGAAACGAAAAAACAAAACACTTGAGTACGATCACTATGATCTCAACTGTTGCTTGGCGTTTACGGAACGACCTTGATATCTACCTTGCTGTAATTATTTCGTATATACCTACTGCAGACACGCATATGAGGGACCAGTATCATTATTTGATGATGGAGTCCAAAGAACGAGAAATGTAGATGACCAACTGAATAATATTCAATTGATACATATTGAAAATCCGTACAGGGTGAGCAATACAGGAAATAATTGATATGAATTTGGTAATTTATTGTTTGTTCTGGTTCACACCAGAGGCAAAATGATGTAATGTTCACAAAAAAGGTCGTAAGAACAATGGTGGTCTAGATAGGAGTTCATGTTTTTCCTATATGATGGAAATATTGATATTGCTAGAAATACATACATACAGTGCGGCTTTTAATAGTCCCCCTCCTAGTAACTTTCGAACGATTCGACGTAGAAACATGAATAAAAAAACCGTTTCGAGAGTTGCATCAATTCTACTTTTTGAAATAAAAAATATGGTGATTGCTCAATAGCGGACGCGGGGGGGCCGATCGACTCAAAATTTTTAAATGCCATGGGGGGTTAAGTGGCACATTGTTGAAAAGATAATTCAATTCTCTTTACAACAATCTGAATATTTTTTAATTTTGTCTATAATTTTTTTTCAATTTTGATTTTTATGCCATTCGAAATTTTTAAGTTAATGTGCCCCCAGCGCCATCTGTCTCTTCTCTCAAAAAGTAGTATCCGCATTTATATTTGATATTTCGAATTTGCATTGCAAAAAAAATATTAACGAAATTCGAAAAAATGTAGATGGTTGTAAAGATAATGGAATTTCCTTTTCGACGATGTGCCACTTGACCCCCTATGCAATTTAAAAATTTTGGGTTGATGGCCCCCCCTGCGCCCCCTTTTGAGTAATCACCATATTTTTTATTTCAAAAAGTAGTATTGGTGAAACCCTCCCCATGTAGTACCTCATATTCGCTGAATATTGTTTTCATATTGGGCCAATATGGATATATTGTAAATGTAAAAATAATATTGAACCAATATGGGTGCATATTGGAAAGACAATATTTCATAATAATATTGGTGAAATATTGGCTCAACCTGTTCTGAATGTACATTGTTTCATAAAATATTGGGTCAATATTGGTTCAATAATTTTCACCAATATCGACAGAACGATATTGGCTACATATTGTTTCCAGCATCTAGCTCCAATATTGCGATTTCAATATTACTCTCATATCGATTTTAGAGATAAAAAACAATATTGTATATCCAAGTTTGATAGCACACTGGTGGAATATTATTTAATCCATACCTAAAAATTATATTAACCCTATATTGATTGAGATTGTTACGAAAACCTTACGCCAATATTTTAAAGACAATATTGATACAATATTACAAAATACATTTATCGTTAAGATTGAAATTTGAATATTGGCCGAATATTCAATAAACAATATTGAAATGAATCATGAAAAAACTTGGATAAAAAACCGCTAGGTGGCCCCACATATGGAACAACAGCTAAATCATAGTAACATATATTAAATAAGGCTTCTCACAATGCGTTTACAAGTCAATCTACTCAATGGTAAATTGAAGTAGAAACGAAGTTGTAGAATTTTTAAATTATTCGACATTTTCTGGAAATATTTCATCAATGTTTCCAAGGCAACATATTCACTTTGAATATTTTACCAATATATGCAAATGATATTGTACCAATATCCCCAAATATTTTGGGGCCAATATTGCTTCGTCAATATTTCACTAATATTTGTATAATGTCCAAGTAATATTGGGCCATAATGTCCCGAAATAATTATAATTTTATCTCGCCAATATTAATTTTAATATTTTGCCAATATTTTACCAATATTATTCCAGTGTAAGTCTGCTACAGCGATATTGTAATAATATCACCTAACATTTTGAGGCCAATATTGCTTCGAAAATATTAGACCAATATTATTTTTCAAATATTGGACCAATATCGCCGAAGGTTCACATTGTTTTTTTCGCCAATATTATTATTTGAATATTTTGCCAATATTTTCACAATATTGTCCCAATATGGGTGTGCTACTTATGGGGGACATCCCGAAAACGTCCATTTCATGTCCATTTTTGGTCCGAACGTCCACGACCTATTTTGGACGTTTTAAGAATGGCCACTCATGGACGTACCCAATACGTCCAAAAATACATGTCCCCAAAACGTCCATTCCCCAAAACGTCCATTCTATGGACGTTTTAGTCTTGTGAATAATATAATATGATGTTGGAAAATTATATAGGTTGATTCTTGACTGACAATAAATATAAAAGATGGTTTTTTAATATGATGTCTATATATTTCCACATTTCAGTTTTGAATTTAAAAAGGTTTTGAGGTTCAATATTTCAGTTCTCAGCCACCGTAGGAGTGCAGTCAGATGATGGTTAAAAAAAAAATTGAAACAATTTTTTTGCCTTATGTCGTCTTTGTGATGAAGTGTGAACAGAAAATTGTATGCTTCAATATACAGAAAACACTGAAATCGTCGAAAGAATTTGTGAGCGAAGGGGTTTTCTCATTGGTTTATTAAGTTTCACTCCACGACGTTTTCTACTTAAGAATATATTGTGTCGAATATACAAAATAAATGCTAAATAATACATCCAAATATTGGCCAGATACTAGTTATTACATAAAAATAGTAAAAGAAAGATTTGAATAGTTACTAGAGCATATTATTTTATCAATGGTAGTACAAAGGATGTTGGGAATGTACACAGTACAGCAACTCTAAACGTTAGTATAATCATCCAACAACCGGTTTATTTTGTCGAGCCACTCATTCTTTCAACCGTTTTAGCCCCAACCAGAAACCTCCTTCAGCCATCAGATTGAAAGTCCTTTTAGAAATCTTCATTGGAATCGGAGTTTTCTCCACTGGAACCAGTTCAAAGTGCGATAAAAGGTGATAAAATACAATTTTCGTCTCCAAAAGGGCAAATCTAGAGCCGATGCAGTTCCGTGGTCCCAGCCCAAATGGAAAGTAAGAAAATGGATCAATATTTCCCTTATTTTCATCACTAAATCTTTCTGGATCGAAACGCATCGGGTCTGAATAATACTTGGGGTCACGGTGTATTGCCACTAGCGGAATCATCAGTACAGTGTTTTTCTCCATGACCAGAGGTTTCTCACCTGGACTTGCTGGTTCTATGGTAAAAGGTTTCGTACACACCCTGTCAGTAGCTATGGCGCTTGGCCATTTCCTCAAAGATTCTGAAAAAAAAAATATTTTATTACAATAAAAGGATTATATTGGACAAAAAAATTATGCACCGAAATGAAAATGAATTTGATGACAGATAGAAGTTCATCAATCTGTAATAGAACACTGTTTGTATGCTTTCAGATTCCATTAAAGAAAAGAAAAATAGTTTGTCTCGTAATGATACTACGCACACAAAACTGGTTTTTTTTCTGAATCAATTTTTCTTTCCATGGATTTTCCCTTGGCCCATGCTCTTTTGAAATATTGTCAACAATGTTTTGAAATATTTATCACAATTCAGTACTGAGATGATGTTACATTTCAACGCACCACTTGCTATCAACTACGCGTCATACGTTTCCTCAAAAGAATTTCCAAAAAGGACACTAATAGTTTGATCGGGGTGTCGAAGTTAAGGCTGACCTGGGCTGGTTGAACGCTCCTCTGGCTTGGATATAAACAACCTCTCTATATTTCCTTTTAAACCCTTGTTTCTCTCTATGTAGGTGAGTAGCTTGTCTTCACATGTGTTCCAAGATTTTTTTCAGGATATCCATTTTGGTGGAAATCACTCTCTTAGTTAGTTAATTTTGAGTGCTTTCTAATCATTACATATCTTCACCGCTCTCTTGACAAGCCTTTACGGTTCCTTTCTTCGTTAAGTTGGGTTGTTTGGACTAGAAGACCAAAAATATTGTCCATTTTGAATCACCTCACTCTGACCCAATGTATGAATTGAATCGCTTCTTCTGTCAACTATTACGTCCAAGAAGGGTAATGAGTTGTTGACTCCCTTCTCCAATGTAAACCTGATATTGTCCTTATAATGGATGTATCGTCAACATATCTCAACCACAGCTTAGTTTTTCTTCCAGCTTGTTGGACGACATGGCTCCCAAACCATTCCATTTAAATCCAGCCTACCCAGCACCATCCAGGACAGTTACTCATCCCCGTGCTGCCAACCCTGAGGACAAATGACTGGAGAATATTCTTCGATGAAACCCAAGGCACCGCCAACTTGGCGCAAGGCATATCTCCAGACCGCCTCCTGCAAGCTACGCTTGAACTGCTGCCAGGAATAACCGAACGCAATGGGCTAACTGGCCTGCTTTCCGCACCACCTTCCAGAAGTTCTTCTTTTTCGTTAACTACCTCGTTAACTTGGAAGAGGTCATCAGCAGAAGGCTGCACCACTTGCAAGAGAGTATCACGGCTCATACATCCGACCTGCAAACCTGATTCACCATCATGGAGGGAGATGAAATGGCTTTACCGGAATTTCCACCCAGAGTTTCGTCGTCAGATCTGTAGAACTGACTAAAGTATCGTCCAGGAATTTGGTAGGGTCACCCGAGTATACGAGTTGCTCCGCTCAGAGATTGAGCAATCCCACAGAGCAGCACCGTCTCTTCACACCAGGAAGATGAAAAACAGATGTTGTGTCGCAAGGCAGAACCAGCTGATCTTCGGCTTCTTTCCTCATATGTACCAGTGCAATTGGAAAATAAATACCTATTTTTATTATTATTATATAGCGACCATGACGACACCAGTCCAGCATCCTGCTACAAAGCAACTGAATTCCAGAGCTGCTGTCATTCCAGCCGCCGGTTTCCTAGAGAAGAGGATACAAGACTGCTGACAACAGAGCTTTTTCGAAGTTAGTGCCAAGTCGCTCCCAGAACCCTCTGCTCTAACTTGGCTCTACTAGCAGCCTTGGAACCTCTAGTACACATTTGGTCACCGTAGTTCTTGGCAAAGATGCTGCGACCAGAAAGGTGGAAGAACGGTAACCAAACACCACAGCCGTGGTACATGGAGGATCAGATCAGCTCCCGCTGCAATCGAGGAATTGGGCCGCCAGTACTGCTGATAAAATGCCTCCTACCCGTGGAAATTAGTGTTGAAAGGGAGAGAGTGCCTACAGAGGCACCCCATTCCGTTCTGATCCCGCTATGGTTTGAAGGGCATCCTATCTCGAGACTACCCATGTCTTAGCCCACACAGCCCTCTACAACTTGTCCATTGAGGATATTAACTCATTGCCTCACGTTATAGATAAAATGTATAAAAGATTTACTGTCATATTGACACTCTTTGTAATTATACAAAGAGTTATCGACATATAACCTGAATATTTTGAAGTACATACTCGGAATAATTCGGTCAGCCAGTAGGCAAGGTTTTACGCTCACTTTATACTGTATACCAGAATTCAATCGTAAGATGTTATTTTTTTACCTGATACGACCATATCCAAATATTTCATTTTCAGTAGCGCTTCGTAGGTAATTTCGCCATTACATGCTGCTTGTGTCTCCTCTATTTCCTTTCTTAGTTTTGTTTGGATGTCTGGATTCACAGCTAGCTCATATGACATGAAGCACATGAGTGTGGAAACCGAATCGAAACCAGCAAAGAAGAAAATCAAAGCCTGTGCTGTGATATCTAAATTGGTGATTTCTGTGATTTGCCCTTTTCCTGAAAAAAATTGGGTTGTTAAAAACACGACTCACGTTTCTAATAACTTGTTTTATAGTTATTCAATAGTTATTTACGTAATCAGTTACGAAAAGACCGATATTGTTCGATGAGTGTAATATTTGCCAAAACGAGCGAACGGAGTGAGTTTTGAAAATTACGCGAGTCGAACAAATAAATCTTTTCATAACGTATTTCGTACAAAATTTTATCTAATGATATCATTTTATGAATATAATACAATGGTTTTCTCCTGATATGGGATAGTGGCATTGGCACTTGTCAGAATGAATATTTAATAAGCAATATCAAACGTGTCAGACTTATGTCAAAAATGAGTAGTTGTTCCGACGAAATAGCGTCTGATACAGAAGAATCGGCAAATAAAGCATAAAATGAATTATTAATACCACAAAAATCTAAAGTTAGATATGACGCAGCAAATCCTGTTTTGAATATTTTCAAAGATAAAATTATTAGTTTCTTATTCTATTTCATTACACAACTAGTTGGTTAATGAATATTACACAACTCATTTTCACTTGTCTCAAGTGACAGTTTTGAAAAAACTGACGTTTTATAATTCACAAACGTCACCTGACTTTTCGAAACTGAATTAGATAAAAATACTTTATTGCATAACGGTTGTAAAAACACCTTTTACACAAGTGATGTACACTATTTTGTAGCGATATTATTTAAATATTCTTCTTGATAGTGTTTAACAACTACGATAAAATGGTATTTAATTTTTCTCCAAAATTAGTGAACCGAATTTGATGAATCTCTATTCGATTAGGAAAATTGTCCTTTTTGTCCGTGTTGAATTATTTAGGACTTAATAACTTTTCCCGAAGTTAATCACGAATCACTAGAGTTATAGGCATTGAAAAATGAAATCGGTAAAGGTGTACAAAAACTCGTTGGCTGATTCATGATAGATATACGTTGAATTGAGAAATGAACGCTTAGAGCAATGCCAAAAAAAAAAACATCCCATCTCATCGTATGTCCTAACCATGAACGGGGTGCTGTACCTACCTGTCTGATTTGAATTGATTGAATTTTTGTCTCTACTGATTTAACTAAAATGTCATTTAGCGTACAGATATCTAGGGCGCTACTATTAATCACAGATTCAAAATCTGTGTTTAAAGAAATTATCTTTAGATATTTTTAAAGGGTTACACACATTGCTTTGACAGAGTTGCGTTTTATTTGTTCCATTCCGGTGTAGGAACAGATTGACATATGAATTGCAAACGAAACGTCATAAATTTTATGAATGAATGACAGATAATCCAGTCATTCCTGCAATTGAAATCAGGAAATTTGCAAATAAAAGCGACACGGCCATGATAACTCAAGAAAAATCAGCTTGAAAAAATATAAAAATTTATTGTTTGAGTATGAGCTCGTAAAAAAAGTACGGCATGTAATGCGTTGATAAACTTTTCTAGGAACTCTTTTATTAAACAATTGTTGATAAAAGGACGTTTACAATGCTTTTAACTTAATCTACTTTTATCCACAGCTGGCATCTTATAAGGTCATAACGCTTCTGTTAATAAATAAAAATGTTAACAAAACACTAATGTATTATGAGTCACATTAATTGAAATTTTATCGAGAACTGTTTGTTTCATCCAAGTCGGTTGTTTTCTATATCATAACTTTTTCGGAAACTGCCATATACATCAAATAGGTCTTCAAATTAGGGAAAGTAAAAATCAGCTCTGGTTAAAATTTTGTATTGCATTTCATGCCTTATTAGCAACACTCAAGAAAAGCAACACTGAGCTGCGCTCTCATGTTTTTAGTGTCTTTCGTGTTTTATGTGGCTAATGAGACACTAGTACAATTGATAACTATAAAATCCAAAAAGAACCGTTAAAATGGATTACGATTATGAGCAGAATGGACTATTTCACTGAGTAAAAATATTTCTCTTTGGATATTTGTAATATTTCAATTATCTCATCAAGATTCAAAAAGGCGGTTTAGTTCATGAAAATTATTAGATCCAATTTTGCTCTGAAATGTTGAAAGTAAAGCAACGGTCTATCAAATATCATATAATTCCAGTATCATATTTGAAAATACCAGGAAAATTAACAAAACTTTCGGTATTCTTGATGATCCCATAAATAGTAAGCAATGAACAATTTTTCTAAATAGTTATTAAACTATTTCGGAATACAAATGCCATGATCGATGGATTGTATTGTTACCTCCTTCAGTGCAAAAAAATGTTAGAAGGATGATGACACATGTTTTTATAACAGATTATAATATTTCACGTTCATTCTCCAAGTAACTTTCATTAATATCACTTGACGATACTCGTTTCTCACAACTTATATCATCTGATAAAACATTTTCTCCAGTTTCTTTTTGAATCGATTTATTTGATTCTTGAAAAATATTCTGTTTGGTACTCACCAATATCAGCTTCTTTGACTGTGGCAAATCCAGCATCCACACCAATGTTTTCTTCTTTATGTTGAACTCCTTTTTTGGCTTCCATTAATAGATGAATCATATCAGGACGAACAATGTTTTTCTCTTCCCGAGTTTTTATAGTATCATCAACCAGATTACAGAAAAATTGATTAACTTTGCGACCCATGAGAGTTACCTGGAAAAACTGAAAAAAAAATCCGTCAGTTAGTTTGGAATCTGGTCGTGTGATGAGTGCGTGGCCTTTACGCGCCTGAAGCTTCCTTATATCTGACATGAATTGAGTTATGCTAAAAAAAGGCTTGCATGTGCATGAAGCCTCTCAAAAACTGGCCCCGATTGTCTGACTGGTTTTCGTTGCGTAAAGGGCCTGGTATTTCAACCTAACCCAATTTATATCAGATTCGACTTACCTGTAGAATTTTGGGAATGATGAAGAATCCCAAAAACTTGACCGTTTTTATAAGACTGCCAAAATCTGTTGCTTCTTTTCCCATCAAATAAAATTCATTATTTGGATCTCCAAGTGAGTCAACTTTCACACCAAAAGCAGCTGTTGCTATAACATCATTGGTGTAACGAGTGAATGAATCCTTCATTTCCAATTCAACACATTCTTGATTCTTTTTCAGAAAATGATTAACGAAGTCCTCTGAACATTTCGCCATCAGTACGAACATTGATCTCATTTTGCTGCTAGTGAAGGATGGGCTTAGAATTGGTCGCATATCACGCCACTTTTTTCCTGAAAGAATAATCAGTTAGTATTTCTTTAAATTAATTTCCGAGGTCAGTTGATTGCCAACTACCCCTAAAGTTATAGACCCATTTCACTGTTGAGCGTCTTGGCGAGAAGAGTGGGGCGATTTCTGAGCCTTGAGAGGAAAATTAAAATGTTCTACGTTGAGCAGTTCGCCTTCCAGTGGGGTTATGAAAGGACCTCCCAAGTGGTTAGGTAAAGAGGGCCTTCTATCATGGTCCCAACGCAGTCATGATTGTGCTGGATATGCAGGGAGCCTTTGACACTGTTGAGATCGAAGCACTCTCTCGCATCCACACCAACCCCACAAACACGATGGGGTTTTATCAATCGTAAAACCTCTTTCAGGAGTGCTGGGAAAAACTATTTCTATAGAGAACCTAAGTTGAATCTAGAGGGCCAAATACCTCGACACGGTTTTTTGCTTATAGACTTTTCCGGTATGCATATGAGCAAAACGCACCACGTTTCTGAGAATGGAATATATTCTAGCTCTCGGATTGGTTGTGATCTATATCGGGTGCAATTTGGCATCCAGTCTAAAACGTGGTGCAATTTGTCGCCCGGAAGTTTATTCGAATAAATTCCCAATGGTGAACAGGTAAGCTAGGTTAGCTTGCTCAGGTTAGGTTTGTGTGTAAATCGAAATTGAGCGAAAAACTATTTGACGCATTATCGACTCGCAAGCTAGGTAAGCTTGCTCAGGTTAGGTTTGTGTGTCAATTGCGAGCAAAAAACGAATTCACGCTAGTACAAAGTATACCACGTTTCAGTCTGGATGGGCAAAATGCACCTGTGTTTGATCACAACCAATTAGAGAGCCAGAATATCTGCGACTAACTGAAACGTGGTACGTTTTGTTTGTATGCTTCCAAGATTACTCGCCTGAACAAACCAAGTGATTTCAGTGGAATATTCAACTTACGCATACGCTATGTAAGAGGTGTAGTTTACTTAAGTTACCCCATCATGCACCTCCTAAGGTTGAGACCAAAAGGAAGAGCTTCCCAGCATATACTACTTGCTCAGACGCTCGCCCCCCCCTTCCTCCACCACCACCGCTCCTAGAGCGGATCCTCAGCCTGTTGATTGGCGATCAGCAGAATGAGATCTGAGCGTGTGATATGGAGTGCTCAGCCTTTTACATGAGTTGAATTGTTACAATTGCTTTAATGTGCATGATGCTCCCCAAAAACTGGCTGAAGGCCCTGTCGTGGGGGATGAAGTTACTACCGTGAAAAGTGTACAACGTCCGGACTGGAAACGGCATTGTCGTCCACATCTCCTATCCGTCTCTGTCCTTTTCTTATCTCCCATGGGAAAAATCGAGTCATTGGTGTCGTTTGATTTTAAATAAATTCACGTATTTGTAAATTACATAGGAAATAAAATTTTATTAATTTGCTTATTTATCCCAGCCTGTCACGCAGGAGACCGGGGTTCAATTCATCACAGTGAAGACTTTTCTTTACAACAATCCACACCGCGAAAGGGATATTTTTTTTTATGTCAATCTTAGTACTAATCATTTTTTCGCTTCTTACAATTTTTTTATTTTCACTTACTGGAACACTGGTTGTGTTGAATGGTGAATACTGGTTATAGTCATAGAAGAAGTATAGTATTCTACTGGCGTGTAATGGCTATTACTCACTAGAATAATTCACAAAACTCTATGAGTAATGGCCATCATTACACGCGCGTTGGTATTGGTAGGTATGGATGGTGACTGATGCGCTGCGACCTGATTAGATCTATTGTGCCCCATCTTCTTCTGCTTCTTGTTCACAGCAGCCCTTCAAGCCTCAATTCCTTCAGTAGTTTTAGGAGTTTGAGGGGTCTGCTCGTGTTATTTCTCCCACAGTCAGCTGGTATGATCCCAGTATATTCAATCTTTTATGATGTACAGCGTAACATTCAATAATGGTGGGGTGTTTCTGGATATTCCCACAGAATCTGCAGGTGCTGTCCTCCTCTAAGCCTAGCTTCCTCAGGTGTTCTTTGAGTCTGCAATGCCCCGTTAGAAATCCCGTGATTGTCTTTAGACTAGTTTTGCTGAGGTTAATAAGTGTCTTCGATCTTGCTCGGTTGAAATTGCCTAGGAGATATTTGGCCTGCCTCAGCCCTGGAAGTCTTAGCCAGTACGTTTCTCTCATTGCTTCTTTAGCTTTTTTGAGTTTTTTCTCGGAAGTAAGATTTTCCAAGTCCGCATAATGTTTCTGGCCCGATCAATGGCGTTGTTGCGCCTTTTCGTCCCAGGGTGTCTGCTTGTTCATTGCCCTCCACTCCGACGTGCCCTGGCATCTAGAGGAGGGTCACCTTGTTGTTTCTGCCCCATTAAGTTTGTCTAGGCATTCCCAAACCATCTTCAAGTTGACAACGCTTTGATGGCTGCTTGACTATCAGATCGGATCACGATTTCCTCGTTCCAGTATTTCCTGTTGAGGTTGAACTGAAAATGCTGGGGAACTGGCACTTGGGTTCTGAGTATTTGGTGCGAGGCTTAAAGACTCCAGTTACCTCGGGAGTTTTGGACCCGTCCGTGTACCATGTTATACAAAGACATGTTAGTCTTTGCACTTTCTCCAAGATTTTCTTTGTTGTGGCGTGCTCGGTTCTGCCGTGCCACACTACTGCTCCGTAGGTGATCATGGGTCTTACTATCATGGTGTACATCCATGGCAGTACTGACGGGTTACAGCCCCATGTTTTTCCTGCAATGTTCCTGTACACCATCAGTGATGATTTTGCCTTATTAGCGATCTTGTCTACGTGTCTGTTCCAGAGTAGTTTTGGATCTAGGGTAAGCTCTGGATACTTCACCTCTCAATACTCTCAATACCAATACACGCGCGTTGAATAATATTCTATCAATGTGACCATAACAACAGATAGAGAGTCAGATACTTGAAATTCAATATACGTAAAAAAGATATCACCTAATAATAAAAGAATGATTTCTCGATACTCTTACGGAATTAACTCGTGGTCATTTCTTTACCTCTCAATGCAAATAAATTTCTTACCTCTCAATGCAAATAAATTCTTGCCCCAAAGTGGATCTGTCTCTTCTGGAATTATGGTTCTGTGGTCCGTGAAGTGATCAAAATCTTTGACTGTGATTCTTTTTATGAGGTCTAGATCTTTGACCAATAGAGTCGGTTTATTGAACTGATACACTCCGTGGTACCTAAAAAATAAATTAAATAATTTTTTTAAAAATTCGAAACCTCGTACTGATATTAATTATATCATTCAGTTTAATATGAAGAGAAGAGGCAGAAGACCCAATAGTTATTAATATTTTTCATTTGGAATACTCCAGTGAGGCTTCATCTCAGAAGACCCAATACACTCGTAGGGCGCGCTGGTATCATTTACCCAAACATCCACTTCCTAGATCCTTAGGGTATCTGACTATTGGGTTCTAGAATCATGTGCCTTGAGAAGACGAAGTGATGCAACAATAACGGCCTCCTGCATTTGCCCGAATCAGATTTCTGCCATACAACATGGCAAGCCAGTAAAATGTTCAAATTTGAGAGTAGCCACCAAGGACCAAAGAGTGGCCACCAAGGAACAGAGAGTGGCGACCAAGGACCAGAGAGTGGCCACCAAGGACCAGAGAGTAGCCACCAAGGACCAGAAAGTGGCCACCAAGGACCAGAGAGTGGCCAACAAGGACCAGAAAGTGGCCACCAAGGATTCAACACGATGGTTTGGGTTAGGCCTTGCTGAGTTCAAATAGTTAATATCGATATTTTACTAGTTTCTGCTCCTCCTTTCTGGCAATATTCGTTACTTGTAAAAAATTATACGGAAATATTCGTGTTAGTCAGGCTTATTGACGGTATTTGCCTGAGAATGGGGAATAAGTAATTGTCTTTCCCCACAACGGACCCATTATCTGGAACATGAAGAAACAAAGGTGTCTCCAACATACCGAAAGATTTTATGAATTTCCTATTCATATTTTCGAACTAAAGTCAGAGATGCTTGTTGTAAAAAACTCGGGTTGCGTTACACCAAACCCCCGTGCAGTACAGAGCAAGCCGTGTTTTTCATGCTCCGAGTCGCAATGGATTTTGCTTGTGATTTCGTCTTACACAGCGCAGGCAAATGCCAGTGCGATTCAGCGCAGCTTTGGAACTCCGTCTAACAATCGTCTAGCGACAGAGCAATTATCAATGTGGTAATCGCGAGAAAAAAAAAACAAATTCACTCAATTTCAACTTGCAAGCTAATTTAGCTTGCTTAGGTTAGGTTTGTGTGTCATTTGCGAGCGAGCTAAGTTAGCAACATAAAATACAGGGCGTGCTCTGTATTGCACGTGGATTTGTCAACACCAAATCTGCGATCGTCACTCGCAAAGCCGCGACTGATACAGAGCATGAAAAACACAGCGTGCTCTGTACTCCACGGGGTTTTGGCAATACGCCGCAGGGTTATGCCTATGGAATAACATTGAGTCCACATTATTTGGACAACTGGGTAGGTGAAAAACTTTCAGTCTCACTCCACCAAGATAGTCTTCATTGCATTCCAGAGACACACATAGACATGTTTCGAATGATTAATTGTTCATCTTCAGTGAACAAGAGGGGTTGGTAACATAGAGATCTGAGGAAAAAGAGTTACAATAGATTTGAGTGTAACATAATACATTGTACTACATACCATCTTATGGTGGAAAAGTTGAATTAATTTGGAATATTACAAAAATATAAAAATTAATGAAATTAGAAATAGCAATTACGACCTGTGCCATATCAAATGCGGAGTCCACTAGGGTTAGGGGACATGATTTGTCCACCCAGGTAACATTATTTAAAGAAAAAATATTTTCTAGTAGATTTGTCACATGCACGTATCTTAATAGGATACAAGCAAGAGATGAGATGCAGAGGTTATAACAATTGACATCTGTCATACGAAAAATTATAGACTCGAGGTTTATACATCCTACATTGAAAATCTGAACACCTAATCGCTTTGTTAATTTTAAGAATCTCCAGCAGATTGAATTTTTTGCCTTTATCACAAACGTGCAAAACCTGTAAGTTGGGGCCGGGGGAAAACTATGTTTCTCATTTAGAATATGACTGTCAAATACTGAATTTGAATGAATTTCCTTTCTTTTTCAGAGTTGGAGTCTATTATTCTAACATGTTCAGCTAGGCGATTTCTGAACTTGCGGCCTGTTTGGCCAATGTAACAAACTTTTTACAATCAGGATCAAAACAGTTCAACTCATAAATCGAGACTTTCCCAAGATTGAGATTTTGTCTTTCGTATTCATTAACAAATGTTTGAGGTTATTAGGAGTCTTAAATTATATACCTAGAGAAATTTAAAAAATTATTGAGATTGAGAGAAGGGAATCTGAACTTCGTGTAGATTCATAAGCTCTATCCAGTACCTGCCAATATCTCCAACTTGAATTTTTGCCTTTGAGTTTTTTAAAATAACGGATTTACAAAAAATATCATTTTGCAATATCGACCACCTCGTCGTCGTCGTCGTCGTCGTCGTCTGTTATTCTAGAAAATGTTTCGAACATAACTCCAAAAAAATCTCATTCAATGCGACAGATGATTTACGAAAATGTGATC